>CM065117.1:32642314-33047314 GCA_033026305.1 Cirrhinus molitorella | reverse complement strand
AACCCCCTTGACTTGCAAGACATTTTGCTGCAGAGAAACAAAATTTTGTGAAACAATTCAATAAAGGCATGAATACATTATTTAAGAAAGTTTATTATTACATATTTAAGTACTTCTGAGAACGTAAGTTGAATAATAATAATAATAATAATAAATCTAATTGGCTCTAAACATTCATGTTCAAAATTATTTAACCCCCAAAAGTCAAATTTGGTGCAGAATCTTATATTCTATCCACTAATAAATGCTGCTTGAAAGTGCTTAGAAGCCTCTGTCAGCTCTCTACTGCAATCTTGACCCATTCCTCACCTGTAAAAGCTTTTAGATCACTGATAATCTGCCACTGCTTTCTTCTAATTCAACCAAATATTTTCAATGAGAATTAAATCTGGAGACTGAACAGGCCACTCAAGAACATTCTGTGACTGATCCCTGAAACAAGCTTAAGTAGATTTAGATGTATACTTTGGGATGATTGTCCTACAGGAAAGTCTACTGATCATCAGCTTCATTCTTTGCTCCAAAGGCATCACAATTCTTGCCAAAATGGCCTAATACTTCAAAGAATCAATGATGTCTTTCATACAGTCATGATTTCCACTTCCTGCAACAGTAAAACAACCCAGTAACAGGACTGGTCCACACTTTGATGTTTGACGATGGAAATGGCGTTCTTTTGCTTAAGTTTTTTTGCACCATACATACCGCTGATCCACAGGTCCAAAGAGTTCCAGTCACATTACTCCATAAAACATTCTTCCACAACTCCACAGGTCTATCCAAATGAATTTTAGTATGTTCAAGTCGGCCTTTTTGTTCTTCTTGGTCAAGGTGCCTCAACATTAAGGCCATACTTGATGAGTGTTCTTCTTATACATCTTCATATAGCCTTAGACTTTCTAAAGTAATGCAATTATTTAATCTCTATAGCTTTTGTGAGACCTCTGTTGACTTTGCCATGTTTGCTACACAACTTCAGCACATGCATCTAAAGGTTTCATTGTGATTTAGACAATTTTGTTCATCACCATACAAATAAGTGACTAAAAACAGCAATGTTAAATAGGGGTTGAATAATAATGCTGTAAACATAGCTGTTTTATTAAAAAATCCTATAACTCCAAAATATTACATTATATATCAACATTATCACTTTTCATATACTAGTAATCTGTTATAGATGTAATTTTTATAAAGTCTTGGATCATCAGAAAAGCTTGTATTTGCAAAGTCTCTGGGTGTGTTGAATAATTTCAGTTGCAACTGTATTTCTCTAAAAGCAATTTTAGGAGAAATATCGGAGATGAAGCTGATACTTAACATAAGTGAGAACTTCCTGAGCTATTAAAGAATAATTAAATGTTCCTCTGGGAATCCAACTCCTTTAAACTGATCTATTCACTCTGCACTAAAAATGAACAGTGTAGGGGACGTGGGGAGGTGGTGTGTTCGGGGGTGGGGGGGCTTTAGCGAGACGTTAAATTGCAATGTGGTTGAAAGTGGATATGTATGCAGACATGCCTTTGAGATATCAGGTCCCTGATCATCTTCACTCCTTCTCTTTTTCTTTATACTGCTCTTTCTACTCTGAGGAGAACAGCTGAGTGCTTATGGACTGGTATCTTGATCTGACCCGCTTTTTTCACGATGCAGCACTCAGACCAGAAGTTGTTAAAATCACGTCCTCCTCAGTCATAAAACCAATGAGCTCTCAGCCGGCTCTCCACCTGGGTCAATTTTCTGTCACATTTCAAAAAGCATCTTTAGCTTATGTGAGTTTTAGAGTTTTTATGTGAGATTTGCTATTGCTTGGGGCAGTTATTTGATGTTTGGAGGTTCTTTGTAAATATATCACGTCTTTATGAGTACATTTATAAATATTATGATATTTTATGCCCTATGATTGATGTCTATGTATAAGCACATGATGACACATAACCTTTTCAAACTTTAAAGGTTGAATCTGTTAAATGTGATATACTACACTGTTAACAATAAAAAGTTTCTTTTTAGTGACGAAAGAACCATTTTCTTAGTGTGAAGAGCGTTTAAAAAATCTAAGGAACCCCTTTCCACTATAAAGAAATTTTTGTGGATTAAAATGTTCCATGGATATATGGATAGATTCCAAAAGAACCCATTCATTTCTAAAAGAGGCTCTCTCTGACAACATAGCAAATTAAATTAGTTGATATGCCAATTGCTAAAATTCCACACGCATGTTCATGCGAGTAAAGCTGCTTGCACACAGATTCTGTTCTGAAAACAGCCGCGCTTCCATGTTCACACTGAGCGAGTGGCTAAACTAAGATGATGTGCTGATTTAGCTCCAGTTAGATTTAAGCAGAGATCCTTAGAAGAGTCAAGTCCCCCCCTCACTCGCACTCCACAGTTACTGAAGATGACAACCTGATCCTCATGGGCCGCAGCTCTTGCCATGTAAGGCTTGTAGGAGACTAAGACCATGCCAACCTAGGAATCAAATGCTACTCAAAAGGGGACAGGGTCATTACAGATGGCCACTGGCGAAGACTGAGAATAGAAAGCAGAGAAGAGAATGTAAAAGCAAATTTAAGTTTAATTAGTACATTAAAGCCATTTTAAATCAGTAAAAAAAGAAAACATAAAAATACAGGTTTGATGAATTACGATCACAGAAAATAACCTG
This sequence comes from Cirrhinus molitorella, assembly GCA_033026305.1. NCBI lineage: Eukaryota > Metazoa > Chordata > Actinopteri > Cypriniformes > Cyprinidae > Cirrhinus > Cirrhinus molitorella. The sequence continues at coordinate 33,044,646 of CM065117.1, read as the reverse complement.
ATTTACAATAGTCAGTAACAGACACAATAAGAAAGATATCACAGTATAATTGTGCATGATTGCACTGATTATTGGCGTTCACTGATAAATTCTTTTGTAGCATTTACAAGACAAAGCATACATAATAGTAAGTAACATATGACCAATGATTAAAAGAGACCCACAAGATTCAATTACAGATTTAATGAGCTCTCCTGGGTGGTTATTATTATTATGTAGTGGCTTTTCTGTCCCTGGGGAAAATCAACTTGTATTATATATGAAGCTTGGACTGTACTTGTTCCCAAGAGCATTATACTCAAAGTTTAGATATGTATTTATAATACATAAATAATACAAATTTTTGATCATAAATATATATTATTTTCATTTTATTTTATTTTATTTTATATCAAAGGAGAATTTTCTCCTCTTTGTCACCTCAAATAATTAAATTAATATAGGTCTATTTCAAAACTTTTCAAAACAAATCATATCATTCTTCTTGCTCCAATCTTAAAAATCTAACACAAACAACATGGTCCTGACATTTAACATGTCGATAAACTGAAATGGGCTGAAGAATCGTACAAAAACCTAAATTTCATAAAATGCACACGCTCGCTCATCTGCATTATCAGCATCATTTTCATCGGTAAAACGTGGGTCGTTTAGAAGCAATACCTGAAACACAGTCAAAAGAGACATGAGAGTTAACATAATACTGAAAGTAATCAAAAAATACAAAAACACCAAGATTTATACATACATATAGGTCTAGGTCTAGGTTTACTAACAGCTTGCACCACGTCACGTCATGTTCTCACAGAGTGAAAAATACATTGCAGAGCAAAGAGGACACTGACAACATGCCGACAGACAAAACAAATCAGGTAACTTCTAATATAAACCAAAGTCTCAGCTTTGAAATTTTGTTATTTTTTTAAGGAACTCGAACAATCAATTTTTTTTATTTGTGGCTCTTAAATGTGTTGTGACAGATCACTGTAGCATTTCAAGCAGCATGTGAACCCCTTCCTATTTACTAGTTATAGCACAAAAAAACATAAATTAACATCAGAAGGTATTTTATTTCAGCCGTGGAAGGATTTCATTACACACTATTTTTCAAGTTCAAGTCCACTAACGTTAATCTACTCTCCTGTTGGATTTTTTTTGTCAGATTTAGCGTTATGATTGGTCAGATCGCATGTCAATCTGCCTGCGAAGGGTCAATTGCAAAATGTAACCATAACTGAGTGAAAGTTTAACATTTATGTGCTCACACACTCAAGTTATTTTAAACCATTCCAGCGCAAGAAGAGGCAAAAGAGAACTTGATTCAGTAGTCATATTTTTTTTACTATACGCACAGTCGCACACATTTTTCAGACAGTGTTTGAACACTGAACTGAATCCTTATAATTTGTGTATTTGTTCAGATTTTTCACTGGCTATTCACTTGTCTTTAATCTAGTGCTGTCAATCGTTTAAAAAGAAATGAAGTAATTAAACACACATTTTTTTCTGAAATTATTTGCGATTAATCACAATCAAACCCACCTAGTTTTTAAATATACTTTTAATAATTTCATGTGCAATCTTCAAATGAATGTAAAAACAACATAAAGACTGTTTAATATCTGTTAAATATTTTTTTTTATGACTAAAGGTATCACTGATACAAATATTGCTGATGTCTCTAGGAAATTGTTATTTTCCCCCCTAATATTTAACAATTGACTATATCCATTCAACATAACAGTTTAATTGAGAGCTATCAATTTTAACACTTATTAGACTTTAAAAAATAACAACTGTTCAGTGCCAATAGCCTGTAGGTGACCCTACCCACTTCTCTCTCTCTTAAAACAAAAAACTACAACTGCTAATTTAAGTGAACTTAAAACAATCTTCACATAAACCCATTATTTACCCGTGTCCTTCAGCAAGTAGGTAATAAACAGAAATTGAATATAGTTATCAAACACTAAATAAACATCTATAAAAAATATAGGTGAATCCTTAAAGCTACAAAAGTTATTCATTTCCTCTTTTTTTCTTTTGTTCTTTGATTAAAAGACATCACAGCAGTTGGGTTATTAGATTTTTGACTGCTATTACTTTAAGAGCTGCCACTGCTGAACGTGAAGCGGATCTGACACGCATGCTCGTAGTTTCATTTGTGCTTTAATATTGAATGATATAGGCTACAGTGTCCGCGGCCGCATTTGAAGCATGTATGCTATGAGCACAGTATAACAGCTGACAGGACAGGAAAATTTGTTTTTACAGACATGGCCTGACAACATCTTATCTGACCACAATTCACTGCTGTTCTACTAAAGCTCCCTTGTCACCTGTACCTTTCCTGCACTCGTTTGACTAGCTCCTGCCGCTAAAGTGAAGCGAGAGTGTGTGTCTGAAAAGTCTCCCTTTGGTGTGGCCATAAAGACGTTCTACGACTAAATAAACACACTTCTTGTCAAGAAAAAAGAGACACAAGCAGCAGTTGTGAGTGGGTGGCCAACCCTAGTCCTGACCTGCGTTAACTGCATTAAATATTTTTAATGCTGTTAAACTGGATACATTAATCATCTGTGTTAACACGCTAATTTTGAAAGCACTACTTTATGTTTGATTTTTTAGTTAGGCTAGAGTTCTTGCTGTGGTATTGAAAACGTATGTAGCTTAATGGAAAACAAAGTTATTTTGAAATATTTATTTATATATATGATTCTGTGACGATCCTAAAGATTCTGTGAGGACGTTATGTCTCCATCAATAAGGAAGTAGTGTAACTGTATATTTATATGTAAGTAAGGATCATTAAAATGTTACAGCCAAACCAACACAGTAAACACTGTTACTAAGAGGGAACCTGAGAAACATAACCTAAACTTTGACCCTGCAAAGAGGGGGAAAGGCAGGGGAGAGTGGACACCACACCTTTGGAAGGAAGAGGAGGTGGACGACTCTGCTTTACAAAATCACTCTCAGATAGCGCCTCCACTATCCAGGAGAGGGCAGTAGAGCAATACTCCACCTGAATAACAAGAAAGAGACAGAGTATTGGTCAAAAACCTGAGGTCCCCTTTAAAGCACAGGTTCATTAATTACATCGATCGGCTGACAGCTTGGCAGATTCTCAAAGCGGATCTACATTCTACAGGCTCATACAGTGATAGGGAGAATGACGGATGGGCTTTGGTCTGTGCTGAGCAAGCAAACACAACAGCTGCAGCTAAAATAAGGCAAGACCCATAGTCTTACACCCACGGACGCATGCGTGCACTCTGTGGGGCGCTGCGGGGATTGAAAAACAGGTGTCAATGTGTTTGATAGCCACAGGTAGACAGGTGTGCATAGTCGTCACTAACCTCCGACTCCAGCTTTCTCAACCTGCGATCGTGATCGCGAATCTCCGACATCTGCTTCAGGACGCTGTCCACCCTACACACACATATGGACACAAATACACACATTTTGTCATTCAAGACGCCGGTGCCTGATTCAGCAGGAGTTGACAGTCTCCATGTCTCCCCCCTTCACACGCACAGAAAGGCGAAACGAGAGCCGCCACTGCGAGGTTACTAAATGCCCCCGGGTGTGTGTTACATACAGATCTACTTGGCAGTGATAAATGCGCTCCCCACTCACTCATCTTTTCTAAAACTCACTTTTGAAGTACGTAAAATAAGTTGGTAATTGTGGATCTAAGAGTATGAAAGAACAGTAATAGGAGTGACTGACTTTGTGGAGGTGCGTTTGAGCCGCTCCGTGTCGCTCTCTCGTTGTTTCTTGCCTTGCGTCGAAAGCAGGTTCTCCTTTAGCGTAGACTCCCACGTGTTTAGCAAATTTGCCTCTTTGCTCTTCAAGTCCAACACTATAAAAAAAGACACACTTCAGGGTTAAAGGTTCCTTCTAGTACGATTTTTCTGAAGGTAGTTGGTAGCCAAACAGTTTTGGTAACTACTGACTTTCATTTTGACCAATTTTATGAAACTACTTATTAAATATGGTTGAACCACTAATGTCACATGGACTATTTTAACATTGTCCTTACTACCTTTCTGGGCCTTGAACGTGGTAGTTGCGTTGCTGTCTATGCAGGGTCAGAAAACTCTCAGATTTAATCAAAAATATCTTAATTTGTGTTCTTATGGATTTGGAACAACATTAAGGTGAGTAATTAATGACAGAATTTTCATTTTTGAGTGAACTATATCTACCACAGAAGAAACACAGTCATACAGGTTTGAAACGACATGAGGGAGAATAAATGATAACAGGATTTTCATGAGTGAACTATCCCTTTAAAGACAAACTTTGCAAATGAGACTGTGTATAATGTAGCATCATGTAGTGTATATGTCAGAACGTACTGAAGTGTTGGCTCTTATTGGATGGCAATCTCTGAATGACTCTTTTGAAGAAGATATGGAGGTGGGAGATGATGATGAAGGGCGGGGAGAGGCAGGGCCGTGAATGGTACTCCACGATCAGGTTGTAGCGCTGGAACTTCCAGTACACATCACTGTGCTCCTGAACTTTATTGAACGTGTAACTGTAGACAAATAACATGAAAAGACAATCATACTAAGCGATATGGTTAGAACCCCTTCAGCCGCTAAAATTTTATTGACAAGGATACAACAATAATACAACTCAGATTGCAGAGAAATGCACGCATATGCTTTGTGGTACTTTTGTGAACGTGTCGAAAGTCTTTTTTTTTTTTTTTCTAAGTACAAAAATATTCTTGTGACGTCATAAAATTACAGTTGAACCACTGATGTCACATGGACTATTTTAACTATTTCATGTCCTTACTACCTTCTGGACCTTCAACGTGTCAGTTGCATAGCTGTCTATGCGGGGTCAGAAAGTTTTTGGATTTCATCATAAATATTTTAATTTGTGTTCTGAAGATGAATGAAGGTCTTACGGGTTTGGAACAACACAAGGATGAGCAATTAATGAGAGTATTTTTATTTTTGGGTGAACTATTCCTTTAAGTGAGCATTAGATGATTCCAAAAGTTATTTAAATGGAAAAGTAAGGGAAATGATCATGAATAGTTGAAAATCCAAAATCAGCTGATATATCCAATCAACATTCAGTACTGTTCAAAATCTGGGGTTGATAATATATATATATATATATTTTATAGTTTTTGAATGTCTCTTACACTTACCAATAAATTTAAATACAGTTAAAACAGTCATATTTGGTTATTTCGTTTGATCAGTTTAATGAATCCTTGCTGAATAGAAGTAGAAGTATTTTACTGTTTTACTGAAAATTATTACTTTAATCTTACCAAAACATTTAAACTCTTGTATATATTAACTAAACATTTGTAATATCTGCAAATAACAAATACTTATTGCTTTCATTAACTGATTACTACACAGACACAAATGTTAACTCAAATATTATTTAACTAAGCAATTTTAAAATATTTCTGAATTAATAAACACTCCAACTTCCTGTGCTCAAGTGCCCATAGAACTAAATCAATCAGTCTAACATCTTCACATGTCTTAAGTTGAAAGTTCATAGTAACAGCTGATTCATTTTAACTTCCATAAACAATCATTGTTTTAAATACAAACAAAAAGGCATGTGATGTTATATCAGTGTTGATGGTGTAGTGTTTTACCTGAACATAGCAATGAGCAAGTTCACCAACAGAATATTGGTGACCAACAAGTAGACTGACAGCAGAATAAGAACCAGCCAGTTAGCATCAGACTGTGGACATGGCTCCGCCCCTTGATGGATGAGCGTGACGTTGTCTGTACACTGGCTCTCCTGTCGCTTGTCAGCTGGAATCAAAGAACAAACCACAATTAACACAATCAATACAATTAGTCGAAAGTACAAAAGTTTGGAATCTATAAGAGGTTTTTAAAAGAAATTACTACCCTCATGCCATTCTAAACCCATAAGACCTTTGTTTATCTTCAGAACACAAATTAAGATATTTTTGATGAAATCCGAGAGCTTTCTGACCCTGCATAGTCAGTATTGGTACTTCCACATTCAAGGCCCAGAAAGGTAGTGAGGATATCCTTAAAATAGTCCATGTGACATCAGTGGTTCAACCTTAACTTTATGAAGCTAAGAGAATACTTTTTGCACGCAAAGAAAAGAAATAATGACTTTGCTCAACAATGACTTTTCACTTCCCTGTCAGTCTTCGACATGCATTCAGGACAGTACCATGATGCATGTGTGGAATTGTTGCGAATGCGTTACTGTCTACGCAGGGTCAGAAAGCAGATTTCATCAAAAATATCTTCATTTGTGTTCTGAAGATGAATGATGGGTTTGTAACAACATGAGGGTGAGTAATTAATGACAGAATTTTCATTTTTGGATGAACTATCCCTTTAAAATGATCAAAAGTAAAATACTTTTTTTTTAAATAGACGGACATCAACGTTTTTGAAAGGTAGCGTATACTGTGATGGAACTGTATAGCAAAAATAACTCGCACTAACACACAACAGAGGCTAGTGTCGGGGGAAACGCATTACAAGTAACATGAGTTACGTAATCAGATTACTTTTTTCAAAAACTAGTAACTAGTAAAGTAACGCATTCATTTTTCATTTACAAGAAAATATCTGAGTTACTTTTTCAAAAAAGTAATACCACTTACTTTTTGTTTTCTTTATATATTTAATCCCATTTTATTAACCAATGTCTTTGCTGCTGACTTTTGTTGATCCAGTTAAACTGCACTAATAAGCAAAACTTACTTTAGATTAACATTTGTACTTCATTCTTAATGCTGAAGAATGTTGGACTTCCTTCTCCTACAGTTCTACTGTACAAACATGAATTTACTTATCCTTAAGCCTTAGGCTTATTCATTTCACTTTTTGGTGTGAAAGGGCTTTTAACTTTTTATGTTAAAAACAAACAAGCAAGCCCTGCCCAGATTTAAAAAAGTAATGCAAAGTAACGAAAAAGTAATGCAATGCATTACTTTCCATAAAAAGTAACTAAGTAACGTAATTAGTTACTTTTTTAGGGAGTAACGCAATATTGTAATGCATTACTTTTAAAAGTAACGTTCCCCAGCACTGACAGAGACACAAAGACATACACACATACCATCAATTTCATCCAGTGGTATCTGCCCATATATGTGCATATATGGCCTGTAGAACACACGCCGGATTATCCAACCAGGACGAGAGTCGTATGAGTACAGCAGTGCCTGATTGGCTACTCCATATGCCATTAGCCACACCCCCAGGAAGAACAGGAAGAAAAACACATCTTTCACCTGTGGAGTACATGATCATCCTTTAACAGGTTTATACGCACTTTTTAGGGCACGTTCAAAATGAAAAACTCCTCCTCACCATTTTGCCAACTATGATAATTTTGGGACCAAGCTGTTTGTGAACTGCAAATATATGAATCAGTCTGAGCGTGAAGACCACATAGTCGACACACATTACCGCACGACCGAAATTATACGTCCACGGAAACATCCTGTAACAAAAACGCACATGCACTAACCAACACACTCTCATGCATGAACATACACAGGACAGATTTCACTAAATTAACCTGCAGAGAAGCCCAAGAACGAAGAGCGCGAGGGCCGTGATGTCACACTTGTTCCAGATATCTTGGATGTACAACTTCATCCTCTGAACTACAGTGGTAGATCCTACAAAAAAAGTCTGAGAGGGAGATCAAAGTTCAGCGATGGAACAAGTGCATGGAAATGTGTGTAAACACAAAGGAGATTGTTCATACCTGTCGAATTTCCTCACAGACTAGAGTAAAAACCCAGAAATATAACACAAGCTCTGAAGGGGCAGGCCCGTCGGGAGGCGGAGGCTTGAAATCAACCAATAGGACATAAGCGAACAGGAAAAGGAAGAGGAAGTACATCAACACATTGCCTAGAAACGAAGTCACCGGTGCAAACCAGAACTGCCGCCATCGGTGCAATAAAAAAGGCCGTTTTAGAGTAGGCTTTGATGCTGTAATGTAAAAAATAAAGATGTAAACTCCGTTCAGCAAGTCAAAGTTGAACATGATTTGTGATCATTGCAATTCACACGTACCTTCTGGTTTTCCTCTTAGAGAGCGACATTCCTCCACATCGTCCTCCCTGTGAAGGACATGCACGACACGTTATCATTTTAAACATTTTATCTGTATCATCTCTAAGTTAGTGAAAGTGTTTACGGTGCTGAGAAACCATGAATTACGCATTTATGATGTCAGCCAATGACTCGGCTCCATCGGCGCTGTCTAATTCTTTACCCTGATGAAATTCCTCAGGCTCTTCATCCGTCTCCTGCCCCCTTAAGAGATCAAAGGGCTTTAAAATTTTGATGACTGTACCAGAAAGAAAATTAACTTTGGGGTACTGACTTGAAACTGAGGACTTTGGTGTAGATTAAGGGAGGCAGGAAAAACGAGAGGACAAGTTTCCACACTTCTGTATTGCTGTCCATGTCTCCCCACCAAATTTCTGACAGCAAAGTCTAGCAATGGACAGGATGAAGAACCATGACACCAGTGTAACTAAGAAATATAGACACTCCCAACAGTTAAACAGGACCACTGCTAACCTGAACTCCATCGTGGCTGAAGAAGAGGCGAGCGTCAGCCGTTGTGGCCATCTGCAGACAGGTGGCGCCACCCCATACAGGTGACTGTCTGATGAGAAGCTTGAAAGAGCGGCTCTCGTTGCTCTTGTAACACTCGCTGAACACATCTATTATATAAGTGATGAGAAAATACATTAGTAATGTAAGATTAAGACTTAAGACTTAAATGCTGCCTTTAATTTGCGCATTCTTGCTGAATAAAAGTATTAAATTTTTTACTGAAAATCTTACTGACCTTAAACTTTATAACTAAATAGTCAATTGAGAGCACATTTAATATCTGAGATCTAAGAACCTTGAAATTTAAATCCTGCACTATTAGGGGCTATTAAAGAATTAGTTCAAGCTAAAATGAAAATTCTGTCATTAATTACTCACCCTCATGTCATTCAAAACCTGCAAAACCTTCATTCATCATATTGTTAAAATAGTCCATGTGACATCAGTGGTTCAACGTTAATTTTATGAAGCTACGAGAATACTTTTTGTGGAAAGAAAACAAAAATAACTACTTTATTCAACCATTTCTTCTCCTCTTTGACATGCATTAACAAGAGTATCACGACGCGTGTGCATTCCTCTGCTTGCAAAAAAGGAAATTGCTGAATAAATTATTTGTTTTCTTTGTGCACAAAAAGTATTCTCATAGCTTCGTAACATTACGGTTGACGTCACACAGAGTATTTTATCGATGTCCTCCTTACTACCTTTCTGGGCCCTGAACGTGTCAGTTGTGTTGCTGTCTATACAGGGTCAGAAAGCTCTCAGATTACTTCACAAGTATCTTAATTTGTGCTCCAAAGATAAACAAAGGTCTTACGGGTTTGGAACGATATGAGGATGAAAAATTACTAACAGAATTTTCAATTTTGGGTGAACTGTACCTTTAAGATTGGAAGACGCAGATTATGAAAATAATTGTTTTTAAATGTTTTTTGAACGGGATGTCATGTGAAAAATACAAGCAATACACATCTATCTAGCGCATATTTGCATTGAAAAAATCTGAAAACACAGCACAGATTTTTTTTAAATCCCAATTCTTAATCTAAGATATAAATAAAACAAGCATTTCCACTAGCTGTTTCATACTTTTGGACCCCATTGAAAAACATTGCCATCTGCTGTCTTGATTCACACTCACCATGTGCCAGATTCTCAAAGGTTTGAGCAAGTTCTTTCATGGAGATCTTGGTCTCAGTATCTGTCTCCAACTTGGAGAGCTCTCTTAATATCTTACAGCCGGCAAGAGCACTTAGCACCGACTCCCCCGCCTAGCATTGAAAGAGAGAGAAGAAAAAAAGAGCAAAACAAAGCAAAATTATTACAGTTTTTACACACTGGCCATGGAAATGATCATGATTAATATCTCCGTAAGTAATACAATCTATGGTATTCTGCTTGCAACCTCCTGTTATTGGATACTTATACCTGCTGAATAAATTAACATGAAGTTTCTAAAGAGGCACCAATAACTGAATACATTAAAGGATTAGTTCACTTCCAGAATAAACAGTTTCTGATGATTTACTTACCCCCATTTTATCCAAGATATTCATGTCTTTCTTTCTTCATTTGAAAAGTAATATGGATTTTTGAGGAAAACATTCTAGGATTTTTCTCCCTATAGTGGACTTCAATGGTTCCCAATAGGTTGAAGGTCCAATTTGCAGTTTCAATGCAGCTTCAAAGATCTCTACATGATCCCTGGCAAGGAATAAGGGTCTTATCTCGTGAAACAATCTGTCATTTTCTTAAAACAATAAAAATTTATATGCTTTTTAACCACAAATGCTTGCGCAAGCACCAGCCCGACCTTGCACATTACGTAATGATGTTGGAAAGGTCACGCAAAGAAAGTCAAACGTCCTTTACATAAAAAGGTAAAACAATAATGTCCTTTCTAACGTAATTATGCACATGCACATCGCAGACCAAGTGCAAGATGAGTATTTGTGGTTATAAATAAATAAAAAAATATAATAAATATAATATAAATAAAAAAATGTTTCATCAAATTACAGATTGTTTCGATAAGGCCCCTTTTCCTCGGCTGGGATTGTGTAGAGCCTTTTGAAGCTGCACTAAAACTGCAATTTGGACCTTCAAACTGTTGGCTACCACTGTCCAAGTCCACTATATTGAGAAAAATCCTGGAAAGTTTTCCTCAAAAAATGTCATTTCTTTGCGACAGAAGAAAGAAAGACATGAACATTTTGGATGCCATTGGGGTGAGTAAATTATCAGAATATTTCTGGAAGTGAACTTCTCCTTTAATCTTTAGTGCGCTACTGAAACCACACCACTAGGTGTCAGTGCAGAGTCCAAGATCACTGTCATTTGCAACTTTAATGTACTCATTTACAAATGTATTTATCTGACCAAACATCGTTGATCATTATGATAGCAAGTAAATAAAGAAATCAGAAAGAATTTGCAAGGTTTTCAAACTACGACATTGAGGAAAAAAGATACCATTTCCCAAAAGTAGATAGACATTTCTCTGCGATTCTGAAGAACGGCCCAAATGAAAAGAGCTATCCAGGGAGACATACAGCGCTGTTTCCGGTAAACACTCTCTGTTAGCAGCAACTTATTCACATGCTGAAAGAACAAGACAGAAACTATAATCACAACATTGCTATCTATAACATGTTAACATAAGTACTGTAAGTCAAATGATTTCACCAATCCCAATACCTCTGAAAAAACCTGGGTGGTACCTTCATTGCTTTCCTTGAGGCCCATCCATGTTGTACACCAAGAGGAGCATAATAAAATGGCTGACAGACATCTTCCATGATTTCTGATAACACCCGTGAAACCTGGGAAATAGAAAAATATGAATGCATTTTTACATACTGTAGGATGCAAAAGTCTGAGATTACACTAAAATACTGAATTCAAGCCTGGAAATAGTGACTCAAAAGTGACTGTAAAGATATTTTAAATAAATCAAGTTCTTAATTTCAGTTAGGTACTTTTTATTCATTATTCACAATAATCAAAAATGTTTCTTGAGCACCACATCAGCAAATTCAGCTTTACTATCACAGGAGCAAATTACATTTTAAACATTTTTTTTTAAATATTTACAATATGACGACTTCTAAATTGTATAATAAAATAATATTTCCTAATATTACTATTTCTAACTCTATTTTTGGTCAAACAAATGCAGCTATAGTGAGCATAAGAGACTGACACCAGATACTGAACAACAGATGCTTACTAGTGTGTGCAGGACACTATAGTTCATGTATGTAAGTGAGGACAGCAAAATAAAGTAAACTATGACATATTATAGCTAAAAATTCTTCATACAGTGGACTACCAGTGAAACTGATAAAAAGCTGGGACCAAAAATTAGTTAGACACTTTGACCTGACCATGTTTTGCTTAAGTGTTTTTTCTTTAATTGCTAAATGCGACCTTTTTACACCACAGACTGAACAAAATTAAGCATTGCTTGGTAACTGGTCAACAAAATATTGATAGTTGACTACATATTGTCATACAGAATTTATATTAAAGTCATGTGGCACAGTTTGACAGTTTAACTCTGAGTTCTTGTCATATATAATTACAATTTTCTAAATTATAGTATATAAACTGTAATAATGTGAGAAATGTTGAAGGTGTCTGAATAAATTTGGGATTGGTCTGTCCTTTTACCTCATAAAGGGTCAGGTCTCGAGCACCAGATGGGTTGGTGATGCTCGTGCCATGGCTCCTGGAGGAGGAATTCTCATCGGGTACATTTAAGTGGGACTGAGAGCCAACTAAGCCCACTCGCTCGTGCAGCCTTTTCTTAAGGAACAAGGACACCAGTTCACAGTCCGACACTGAGTTGTAAAGAATCTCTAAACGATGGTACGTCAGATAGTCCAGAATGTTCAAGCCGCTCTCCACGAACAGACGCACAAAATGGGGCTTGTCGTTCACCAGTGCATCAGTCATTGATTCCTCCAGGTCATCGTACTAAGAGAAAAATTAAATCAACATGTTAAAACAGTTTCACATTTTTGTGCTGGATTTGGTTTGATTCAATTTGCTGTTGATCCCACCTTCCAGTGGATTTCACCATTAAAGAGCTCACTCTTGGCAATATCCACTCTGTCCCAGGCTACTGCCAGCCTCAGCTCTTCAGTGTACTCACTAGGATCATTAGCATCCCGTTTAGCAGCTGAACAAACACATACACACATAAACCCTCATGTACATACTATAAATGTGTTGAATTCTTAGAGCAGGTGATTTAATCTCACCTCTAACTAGAGCTTTAAGAATGATTCTGTCAAAGTCATCTCGGCCTTCCTGGTCTCCTTGAAACACTGTGATCAGATCTCTGTTTTCATAGATACTAAGCGCCTGTGTGAAAAAGAGAAAAGTGACTAGCGATAACGGAAATACCTTCATCCTGCTGGAATAGGCACTCTCTATCCAGTCTCTTGCTGTACGCTCACCTGATCCACAAGCTTCTCCAGTTCAGTCTCAGAAGGCAGATATTTCTTAATTTTCTCTCTCACTCGGTCCCTGAGCTCAACACTGGCACTTTTCCTGTTTTCCTCTGCATCGGGCGGCAACGTGGGACTCACTGGTGGGCTCAGAGGTACTTTGAGATCCTTCATTATTGATGCTATCAGGTCTGCCGCCGGACCTGACCCTGCCAGCACCAACCATGGAGTGGACTTTTTCAGAGATGAATCCACTCTCTGCAGTGAGAAAGAGATCATTCATTTCAGATATGCTTAGAAAATGATTTAATGGCATTTGAAGCATTCCTAGACACTTTATTCAGTTGTGACTGTAATTGTAAAATGGCTATCATCAGTTATTAGTTTAACTAGTAGGCCTCATTACAAAAACAAGCTAAAAACATGAACAAAACCACAAAAAGTAATCTTTTAACTTGCATTGTTTTGTTTAAGGTTTTGGAACTAGACAGAGACAGACAACATAAAATTGAAATAATATTGTGTATTGACCTCAAGCATAGCAGCATCTCCTGCGATCAGCACACACAAAACAGGAATCTCAATGCTTCCACTACCTGGTAAAGACAGGAGGAAGACAGATTTGTTAATACAACAGAAATACAGCATTACTTGTTTTTACATAAATTGTTTATTTTTTAATATAAAAAAGTTATATTTTTGGTAAATATAAACACACCAAAAGTGAAATGAATAAGCCTCAGGGTGAAGGAAAAGTAACTTTTCACTTTTACTTTATCTAGTCATTTTTGCTTATTAATGTGGTTCAGTTGGACCATCAAAGGTCCGCAGCAAAGACATTGGTTAATAAAATGGGATTAAATACATAAAGCATTTTTTTTTTGCGAATTAGAATGAATGCATTAATGTAAAGTGGACAGAAGAGCTGTCAGTCAATCAATGGGAATGCAAAGTAACTGGCATTATTTATTTGAAAAAGTATTGCAGATATTTTCTTGCAAATTAAAAAGTAATGTGTTACTTTACTAGATACTTGAAAAAAGTAATCTGATTACGTAACATGAGTTACTAGTGTTTAGTTTCCATTTGATTCAGAACTGCATTCTCATTCTGATCCACTAGAGAGCAGTGTAGCCCTCATATTACATGCTAAATTTAGCCTTATTTTTATCATTTTTGTAATTTTTTATGTATTTTAAAGCAGTCTCTTCTGCTCAAAAAGTCTGCATTTATTTGATCCAAAGTACAGCAAAACTGAAACATTTTGAAATATTTTAGTAACAGTAACTGTTTTCTGTTTGAATATATTTAAAAATGTAATTTATTTAAAATATATTCACATAGAAAGCAAATATTCTTTAAAACAACGTTAAAAATCTTTGACTGGTAGTGTAAATTTGTGTCTTTGTGATTGTGGATTAAATTTTATATGATGCAGCTGCAAAAACAGCAACCCTGTGTAGGGACAATAAAGACTAGTACTACTCTTAAATGAAATCATTCTGAGCCCATCTACTCTGTTAAATACCAAAACTGCTGTTTTTCATGTAGCAGCACGCTCATGTTTAACTTCCCTTTTCCTTCCTCTCACTTGGTGTTTATTTCTCTGTTATTTACTTTATTTACTAAAAGGAAGTGCATAGTTCCTCAGGGATGAGCAGTCCCTGATGAAGGTGCTAGATAACCGAATTGGAAATTTGCTGTTGTGCTTCATGCTCAAGAAGATTTTATGAAACCAGTCTTCTTTCTCTCACCCCAGATGCCAGTGCGCTGATGGGAGATTAAGTCCTCCAGGTTGGCTCTGAACTTTTTTTCGCCACCTCTGTGTCCAACACTTCCATCATCCACCAAGAGAAAGGCCTGGTGGTTGTTGTCCAGGCAGCTGGAATCACGGGGCATGTTGTGCACATAGTACCGTGCTGGGAAACTTCCCTTGTAAAGAGTAACCAACAGTTAGTTTTAACAGAGCAGCCTAGCCAAAGTTCCATTATTCAGGTCTTTATGACACTATTGTACACTCTGTAAAAAGTATCTGGACATTGAACTACACTTAAAATGCTTCAATTTTATTTGATATTTCACAATATATCAAACCAAGTGGCCTCTGAATACAAATTATGCTAGATATAACTTTAAAGCATGTATTTTTAATTACTAATACAGTACTGATTATTTGTGTCCAATGACCAATATGCAAAAGCAATTCATTTTATATACATATATATATATATATATATATATTCAAAAGTTCAGGATCAGTAAGATTTTTCCTTTAATGATCATTAAGTTACATTTATTTGATCTAAATACAGAAAAAAGTTATATTAGGAAATATTATTATTAAAATAACAGTTTTCTATTTTAATACACTTCAAAATGTAATTTATTCCTGTGATGCAAAGCTGAATTTTCAGCATCATTACTCCAGTCTTCAGTGTAACATGATGTTTTTTTAAACATTTTATTCCAGGACAACTGTTTCCAACATTGCTAATAAATCAGCATATTAGAATGATTTCTGAAGGATCATGTGACACTGAAGACTGGAGTAATAATGCTGAAAATTCAGCTTTGCATCACAGGAATAAATTCTGTATTAAAGTATTTTAAAATGCAATAATATTTCACATTTCACTTTTTTCCGCATTGTAATCAAATAAATGCAGCCTTGATGAGTAGAAAAGGCTTCTTTAAAATCATTAAAAATCGTACTGAACCCAAACTATACTTTTTTTTTTCATTCATACATATTAATTGTGGTTTTTGTTTGAAGCAGAATGGACTCATACGGTAGTACCTGTGGGTTTACGAGTTGCTGACGTTGGTAAATCATGCCCCAGGGCACAACACCAACAGCTATAACTTTGGCCTGGGAAAGAGATGAAGCTGTTGCACAATGATCCCTTACTGCCTCACCTACACAACGGCCAACACCCTCCCTCAGACCTGACGTCATGATCCAAGCCCCTGGAAAAAGAAAAAAAAAACAAGGGCAAGCTACTATTACCTGAATTACTCAGCAGCTTAAGTAAATTGCACAGAAATGCATAAAAGTCACAAACACCATCACTGATGAACACTGAAAAGGCACCACTTCTGGATTCAAGCCATTTATATTTTTACCATATACATAATAAACCTTATCAACAAACTACAAAGCACACAAGAGGAATGCCACTGTTGTGTAACACTTGTTTGACCTGTCTATCACTGACCCCAAGACTAGTCTCTAATTACTGGCTGCTTGAAAATCTATTAACACATTACCAGTCACGTTTTTGAACAGTAATATTTTTAATGTTTTGTCTCGTCTGCTCTCCAAGCCTGCATTTATTTGATCCAAAGTACAGCAAATAAAAAAAAATACTATTTAAAATAACAGTTTTCTATTTAAATACATTTTAAAATGTAATTTATTCCTGTGATTTTAAATCTGAATTTTTAGCATCATTACTCCAGTCCTCAGTGTCACAGTGTCTAATATTCTAATATCTAATATTTATTATTATGTTGAAAACAGCTGAGTAGAATTTTTCTGAACTTTCTATTCATCAAAAAACTGAACAAATTCTACTCAGCAGTTTTCAACATCATAATAATTTTAATAAATGTTTTTTGAGCAGCAAATCGGAATATTAGAATGATTTCTGAAGGATCATGTGACACTGAAGACTGGAATAACGATGCTAAACATTTAGCTTTGAAATCAAAGGTATAAGTTAGATTTTAAAATATATTCTAATAGAAAAGAGTTATTTTAAATAGTAAAAATATTTCAAAATGTTACTGTTTTTGTTCTACTTTGGATCAAATAAATGGGTTGGCAAGCACAAGAGACTTCTTTAAAAAAACATTCAAAATCTTACTGTTCAAGAACTTTTGACTGGTAGTGTATGATAAAATTATATGGCCAAGTTTCATTTTTGTTTTTTTATCATTTTAACAATATCTCGAGACTTATTGTGCAGATTTTTTTTTCATATTCACACACACAGTTTATGCTTATGGAACGCCTCAGCGAACAAATCTGGCACTTCATTTTGTAATATTCTTAGAAGCATCTTAAATGACCGTTTCACAATCTGATATTCACTGGAATCTAAGTGTTTTGTGTGAGAATGTAAAGGCATGCATGGACATGCTGATGGATGTCAGAAAAAAACAGATTAAGCTGATAACACATTTATCGTGCCATGCAAGTGTTTTTTTTTTAAATCATGATTATTTTATATTTCAGTTATTATGTCAACTGTTTCAATTTTGCTTCCTTTTTTATATTTCTATAAAAAAGAAATATTTCTTTTTTATATTTCTATATTCAGTGAAATAAATACATAACAGCTTTTATCTAGTTTTTATACCCAGTTCGAAGGGTGGAGGGTGAAGGTAGGGTTAACAGTCCAAATGTGATTCGTTAGATAAGTGAGTATAAAGGTTTCAAGTGCTCATAACTGAGCTAAAGATAGACGAGCAGGAGAGGTTACCTGTGCTCTGTGCGGCCCGGACAAGACCCTGCCTGATCACTTCTCGCACCCAGGTCTTCACCTTCTCCTTCCCTTCTCCCCCCACCACAGACACCACCAAATTGGGTATCGGCAGGCCCCATTGTGACGTCATCAACGAATACACATTGTCCGGAGATGTATCGTGTGCCAGACGCAGAAACTTAGGGGACACAAGATGAATGACATAAGAATGCACAGCAGAAAAACGGTCCTGAATGTTTATATGTGTGATATCATTCACAGTACACAGGCATTCAGACAGGCGTGTTTCTCACATGTAGAAACATGCAGGATATTTATGCTGTCGCTCAAAGATCTGCTGAATGTATGAAGGGATTTGTGTGAAAAAGGAAGAAGATTGAACAATGGCTCTGCCTGAGGCAACACACGCTCTCCAAAAAGAAATGTCGGAATACAGTAGCGAGAGGTTTTCTTGTGTTACTGTCAAATTTTAATTGGCTTTAATGTGGTTATGAGAAGTGTGTATGACCCCAGGCCCTGTGGGGTTGGTTAAAGGGAAGTTTATAATTACATGTCTTCATTGTAGTTCTCTAATGGTTTAGCAGCCTGGCATACCTTTTTAAAGGCAAAGGAAATAGACTTTAGTCAGGATAGTGCCATATTAAATTTCTGACAGGAGTGAAAATGAGGCCGTGAGGTACAGAAATATAGTGTGTTCAGTGGATTGTAATGCTATTTAACAACATGCAAATTGTTCAGTTGATAAAACAACTTTCCATTTGATATTTTTCTAATAACCTTTGGTTAACTGTGGTGCATTTACAGTAATATTTTTTTTATGTACTTTTTTAATGCAGAAGGAAACCCACTGCATTAAGAACCGAGGTGTGAAAACTTTTTGAATTGGAAGATCAGGGTAAACTTATTTTGTCTTCTGGGAAACATGCAAGTATCTTCTTTAGCTTCTGAAGGGCAGTGCTTAATAATAAAAAAAAGATATTTAGGCAAAATAAGAAAATTGTACACATCTTCATTCTGTTCAAAAAGTCCCTTAGTTGTCCTCAGTGTAAAAAGGATCTAAAAATCATACAGTCATTGTTGGAAAGGTTTTAAATACACAAAAATTCTGAACAACCAAAGAATTTGTGGGACCTGAAAGATTTTTCTGAAGAACAGCGGGCAGTTTAACTGTTCAAGACAAACAAGGGACTCATGAACAACTATCACTAAACAAAAAAACACAGCTGTGGATCATTCAGGTAACAACAGAGTATTAAGAATCAAGTGTACGTAAACTTTTGAACGGGGTCATTTTTATAGATTCAACTATTATTTTCTCTTGTGGACTGTATGTAAACATCCTTAATGTGAAATATCTTATCCAGGTCAGTAGTAAATAAACAATAACATTTTGTATGATGATTTTGATAAAATGCAAAATGTTCTGCCCTAAGGTGCTCTAAGGTATTTCAACGCCTGCGTTAGCAGCACCACATGCATGCGTGTGAATGCGTGTCGAAAACTGACACGGAAGAGAAGAAATTGTTGAATAAAGTTTTTGTTTTCTTTGCACACCAGAAAGTATTCTCATAGCTTTGTAACATTACAGTTGAACCACTGATGTCACACGGACTATTTTAACTATGTTCTTACTTTTTTTCTGGGTCTTGAACATTTCAGTTCCATTGCTGTCTATGCAAGGTCAGAAAGCTTTTGGATTTCATCAAAAATATCTTAATTTGTGTTCCAAAGATGAACAAGGGTCTTACGGGTTTGGAACAACACGAAGGTGAGTAATTAATGACAGAATTTTTCTTTTTTGGGGTGAACTAACCCTTTAATTTTTAACAATAGTTAATGCTTTAGACACCATGAAAACACTATGAAAATATTTTTCATTTAAGTAGCTGTTCATTTTTTTATAGAATTTTTCGTCTATTAATGTAGAGATTAACATAAACCATAAATCCTGTAAAACTGTATTTCATTGTTAGGATCTCATTTACCGCTGTTAAGTGAATTTTCCCAAGCAGAATCCAAAAATGTCAACAGGAATCCGGGTGATTACCCACACAGATTTGCAATGGATTCAGTTAGTCATGCGAATTCACAGTCATGATTAACAGAAAACTGCTTGGTTTGAAAACATCTTTTGTGTGAGCTCTGCTTCATACATCGCCATACTTTTGACAATAGACAATGGTTCTTTTTTTGTCATTGAATTTTTCAATGAACAGAACCCCAATTTATCACAGCTGTGTTGTCAGATGAAGTTTGCACTAAATGAAAAGTAAGTAATTGTACGTGCTTGAGCAGGTGTAAAAGAGAGTGAGACACCCACTGGGCAGATTCTGCGTCCTGCTCCAGCAAACTCCAGCTGTCCAAAGGCATCAGTGGGATGTTCAGAGGTGTGTTGTTTATTGTCCCACTGGCTGGCCACATGATCACCTGCTGTTATAATATGATTGTCCCGTGATCCACCACACTGGCACAAAGCCCCATTACTGTCACAGAGAGTAAGAAAGAGAGAAAACTGTCAGACTGGTTTCAGTGGGTTCAGAATTTTCAGACACTTATGATTTAGGCCAGGAGTTTCCAAACCCGGTCATGAAGGGCTGGTGTCCTGCAGAGTTTAGCTTCAGCTTGCCTCAACACACCTGGGGCCAGTTGTATAAAATTAGCCTCTATGTTAAGACAATGTCTTAATTACTAGTTTGACCAACTATCAGTTAAACAAAGAGTAATCAGTCTCATTTTTTCGATTCAACTTAGATTAATCTACATTTTTCTGTTACTGAATTAAAAAAATTATGACCAGTCTTAAAGAAAAAATGAGCTGACTAACTTTTTAAGACTAGTCTAAATCTTTTATGCAACCAGACCCTGTTTGGAAGTTTCTAGCATGCCTAGTAAGAACTTGATTCGCTGGTTAACGTATGTTTAATTAGGGTTGGACTAAACTCTGCAGGAAACCGGCCCTCCAGGACGGGACACCCTTGATTTAAGCCATCATTTTAGATTCATCTAATGAAGACATTAATAGCTGAAATGAAATTGTATGTGACATAATGTTTACATCATCACTTAAATGAATAAATCAACTTAAAACAGTACCTGCCCAAACCCTTTTGTGAAACATTACATAACAACAGCTTATAAATGGAAAATGGACAGGGAAAATGTACTGTGTTGATAAATGGTTAGGAGTTCACTTTCATTCAAAAAAAATGGCATGTTGGCTGACCCACCCTACATTACTACTTAACGGCTCAGATCATGTTACCAGAAGATCAATGTCTATTTTAGACACAGTATGAAAGGACTGAATAGTTTTCTGCATACGCTAGTAAATCTGAGAAATGGTTGTTGTACCTGGATGAGTCCTCCACAAAGGTGGTGCACACTCTCTTTTTAAACATCTTTGGGATCCAGCTCTACAACACAAGACATTACACAGTAAAGCATGAGTCAGAGACATTTTCACATGCAGGTCTGGTTTCTTTCCTTTCACAATCAGTGACTGTGGAGAACAAACTATTTGAGATTACGCTTGAATGGCAAAATAACTTCCAAGGTAATGTTGTGATGTGTGAAATGCAATTCTAAATCACAGAAACTATCAGCTTATTTGTGACTTCTGCCTACTTAAAGCTCTTTCAAAATCTAAGATTTGCCCTAACAAAATTAGTCATAATTATAGTATTTATAATCATTATACTTAGCCCAAACTGTTCTAATTATAAATTTATAGCAAAATAAAAACCTTTGATATTCTGGTCAATTGGCCACCAATTTTACCAATTCCAAACCACACCAATCTTAATAACTACTGTTTGTTTTGTATTTAGTCATTTATAAGTGATATATAATTGTGAACAAGGGCTGAAAGTAAAAAATGCCTTATATGCATAATTCATAATAAATTATTAAACAGATTTTGTTTTACAGGTTTGCCCCAAAAAAGAGATTTAACTATTATTATAAAATTATTATATGCCCATGAGAAATATTCAAAAATAATACAATACAGAAAGCATGACTCGTGGACTGTGAGATGCTCATTGGATCAGCGGTTTAAGAAAAAAAAAAAACAGGCCAAGAAGAAAAGACACATTAACTGTAAAACAATTAAGAATTAAGGTCAAGAATTATGTGTGAAACCATCAGGAGCCGCCATTTTCCAGAAATGCAACTTACCTGGGGTCTCCAGAAGTGCAATGTGTCAGGTTCTAAGAGAGTTTGCTTGGGTAAAAAAATCCTAAAATATGACTTACTTAATAAGCATAATATGCTGAAGTGTTGTGAAACACACTGTTTTTTATTGGCTTTATAGATAGATAGGTTAAGAGTGGCTCTTGAAGGACCAGCACTACATCCTCATATCCCACTGTTTGTAGAATTTATCTTCAAGTACCTGGCAGTAAGTTTTGGGAGCTCATTTTTAGTTAATCTCCAACCCTGAAAGGTCCATCTTGCTCATTGTTGTAGCAGCTCAAATCATGACCCCTTCATCACCACCAATCTTTGTCCAACTTGAACAGGTGCTGCTAATAGCTCAGGAATCACTCTTGATCTGTTCATGTCCTTAAGAATCACAAATACACAGCATGTGATTCACATTTTGTGGGGGTCATGTTTCAAGATTTTTAATCTTAGCAATGCCCTGTACTTCTGGAGACTCCAGGTAGGCTGCAGTTCTGGAAAATGGTGGCGCTGGAGACTAAAGGGTTCCTGGTGGTTTCTTCACCTTAATTCTTGAAGTCATTTGCTGTTAGCATGGATCTGTTCCTCTCCACCTGTTTTTTTCTGACCCAAAGAGAATTTTGCTGTGCAGTGGTCATGATTTAGTTTTGCAATTTCTGTATTGCATTAGTTTTTAATATTTTTCATGGGTATTTAATAATTTTTTACATTTTCATTGTAAGTTACATCTCTTTTCTTTGTATTTTACCCTGCTTAATAATTATGCACAACTGAGTATAAGGCATTTTTTACTTTTAGCCCTTGTTAACAATTATATATCACTTAGATCAGAATATCAACTTGCATAACAATTATGCACATACTGTATATGAAAAATAAACATGTCTGTAAAGATAAACAAAATACATATACACCACCAGTCAAAAGTTTTTGAATAGTAAGATTTGTAATGTTTTTTTAAGAAGTCTCTTCTGCTCACCAAGCCTACATTTATTTGATCCAAAGTACAGCAAACACAGCAAAATTGTAAAATATTTTTTTCTATTTAAAATAACTGTTTTCTATTTGAATTTATTTAAAAGTTTAATTTATTCATGTGATCAAAACTAAATTTTCAGAATCATTACTCCAGTAACATGATCCTTCAGAAATAATTTTAATATCATGATTTGGTGCTCAAAAATGTGTTTTAATATTATTATCAATATTTAAAACCGTTGAGTACATTTTGTCAGGATTCTTTTATAAACAGGAACATCAGCATTTATCTGAAATAAAAGCTTTACAATAAACACTATACCATTCAAAATATGAGTCAGTATACTTCTTTTTCTATTCATCAAAGAAACCTGAAAAAAAAACTACTCAGCTGTTTTCAAAATAATAATAATAATAATAATAATGTTTTCTGAGTAGCACATCAGAATATTATATTGATTTCTTGTTAAAAAAAAAAACCTGTTAAACAAGTTTATAACTTTAATATGGTACTTTTAATTGTGAAATTTTGGTTAATCATTTCATGTGACTTTCCTCAGCAACATCAAAGACAATCCAGTCCTGATTGAAAAGACCATTGAAACAGTCATTACATTTGCATGTAGCTTACAATTGTTAAAATGCATATCCTAATACATTTTACATATTAAGGTGGAGACTTATTGAAATTTATTAGGAGTGGCAGAATGACTTGTACTTTCTTCCTTTGATCAATTGCTTCTGGTTATATTGTTCTCAGTCTACTGGATAAAAGCATCTACTATACAAATACAACGTTGTGCAAGAAAATATCAACTGCTTTTGTAGTCTAACACGGAATAGCATGGGAAAAATAAACTTAGCCATTCAACTTCTTACAGCTGCTTATATATAACACTGCAGACGTCTGTTGTTTCTTGCAGAGTCTATAGACAGGCCTACAGGACTATTTTCAGTCATTTGTCATTCTTTGTACTTGTAGTATGGAAAGCCACCTCGTTTTAAATACTTTGTTACATTGTAATGCAGTGCCAAAATAAATATGACTCAATTTATTAAAATATAACCTTGACAAAGCATGAACAATAAGTAAACATATAAATACTGCCATCCTACTTTCGTACTGAGAAATATTTAAGTGACTATTTTCACGTGATGTATTGCCAAATAACACTATTTACATTAATAATGTATCAAACACACCTGATCGTTTTCGGATTTTTTCTCTCCTCCACCTCCTTCATTCTCTTTTTCAATTTTCTTCATTTTGATCATCTCTCCGTCTTGAAGTGTAGGCTTATTATGCATCAATTATTCTTCAGATGAGCTCCATGGATATTCTAGATCCAATTATGCTGTAGTTCGACTTCAACCGGATTTCGGAGACGTTTAATGAAACTTTTTCTAAAGCCGTAAATTTGGAAGCTCCGCCCACACTACGCGTCTCAAGCGCGCTCCCCTGGACGCATTCCAGCAAGAGCTTATGATGGTCTGTACTGTTGAATTAAAGCAAAGAGATGTGGGCGGTGAGGGCAGGGAAAACAAATATGCGGGCTTGATAAGAGTAGTAGAAGAATACGATAAGTGTCTCCACATTGTTTTAAACCACACATTTGCAGATAAACCGTGATTTGTAGCCGAAGATATAGGTAAATTCATTGTTTGCCGTGATGATAAATACTTTGTACTCCCGCTATATAATCTCGTTGTGTATAGGCTATTAAAAACCGGATACTTCTGGTTTTGAGAAAAGGTTTCCACTTTTTCACGTTCCTGCAGGCGTGTCTTTTTGAAGTACACTGTTGACCTTAAAATGTTATTTCGGCGTGGCCAGTTATGCTGGTTTGACTGAAGTTAGCTTAAACTCCAGGAAGTAAAGAATTGGATTAGGTTTTAAGGTCACACTTGCAAGATTCAAATATAAATATTTAAATAAATTAATAATATCTTTAATAAATAAATGTATTTATTTTCCTAAACCGCGTTTCTTATGATCACAACATTTTTATTAATAAAACAAAAATGCCAGTGTGTTTGAAAATGGAAAAGAATTGGTCATTCCTGTCATAATGGCTTTTATATATAGGACTATCCCTGTTGAAAAAAAAAAAAAGTTAGTTTAGGTTTTGATGCTGGTTTTAGCTGGTTTAAGATGGTCCTAAACTGGTTTATGCTGGTTTATCATGTTCCAACTAAGGACCTGCTTAGGACCAGTATAAATCAGTTTAGGATCAGCTAAAACCAGCATCCCAGCATCACCAGCACATGCTGTTTTTTCAACAGGGATATAGGGTACTCTCTCTCTCTAGAAATAAAGAAGAATGAAATTTAGAAGGATATTTAAAGTAAAGAAATAAAGAGTTAAGTGCTATTACTTAAAGGAATATTACAGTTGGGGTCAAAAGATTACATACACCTTGAAGAATCTGCAAAATTTGAATTATTTTACTAAAACAAAATGCTTGATCATACAAAATGCATGTTATTTTTTATTTAGCACTGACCTAAATGTCATATTATATTCAAATATTATATTTCACATAAAAAGTTTACATATAGTCCACAAGAGAAAATAATAGTTGAATTTATACAAATGACCATGTTCAAAAATGCACATACACTTGATTCTTAATACTGTGTTGTTACCTGTTTTTTTTAGTGATTCTTCTTAAAAAAATCCTTCAGGTCCCACAAATTCTTTGGGTTTTCAGCATTTTTGTAAACTTTTTGAAATTGAAGATCAGGGTAAATTTACTTATTTTGTCTTCTGGGAAACATGCAAGTATCTTCTGTTATTTTCTTTAGGGCAGTACTAAATGAAAAAGAAATATGATATCTAGGCAAAATAAGAAAAATGCATACATCTTCATTCTGTTCAAAGTTTACACCCCTGGCTCTTAATGCATCATTTTTCCTTCTGAAGCATCAGTGAGTGTTTAAACCTTCTGTAATAGTTGCATATGAGTCCCTCAGTTGTTCTCGTTGTGCAAAGATGGATCTCAAAATCATACAGTCATTGTTGAAAAGGGATCAAATATACAAAAATGTTGGAAAAACAAAAGAATTTGTGGGACCTGAAGGATTTTTCTGAAGAACAGCGGGCAGTTTCACTGTTCAGCACAAACATGGGACTCATGAACAACTACCACTAAACAAAACAAAACAAAATAAACAGCCGTGGATCATTCAGGTAACACAGCATTAAGAATAAAGTGTATGTAAATGTTGAATGGGGTCATTTTTATAAATTCAACTTCTCTTGTGGACTGTATGTAAACATCTTTTATGTAAAATATCGTATTCAGGTCAGTACTAAATAAAAAATAACATGCATTTTGAATGATCCCTCTTATTTTGGTAATATAAATTAACATTATGCAGATTCTACAAAGTTTATATAAACTTCTGACCTCAACTGTACATTTGACTAAATAAACAATTTATAAATGCCTATCATAAGAAAATGGCTTACATATTTAAACATTGTGAGTTAAGTATTTCAGTCCAATATATAAACCCATATGGGAATATAAAAATGTTCTGAATAACAGGAATTCCCGGATCAATTTTTAAATTGAGTTTGAAATCAGTATAATTGGTACATGTTCAAATGAAATGTACTAATTCAACACATGTGATGAAGATGTGGCAGTGTTCACATTTTGTTCAACATTTTACTTCCAACACCATAATAAAGGTAAAAAGGTATGCAGCATGGAAAGATCTAAAACAGGACTCACTTCATTATAAGTGCAGGGGTTTCTAGGGCACTCATGAGGCCTCTGTCCATGGTGACTAGCTCAGATGACTGTATAGTACCCGTTTCACTTAATGATTAATATAGAAGTCAGTTTGAATCAATCAACAGGTCATCATGTTGAAGGCCATCAACTGCAATGTCCTTTAGGAAATCTCTATGTCCACTTTATTGCTACCATGTGTATATAGAATCTCTTTAGAGAAAAAAGTGAACTAGTTACTAAGTATTTCCACTACTTGCAGAACCGAATTTTAATGGCAATGTAATAATTATATACAGGTCCTTCTCAAAAAATTAGCATATTGTGATAAAGTTCATTATTTTCTGTAATGTACTGATAAACATTAGACTTTCATATATTTTAGATTCATTACACACAACTCGAAGTAGTTCAAGCCTTTTATTGTTTTAATATTGATGATTTTGGCATACAGCTCATGAAAACCCAAAATTCCTATCTCAAAAAATTAGCATATTTCATCCGACCAATAAAAGAAAAGTGTTTTTAATACAAAAAAAGTCAACCTTCAAATAATTATGTTCAGTTATGCACTCAATACTTGGTCGGGAATCCTTTTGCAGAAATGACTGCTTCAATGCGGCGTGGCATGGAGGCAATCAGCCTGTGGCACTGCTGAGGTGTTATGGAGGCCCAGGATGCTTCGATAGCGGCCTTAAGCTCATCCAGAGTGTTGGGTCTTGCGTCTCTCAACTTTCTCTTCACAATATCCCACAGATTCTCTATGGGGTTCAGGTCAGGAGAGTTGGCAAGCCAATTGAGCACAGTAATACCATGGTCAGTAAACCATTTACCAGTGGTTTTGGCACTGTGAGCAGGTGCCAGGTCGTGCTGAAAAATGAAATCTTCATCTCCATAAAGCTTTTCAGCAGATGGAAGCATGAAGTGCTCCAAAATCTCCTGATAGCTAGCTGCATTGACCCTGCCCTTGATAAAACACAGTGGACCAACACCAGCAGCTGACATGGCACCCCAGACCATCACTGACTGTGGGTACTTGACACTGGACTTCAGGCATTTTGGCATTTCCCTCTCCCCAGTCTTCCTCCAGACTCTGGCACCTTGATTTCCGAATGACATGCAAAATTTGCTTTCATCCGAAAAAAGTACTTTGGACCACTGAGCAACAGTCCAGTGCTGCTTCTCTGTAGCCCAGGTCAGGCGCTTCTGCCGCTGTTTCTGGTTCAAAAGTGGCTTGACCTGGGGAATGCGGCACCTGTAGCCCATTTCCTGCACACGCCTGTACACGGTGGCTCTGGATGTTTCTACTCCAGACTCAGTCCACTGCTGCAGGTCCCCCAAGGTCTGGAATCGGTCCTTCTCCACAATCTTCCTCAGGGTCCGGTCACCTCTTCTCGTTGTGCAGCGTTTTCTGCCACACTTTTTCCTTCCCACAGACCTCTTGCTTGAGGGTGTCAATGATGGCCTTCTGGACAGCAGTCAGGTCGGCAGTCTTACCCATGATTGCGGTTTTGAGTAATGAACCAGGCTGGGAGTTTTTAAAAGCCTCAGGAATCTTTTGCAGGTGTTTAGAGTTAATTAGTTGATTCAGATGATTAGGTTAATAGCTCGTTTAGAGAACCTTTTCATGATATGCTAATTTTTTGAGATAGGAATTTTGGGTTTTCATGAGCTGTATGCCAAAATCATCAATATTAAAACAATAAAAGGCTTGAACTACTTCGAGTTGTGTGTAATGAATCTAAAATATATGAAAGTCTAATGTTTATCAGTACATTACAGAAAATAATGAACTTTATCACAATATGCTAATTTTTTGAGAAGGACCTGTAGTAAATATGTAACAGACTTTAATGGCATTAATGTTTAACACAGTTATTAATCAAAACAATGCATTATTTAAAGGATTAAAACTTACCTGTTATCTACAACTGAGCAGACCATCTTTACACCAGCCCTCACCTCATAAGTGTTAAATTGGTGTACTGTAATTCCAGAAAGCCCAACTTTCAGTTTTTAAGCAGTCAAAATAAGAAACGATTATTGGTAAAGTAAGGTATCTAACAGATATTTTAAACGTAAACTGCAATTTTAAATCTATGGTGTACATAATGCAAGAAAATCACTGAAAAAGATCTTTCATGATTTTTAGTTTACTGAAGTATTAAACCTTTCAATACCTTTAGACAGTCCTCGTTTTGTTCTCAGCTGATTTCAAGAAAGCCGTCACCCTCAAGCTACACATATTTGTACATTTTTAACAATTGACTGCTGTTGTGGTTTAGTCTCCCTAATCTCTCTAGTATGAAAAAGAACTGTCTCACTAGCTACACTTGAAATATTGTACACTTTAAGAAACGGTCCATAAAAATAAGGCCCAGTGTACACTTAATAGGAAAGTTTAAACCCATATTATCGGAGTATGATTTACCAACACAAAATTCTGTAAATTTAACTGAAAATGTACTTTCTTGCCATGACATTATCTATTTTTTTACAGTGTATGATA
This sequence comes from Cirrhinus molitorella, assembly GCA_033026305.1. Taxonomy (NCBI): domain Eukaryota; kingdom Metazoa; phylum Chordata; class Actinopteri; order Cypriniformes; family Cyprinidae; genus Cirrhinus; species Cirrhinus molitorella. The sequence continues at coordinate 33,015,663 of CM065117.1, read as the reverse complement.
CCTGAGGTGGTTATATTGCAAAAGTTATTTTAAATATGCACTTTTGTCTGTTTGTTTGCATTCATGTAAAGTCACCATTTATTGCCTAACTTCTAAGATTTTAGTTTGTAACTCAATAATGGGGTTAACTCAATAACTCAATGTTGGTTTGATTAAAAAAAAGAGACAGACGTCTTCATTTGGAAGTTAGGGCACAAGTTTATCTCTCATGAGACCTTCAAAATCACTACAGTTTTCTTCAGTACAAATAAAATCCAAAACGCATGCATTTATCTCAACCATTCATATACACACTGTAGTACCTCTTCCATTGACTGTCTTCTGCCAATTAAATTATATTATATGAAGCTTTGATGGGGTAAAACAAATCCTCTAGCTAGTTGATGACATCTTGTCAGAGTACTTTTAAATTTCGGCTGTCTGTAATTGAAGTAAAAAAAACTAAAATAAAACAAACGTTATCGAAAATCAGTCTGCTCCATGTATATAAACATTCACTGTCCTATGAGAGATGGAACCGATACATAACCTCCATTCCATAGCTATCTCAAAATCAGAAAGTGTGTTACGTGTCTGAGTAGCACTTCCATAAATGAATGCTCTCTGACACAGTAAGAATCAGGTTGCACTTGCAATCCTAGTTTTAAAGCAATCTGACGGGGGACGTTAACACTCTGCTCTCAGCCCTTTCGTTTGTTCTTTCACACGCCAAACCTCAATTGTAACAATTGTGTAAGCTAGCTGACTATTTAAAATGTGCACCCTTCTCTGAAAGGGAGACAGGAAGAAGGAACACAGATGTAGTGTACTTAAAGTATATACAGGTTGAACGCGTGTACGAAAGTGTGTGTGCCATCTTTATCTCTCCCTCTCGAGTGTATACTTTAGAATTTGTTCAGTATACTTTATATCATACCACATTTTCTATATTCATACATATTTATAGCAAGACAAGAAAGAGAGACAGGGAGGAGGGTGGAGTACTCAAGTTTACATGATGTCAACACATAGTGGGAACAGAGCAATATAACAAAGGACTGTCACTCAATAGCCATAGTGGGCCCAAACACGTGCAGGGGAGGAGATTTCGCTAACTTGTTCGACCAGATGGAGGGAAATAAACAGTCTCTGTCCAATCATGTTGAGGAATGCATCGAGGCAGACTCTCTGTCCTCTTTTTCCTCCTCGTCCATCTTGCGGCCGTGCTTTCTGAAATACTTGTACCTCTGAACATAGAGCTTCACCAGGTTACTTACTTTAACTGGGTTGATCTCACCTGTTCGGCTATGACAAATCTGTGAGACAAAAACAGATTTAGTTATGCTTTCTAGATATTTATTAGCAGCACTGTATCGTGTGCTGCAAATCAAGGCCTTAGTGTCATATTACCTTGTGCACAGCTTTCCGTAGGATATCCTTGTATTCGTCTTTGTTGATGTCTTTACGCTGGTAGTATGGCTTGATGGCCAATTTGACTTCCTCTACTGCCCTCTCCTGGGTGTGGAGCTTCTTCAGATACTAACCAAAAATAATTGATTTAGACTATTATAGATAGGGTTGCATGATTTCCAAGCAAACACTGAAATAGGAAGCATAAGCCATACCACTGTTTTCTTAATTAATTGTGCAGACCTATTTTCAGAGATATAGCCGATACCTTGTCAGGGTCTTTGCTTTCGTTATCCCAGCCCGTTTCACTGCCCCCTGTTGGCCCTGTCATTCCCACTGGCAATGGAGGCGGTGGAGTTTGAGCGCAGCCTCCACCCATTGAGAGTCCAGGGTGCAAGTGTGAAGGAGGAGTTTTGGTGCAGCCAACCAACGGGACAGAGCTGTGGAGAATAAACTGTGCAGGAGTGGGTCCTGGGGGTGGAGCATGTGACGGAGGTGGAGGAACTTGTGATGAGACAGATGAGGATGACGAAGGAGGGTGTGGCTGCGACTGGTTTTGATTGGCCTGAGAGAGAATCTGTAAAATGAAAGGGAAAAAAAAATTTTAGAATTTGATTACAATTTTAAAGTATTTGTTGACTATCAGAAATTTCTATTCTGAAAATTTACTCAACCCCATGTCTTTCTTTCTGCAGTCGAAAAAAACTAAAGGCTTTTGAGGAAAACATTTCAGGATTTTTCTCCTTATAGTGGACTTCAATGGGAGTCGGTGGATTAAAAGTCCAAATTGCAGTTTTAATGCCGCTTCAAAGGGCTCTACACAATCACAGTCAAAGAATAAGAGTATTGTCTAGCAAAATGATCTGTAATTTCCTAAAAAAAAAAAAAATAGCTTGACTTCACACATTACGTAATCACGTGTGGCTAGTTCTTTGTGTACTCCGGTTCAAAAAGGTATGGCAGGGTGAAAAACTCCATCTTATTTTCTTTTTTGTAAAGGACATTAGACTTTCCTTGCACGTTCGCTTTGTAAACACTGGGTTGGAACTTCCGCCTACGTCACGTGTGACATTTCCAACTACTTAATTTGTGAAGTCGAGCTAGTGCAAGACCAACTTTTGTGGTTAAAAAGTATAGTTTATGTTATGTTTTAAAGAAAATTACCAATCATTTTGCTAGACATAACCCTTATTCCTCATCCAGGATCTTCTATTGGCCACGACTTTAACATAATACGAATTTACAGGTCAGAAATTATTAAAAAAAAATTATATTTTGGAAACTTCTTTACATGAGCTTCCATTTCCGGTCTCCTGAATTTGCATTCATATGAATAGAACAAAAAATTTTATGTCACCACCCCTTAATTATATATCAGATTTACCTGACTTGTGGCCTGGATGAACTCTTGTGCTTTGGCTCTGCTGGCTATATTGGCCTCCTCCATTTTGAAGAGGAGAGCAGTCACTGAAAAGAGATTTAACAGCAGAACATTATGGCTTTTAGTCACACTTTAAATTCACAATGCAAGTCAAAAGGGAATTACTTAAAAAACATGCTTTAAACACTCACATGCTAAAACACCTCCAGCAGTGCAGTCCACTCCGGTTTGTAGACTCCAGGGTAACGGTGGTGCTGATGGTGGGGGAGGCGGAGGTGGCGGCGGCTTGTTAACTGAAGATGAGGACACTGAAGAAGAGGAGGATGAAGAAGGGTCATTTGCCAGAGGAGCACTGGAATGAGAGATGGAGGCCGACACAGAAGCTGCTGAAGTAGAGCATGGTGGTGAGCCCTTCTGATCATCTGGTGGGAGAGGTTTAGCACTGGAAGTGGATTGAGATATGGTATCACCCCTGATCTGTGATGACAGCAGACCGGGAGGGCTGGCAGGGGACTTTGAGGGTGTGAGAGACAAGGCTTTGGACTGACCAGGGCCTTCCTCTGAGAGGAAAGAAGGCTCTGGTGTCTTGCAGCTACTATCAACAGTTTGAGAGTCTGGGGATGACTCTCTAGTATCTCGAGAAGGAGGCAAAGACAAGGGGGATGTGTGTGGTGGTGAGGAGGATGGAGGAAGAATACTTGCTGATGAGGAAGTGGAGGATGATGAAGAGGAGGAGGGTGTGGGACCAGGAAGAGCTGAAGGAGGACTGGATGGCTTGGATCCAACCCCAACCAGTGGCTGCATTTCTGTTGACACTCCTGGCCAACCACCACCAACCGTGCTACAATTACTATTAACGCCTTTAGAATCACTTCCATCCACACTTATCCCTTTCTCTCTGGGCTTCTTTCCAGGCCTCCTTCTACGTTTCGCTGCCAGTGAGGAAGTTGGGGAAGAAGCAGATGAAGACGTGGATGTAGCAGAGCTTGGCTTGGCTTTCTTCGACTTCAGCACACTTGGATTTGTTGACGATGGGGGCCCGAGTATGTTGCGTTGTTTCCCAGTTTTGCTTGGGTCTTTGCCTCTCCCTGGAAGAGCCAGTGTCTCTGAGCAGGGCTTTAAGAATGGTGATCGGCTTTCATTGTCTCGGCGGAAAACCACAGCAATCGACCCACCAACAACTGAGGGTCCTGAAGCTCCACTTACAACACCACCAGGTCCAAGAAGGTCAAGGCCCAACTTCCCAGAGTTCCCAGTTGTGCTACTAACACCCTCACGCACCAGGACAGAGACTTTAGACTGGAGCTTACCCTTTCTGCTACCACCACTGAGTTTCTTAGATCTGCCAGAACGCCCAGCATCCTTCTTTCCCATTTTTTCTTTACCGGTTTTCCGTCCTCGCTTAGTAGTAGATGAGGACGCTGTGGGCTGGAGGGAGGTTGTGTTGCCTGAGGATGCAGAAAGAGGTGGTGAGAGAGATGACAGAAGGTTTTTACTTTTGGCTTTTGGTCTATGAGAAGAAGAGGATGAGGTGGATTCAGACTGACCAACTGTCTTGCTAGATCTGGATTTCTTCTTCAGATGATGTCGGCCGGTTTTGGGTGCTCCAGATTTCATTTTAGGACTGGGTAGAGGAGGCTCAGGAGGAGGTAGTAGTGGTGAGTCCTCTAATGAAGGGTAGTCTGAATCCAGTGCTTCCCCATCCAAAGAGAGCATGTCTATCTCTGGACGATCCGAGAGACGGTCCGATTCATATCCATGATAATGAGGAGGTGTAAGGGAGTTGGGTCGGGACCTGCTCCTGTGCTCCTCGTCCTTTCTTTCCTCATCATCTGATCGTCTCCTTCGTTTCTTCTTCCTCTTACGATGTTTGTCCGAGCTCTGAGAACGGCTGCGGGAGTGCCGTTGGCTACGGGGCGGTGAACCTGGTACTGTGGTAGTCGTTGTAGTGGTGGTAACAGTGATGGTGCGTTTGATTGCAAAAAGATCAGAGCCATTGAGATCCTGAATAGATGGGGGTACAACAGGTCTAACATCTCTTCTCCTGTCCCTGTCTCGTTCTCTATCTCTAACCATGTCTTTCTCTCGGTCTCTCCTGTCACTGCTTCCTCTGCTCCTCTTTGTACTGCCTCTCTCTCGGCTGCTCGACCTCCTGATATCGTCATCCCCATCTCTCCTTCGTTCATCTCTTCTTCTGGAGTCTCTGTCTCGCTCCCTATCCCTGTCATCTCGCCACCGGTCCCTATCCCTGTCCCTTTCATGGTTCCGGTCTCGCTCTCTCTCCCTCTCTTTATCTCGCTCTCTGTCTTTGTGGCGATCCTCAGAGTGGCTGGACCAAGATCTCCGACTGTGTGTGTGTCGTGAGGCATTCTGGGAGTGAGAGCGGGAGGAATGTTCTGGAGTGCTCCTGCGTCTCTTTTTCCTTTTGTGAGCATCACCTGGACTGCTTCTCCCTCTATCCCCATCCTTGTCTTTGTCCTCTTTTAGACTACTTTTTTCACGGTCCCTCTCTTTGCTTTCTGTTTTACCTTCACCTGACTCTTTTCCTTCTTTTCTTTTTTTCCTCTTTTCCTTCTCTCCTTTTCCCTCTTTCCGCTTGCGTCTATCCCTGTCCTTTGAACTCTTTGAGGATTTGCGACTCCTCCCTTTATCAGCGGATAGAAGTGGAGAATTGGGAAAGGAAGGGGAGGGTAAAGGCAAAACAGGTACAGGTGGTGGGGATATGGATGCAGAAGAAGGGCATGATCTAAACCTCTCTTTCCTCCTACTTGTCAGTTTTCGTCTTAGATCTCCAACACCCACAGAAGCCACTGGTTCCCTCTCCCATTCTTCATCAGCACGGACAGATACAAACCCATCACCCTCTAAAACCCGTAAGATCCTCTCAGGTTTTGGGACACCTGCTTGAAGGTAAGAGGGACTGCTTGAAGATGGAAGCAACACCTCTCTCCTTCTCTCAATCACTCGCTCTCTTCCTCTTTCATTGGTTCCCACTATCTCTCCTTCTTCTATCTCAGAGTGCTCAGAGTCTGTTCCCCGTTCTCTTTGATTTTTTCCCTGTTCCCTTAGTCTGTCTTTGATTGATCGGTTGCTGATAAGTTCTAAGGGTACATTATTGAACATCGAAGATGCAGCGTCAACTTCAGTTGAGTCTGGAGGACCCCCCTCTGTGCCAGCAGGTGTCCCCATTTCCAATGCTCTATCAGCTTTCACAGCATTGCCTTCACTATTAATGCTGCTTCCTCCTTCATTCTCCTCATCCACACATCTTTTCTCCTCCTCTGTTTCTGAGGCTGGAGAACCTGTCGGTTCAAATGGATCATACTTATCAACCTCCTCCTCTTCCTCGTCCTCAGTGGACGCCCGGTCTCTCTCCCCCTCGCCCTCTGTTGGGTGAAATGGGTCGTATATGTCATTTTCTAAACTCTCCCTCTGTCCGTCATTGCATTGATGTGTGAACGATGAAGATGCATGGAGTGAGGAATTAGAAGAAGAAGGTGGCACAGGCATTGATGATGGCACCATAGAGGACGAAGTAGATGACACAAAGTCTCCAGTTCCTTTGCTGACCCTGCTGTCTCCAGCATGGCCTCTGTCCTCATCCTCACGGTAGTTTGTACCCATCCCACCAGGAGATGACGATGAAGGGGAGGAGGACGGGGAAGAGGGAGCAGATGAAGGAGATGATGGTGAGTTGGAGGGTGATGAGGGAAGAGGGCTTTTGGCCATCTCTATGACCCCATCAGAGTTTTTGAGGGAACTGGGCAGTTGCATCTGTCCCGAGGTTTGAATTACACTTGAGTAACATCCAGGAAAAGAGCCTGAAGGCAAAAAACTGTCTATAGAAACTCTCTTTTTCCTTAAAGATGGTGGAAAGTGAAAATTTTTATTTAAGAAGGACCCTAAGAAAGAAGATGAAAATAAAGGGATTAGTTTGATCACACAGTACTATTTACATTACCTTAAGCAAGCTATTTTACTACCTGGCTTCTGATAACCAAGGTTTGGGGTAACAGATGTCAACAAAGCAAGAGATGCACCATTCTCTACTTTCACTTCTGCTGTTAGCTCCACAAAGTCACTAAAGGAGAGGGAAAAAATATGAGAAAGTTTATAGTTTTCAGTTACACTGTTTAACACAAAACAGGCCTCAATAATAAAGTTATTTTCCTGTTGACCCAGTTAAGCCAGTATTTCAGAATTTTATTGCACTGTTGACATTTTTACTGTCCCTGAGACAAAAATTGAAAATGATGCAAAATTTTATAAACGCTTTTTAAGTGTTAATGTTAAAGGTATAGTTCACACAAAAAATTAATTCTGTCTTTAATTACTCACTTTTATGTCGTTCCAAACAAATAAGACCTTCACCTTCAGAACATGAATTAAGATATTTTTGATGAAATCTGAGAGCTTTCTGACTCTACATAGACAGCAACGCAAAAACTAAGTTCAAGACGCAGAACGGTACTAAAGATATCGTTAAAATATTCAATGTGACATCAGTAACCATAATTTTCTGAAGCTACAAGAATACATTTTTTCGAAGACTGATACGGAAGAGAAGAAATTTTTTAATAAAGACATTATTTTTCTCTACGCACAAGTAGAGAAGTATTCTCGTAGCTTCATAACATATCATACGGCTGAACCACTTATGTCACAAGGACTATTTTAGACTTCATCAGAAATATTTTAATTTGTGTCATGAAGATGAATGAAGGTCTTACAGGTTTAAAACAACATGAGGGTGAGTAATTAATGACAGATTTTTTGGGGTGTACTATCCTTTTAAAGCAGCAAACCAAAATGATTTCGATTTGGTGTCATTTTCCACACACAATCATGTCTGAATCTGACTGTCACAGGACAGATCATAGTCTAATCATCATAGACTTAGTTTTGGTCATAACTTTTGATAAAATGTGTAAGTGCGCTTTTCCTTTATAGTCCAGCACCTTTCAAAAGCAATTAAACACTGCTTCAACAACCAATCAACAAGTACATCACTGAGACACAACACTCACATCTCTCAAAGTAAATAAAAAGCTAACTAATTCAAATTTTGCTGCTATCAAGCTCAGTTTTTAACTTTGTGTGCTGAATAAAGCACTTACCAGTCCAGGTACTGAGGTTGCGAGCTGAGCTGAGGCACAAGAAATACAGGCTCAGAGGAAGTAACAACAGCAGCCCCCTACAAGAATGTACCAAAAATTAAATGATTCAAGTGTCACCTCAGATCTCAGATCTCAGAGTAAATTACAGACAGACAAAGCATGTAACAGGACAAAACTTAATAACTTACAATTATGCAAATCGGCTAAATAATTTTACCAGTTCACTAGGCTCATCCTCTGAGGTCTCTCTGTTTCCTTGGAAACATCTTAAGCCAGCTGTCCTTCTGTCTGCTTTAGACTCCACTTCCTCCTCTTCATCAGGACATTGTTCAGATTGTGACTACAAGAACACAAGACAGAAGACATTAAATATATTCAGCAGAGAGTGCGGTGTATGCTGAATCCTAATCTCAAAGTCTACTGCACTGGGATATGATGTGACACTTACCTTGCCTGGCACAATTTCTCCTTTGTCCTTTTCAGCCTGTCCATCTGTTCCCATCTACACAAAAGCAGACAACACTATTGTTAATGAATAACCTAGATCTGAAACATCAGCTCTGGGACATCATTTGTTCTGATAATCATTTTTGAGAGATGAGAACAAACTACTTCTGCATTAAATCTCTGCCTGTAACTTGAAGAGCACTCGGGGGAACTTGATTACTCGAGTAAACTGATGAGAAACCGTGATCTGTATTGACATTCAACACTGTGCCTTCGATTCTTGACCCAGTGACAGGAATGATCGTCTTCAGTGAACCAAACCGATGTAAGATGATGCTATAGACGATGCTATCTAGTACGTGTGCTCCACTGCAGTGTTTGCCAACCAATGTACTCACTTGTTAACTGTCATACAATAACCAGCAATACTACACGTCGCATTCTGAATGCACTGAATATTGCTAACGGACTTTCTTATGTGTGCTTCGTTTTAAGCAAGCCTCTCGCACTCGCAGCAATAATTTATAGCCTACAATTTGTCGTCCACAGGGGTTAGCTGGCTAGCTAAGTTAGTCAAGCTATTAAAGCCGTTTACCTTCATAGTGCAGAGATGAGCCGGCTGATGAATCCCAAAGCTGATGACCTGCTAAAACCCGCCACAGCGTTTTCGCAAACTTTAAAACGACACGCAGAGGCACGAAACATTTTTCTTTAAGGAACACAATAAGAGGCCCATCCCATCCGATTCCGCCATTTTGCTTCCCCTTCTGTGAAACTGCCGGCATGGGCTTATGGGAAATGGTGTTCTTCATCAGAGACTACTTCTGTGACGACGATGCAAATCAGAAAAAAATGGAAATATATTTGTAGTGAAATAGAAATAAATATATGCTAGAAAGTAGAAAATTTAGAAAATAATTTAAGGTTAAACGAGCACAGTACATTAATGGATAAATGTCGTGTAGTCAGTTCTTGATGGTGTAATATGTGGTGATTGTTTGAGCCTGATACTCAAGTGATTTTGAAATAGTACTGTTTAGTAAGTACAATATGTGAGCCTGGACCACAAAACCAGTCATATCGGTAGGCCTATTAAAAAAAAAAAAAAAATGAAATTCATTTATAAATCATCTATAAATCAAAATATATTTTGATGTAATCAAAATATTGTGAAAATCGCCTTTAAAGTTGTCCAAATGAAGTTCTTAGCAATATACTAATACAAAATTAAGTTTTAATATATTTACAGTAGGAAATGTACAAACTATATTCATGGAACATGATCTTAATTTTCTAATGATTTATTTAGAAAAATCGATCATTTTGACCCATACAATGTATTGCTGGCAATTGCTACAAATATACCCGTGCTACTTAAGACTGGTTTTGTGGTCCAGCAGGGTTACATACAGTGTAATAATATAGTATGATTATACTATTTGATTTTAAATTTGGTCTTTAAATGTAACCGAATAATAACTTGATTTTTTGTTTTTAACATAAAGATGTATTGTTTTCAATAATAGCCTACTTATATTTCTTTAAGCTCTTATTTGTTACGATTTACATCACACTGGATGTACGCCTACATTTTTATTTCTTGCATTTCTTGGGAATCATACTCATCTCTTTGGTGTTGATAGTGCTATGCTTACTGTGTGAGCTACATGAATAGCCTACATTAATTAAATAGGCCTACAACAAACATCCTAACATCCTATTGTGCAACACAAACAAAAACAGTCTGATTTTTTTTAATATATGCAAATATTTTAATCATAAACATGCCCAGTGTGTAACATTTAAAGTGTTCCTTCATTCACTGCTGTACATAATCCGAACAGGCCTACCATATCCCAGACCTGCAAATAATGCAAGTTATTACTCAGGCAAAGTGTATGCAGCATGTAATCTATGTGTTACAGTAATTCTCTAGGTCATAATAGTCACAGTAGAAATGACAGCACTGTTCTACAATGCCTCTCTTTGCAACACTGCTTCTGGGAGAGCCTCTCTCTCCACTCTCAGCAGCCTCTCCAGTCTGCCGCCGGAAGGGGGCGCTGTTCCCCATCATGACGCCTGTTGAAAGACGAGCAGCGTTACAAGGGATTCAAATGTAGTCTATACAGCCGTAGCATGCATACTAGTATTGAATCAATTTATTAATTTTTCGAAGACTTTTCCATTTTCTACACAACGCAACGCATACAGACAAAAACACCTGAAAGTACTTCCTACAAATATCACGGGCTACTCTGACAGACTCATAAGAGATGCGGAGACCAGGGATGGTTGGCTACATGGGAATTAATTGGATACTGTCACAAAAATGTTACACCTGAAAGGCTGCCCTTTTGATATTAAAAGATCTTTTTATATATAAGAGTATTCTAAGGGCTTAATAATATATCATTAATTTATCCAATTAATTTCAGACTAAAAAGGGATAGATCACCCATAAATGAACACTGGGCACCAAAACTGTATAGTTTACAACATATTTCTGTATAATTGTCTTTTGAAATTCATAAAGGTTTGGTATAACAGTAAGTAAATGATGACATTTTTAATTATTTTTTCCCCAACCCTGGAGTAAGCCTATGGGGGAGACTTCTGGTTCATTTGTTGCTACAGGAATATAACGAGAAGAATAACAATGTGCAGTAAACAGTAAAACTGTTTCCACTACAAACCAGTGTGTTCATTATTAAAATAACATGGTAAGACACACCAATTTGCAATATCAAGCAGCAAAATCTATGGAAGCCTGTTTTCACCACCGAATTAAAAAAAAAGAAAAAAGGTAATTGCAACATTTTATCTCACAATTCTGTCTATTTTTCTCATATTTGCAAGTTTATATTTTGCAATTCTGACTTTTTTTCTCAGAATTGCATGATACAAACTTGAATTTTGAGTTATAAAGACAAACTCCCAATTCTGACAAATGAAGTCAGAATTTCAAGATATTAAGTCAGAATTGTGAGATATAAACTTGTAATTCTGAGAACCTATCAGTCTTTTTTTCCCCTCAAAATTTGACTTTCTAACTCGCAATTGCAAGTTTATATCTTACAATTCTGACTTAATAACTCACAATTCTGATGCAAACTTGCAATTGCTTGACTTGACTTAGTTTATATCAGTGGTTCTCAATCCCGGTCCTGGTGGACCCCTGCTCTGCACTTAATACATGTCTCCCTTATTTAACACACCTGATTGATATCATCAGCTCGTTAGTTCAGTTCATGGATCTCTCTTCTAATGAGCTGATGATTTTAACCAGGTGTGGTAAATAAGGAAGACATGCAAAATGTGCAGAGCAGGGGTCCACCAGGACCAGGATTGAGAACCACTGGTTTATATCACGCAATTCTGGGAAAAAAAGTCAAAATTGTGACTATATCTCGCAATTGCGAGTTTTGCGAGGAAAAAAAAAGTCAGAATTGCATGTTTTTCTGACTTCCCTGATACCACACGTACATCTCGGAGACGTCTATTTGACATCTGCAGACATAGTTTCCTCATCTGCAATACGTCTACTGGATGTTTCCTGTCAGATGTCAAATAGACGTCTATTAGATGTCTTCAAGATGTTTATGATTTAGAATGTATGTAAAACTGACATCTTACAGATGTCTGCCAGATGTTTGTACACAGCAGATGCTTTCCAGATCAAGAGATCTTTAACAGACATCTTACAGACATATGTGTGCTATTTTCTCGCAATTGTGAGTTTACATCACACAATTCTGAGAAAAAAAAGTTAGAATTCTGACTTTCTAACACGCAATTGCGAATTTATATCTCACAATTCTGAGCGTTTATATCATCCATACTGGTTCTGTACAACTAAAATAAGCTGGACTTGGAGGAGACCCATAAAATTTACAAATGGCCACGGCCACTTTAACAGGAAAAATAAATATGGTATGTTTTAAAACAACTAAAACAATAAAATTACTAAAATAACTAAAGACATAAAAAGTTGAGATACTGAATGTTTTCCTTTAATTTGCATCGATGTTTGTGACGCAAAACAATTTCGAAAAAAACCCGGTACCGGTATCTCTTACTGTAAAGTTTACTGAATCTATCGCGCAGAAATGCATGTGTAACAAAACTCACGGAAACTGTGCTCTCTGACACGCCTGCCAGGCTGGTAGAAGAGCCCCTTTTCGCCACAGACAAGTAGCAGTGCTTCCACGAGCTGAATCCCGCACAGCCTTCGATTCCCAAAGGCACCACTATGGGTCAGCAGAGAGCCGGCACACAGCCACAGCAGGAGCAATCCAGAGCTGTGCATTCTCCTTATGAGAAAACTTCACAGATCATGAAACACAAAATAGCAACTCTTTCCTGTCTGGTCAGGTTGATTGTGTCCTGTCAAGAGTGAAAGTGTCGTCCCAGCTCACTAGTACTAGGGTTATTCTCTCTCTCTTTCTCTCTCTCCCTGTTTCTGTCCAGTCTATTCTAATGGACTCTGCTTTTTATGAGGGTCCATCAGTGAGCTGAACAACTAGCCTCAATTAATCACCTTCAATCAGTACAAATAATTACCCCTATCAGCCCACCCCAGTCATCCCAGCCTTTCTCTTCGTGACCCTCACTTTGTTTAATTACCCCTATTAAGCTTTATAAAAACCTGTGCTACTCTCTCTCTCTCTCTCTCTCTCTCTCTCTCTCTCTCTCTCTCTCTCTCTCTCTCTCTCAGCCCTCTGTCTTTTTCTCACTCCTGTCTGAATGCCAGCGTAGCTGCTCAAGTTTTTTTGGTTCCTATTGTCTGGCCCTATTGGCTTTCTCGCTAATTAGCTCTCCCGTTCCGAGCATAACTCAGTAAGTAATATTTTTTTTTTTACGTTATTAAGAAACAAAGACATACAACACAGCAAACCTATGCCCATAGACAGGACCAAATGCATAATCAGAGTTTTACAAGCAGTGTTGTGAACGAGTGAGAGAGGATGGGTGGGATTAGTTTAGGAAAACTCAAAGCTAAATCTGAGGCCTGTCAGATTACAGAGACAGACATATGAAGACAGACACTTAGACACACTAAAAAAACGTGTCATTTGCAAAGAAACTCATCAGACATTTTTCAGATCTGTGGTTTAGGGTAAGTGCAAGTTTATTGACGTCACTCTAGCATTATATAAGGTTGTTTTTCTACATAAAAAGAACATATTTTATATTTTGGCTGGTTATGAATTATTAAGAATGCCTGTGGACGTGGAGAAGATCATTCAGTTTATCAAACAAGGCGACCAGGACAACGTTCAAATACATCTGAACGATTACAACACTGAGGTAAATACAATTTCGCTCAAAATGCCGAATTTAAATTAAATATAATAAGATTAATACTGTGCTTAATATGATCATCACTGTGCCAGATAGAAAAAAAAAACTGTGTTAGAATCTTCTACTACTTCTACAACACTCAAATATTAGCAGTTTCCATGACAACAGAACTGGGGTAAACCTGAAGGGTGTTTCTCATTACTTATCCAGTCATTTTACAATTTCTGCAGTGTGGTGAAGTTTTAATGTTTCTAGAGCTGTCTGTCTTATATACTTCACCTTTTAATTCTCCCTGTTATTCACAGAACTCACAATGTTTCTTTTTTGATGTGGAAGAAAGAGAGAGAAGAAAGGTAAATTCTAAAGTCAGTGCTAATGTTTGTGTGTTTATCTGTCTGCCCTCAATCCGAGGGCACACATGTCTTGGATTAACATGGCTAATAATGTAACTCTCACTCATCCACCTTCACTTATCTTTATCCCTCACTTCTCATTCATTCAGTGTCAAGCATGTTTTTAATCATGATTTTTCTCTTACTTTCTTTCTCCTATGGGTGAACTGAGAGCAGCAAAGAGAGCTGGAAGAGGTAAATCTTTCACATGACCTAGAGAAAAAGAGCAGGTATTTGCTGTAGATAAATAAAGAAGGGAGTGAGACGTCTGTAAGGAAGAAAAACGAGAGAGGTGGGTAATCTGAAACTAATATACTCGCCGTCTATCTCAGCCTGGGGCACCTGTACATACCGACACCCGGAGTGTCTGTGTCGGATGAACTCTTTTGAGCTCATTATTTTGTTGGTATTAAGCACTAATTATTGTGCCGTGTGTCAAAAAGATAATTTATTGCTTCTCATACATTCACAAAAGCCATTTACACTGTGCTCACAAAATAAAGCTTTTATAAATTAAAGCTTTTATAATCTCTCCTCTGTGTTTGTAAGCAAAGCCTTGCTTAGTCTTCAGTGAACTTCAGTGTTCTGTTGTTTATATGTAAAGAACAGACCGCTATTTAAATCTGAATCTTGAGTTTGAAGGGCAGACGCTTACTTTTTTCTTTTCCGTTTCACCTCTCATTATTGCTAAGTTTTTTCTTGTTTACCTCACTTTCTCTTGTCTCTTGTGAATATTTGTTCTTCTCCTCTCAGTTCCGCAGGAATAAAGTGAGAGAGTATGTTCCAGACTCTGACTCAGATTCTGACTCTGATGAGAATGAGGATCCAGATTTTGTTCTGCGGAGGGTGAGTCAAACTTTTTTCCCAAACTTTTTTCCACAACTTCTTTCATAAAATATGGCCAAAAGCACAACCCAGAACCACATCCATATAGTTAATTTAAATCTATCTATCTATCTATCTATCTATCTATCTATCTATCTATCTATCTATCTATCTATCTATCAGTGGCGTGAAGTGTTCTGAAATGAGGATGCAATTAAGTTACACTACCAGAATAAAAATCTATATTGTATTTTTACATTAACAATGTTATTGATATGCTATTCTATGTATTAAAGCCAAGTATAAATCTCATCAGTTTAGTGTTTTTAAGCATTTTACATTTCTTCCAAAACAATAAACTGCACCTACGTCACGGTTTGGTCTGTTACCCTGATGTGCTGCCATATTGGCAACATGGATTTCGCAGTTAATGTACTACTGAATACGTTGTTCTGCTAATTTGTGCTGTCTTAACCATAGAAAAAATGTGTGGAAGCTGCTAAATCATATTGAAAAGGACTAAGTAAGCAGGAAAGGGTGCAATATTTTGACAAAACTGAAGTTATTACGTGGTAAATATACATACAAGCGGTATTAACCAAGATATTAGCCTAATATTTCACCTATCTGAGATTCTTGCCTTGGAAATCCTGGTTCAGTTTGGCCAACCAAAAATGCTTTTGGTTCCTCAGAGAGTTTTTGCACTCCTCTCCTTGATTTGTTATAACTTTTGGCAGTATATAGTACTCAAAATGTTTTTCTTGGTCCGATCAGTTAGTACAGCCCCAAACATGACAATAACTGACCATTTTTAGCAGCAATAATCAGCAAAATAATGCGAGTTTCATTCGGTTCAGTGGCATTGTTTACATTAAATTAAGCAAATCTGACGCATCGTGAAAATCCTTTATATATCCCCCCTTTTTTTAAACTTGGAAGTAAGCTTATGGGTGAGACTTCAGGTTTATTAGCCGCTCTAGGGAAATAACCCGGAATAATAACAATGTGCAGTAAACAGTAAAACTACTATCAGCAAACTGTATCTATTTATCTAGTTACAATTTACAGTTGAATTTCAGTTCCTTACATTCAAGAAGGCTTCATTAGAAGGCTTGTTCAAATATGTTTGGCAGTGTTGTATTTCATTGTATATTCTCATCAAATACAATGTGAAATAATTCAAACCTTTCCATCTTTTACCTTTCTGTCTCTTCCAGAGGCTTGCTGCAGCTCTGATCTGGTTTATTCGTATGCGGCTGCAGCCAGGCGTTTTGAGGGTGTGCCTGCGAACTCTGCGAATTATCTCACGTGATCGAAAGGCCTTGGCACCCCTTATCACGGACTATGCCATTTTAACTCTTGCTCGACTTGGGGGCATCTCCACCCTGCCAACCTGGCATGAAGAAGAGGAGGCGGAGTGGGGCTCCACCCACAGTGATATCACTCCAGAGAATGAGACAGAGACACATCTGGATAATAATGGCAGCAATACACAACACCCAACATGTTACAGGGAGGGAGATGAATCAGTCTGTCTCTCTGCAGCCTGTGCTGAGTCTTTGGTCAGTGAAGGAGGTGTGCAGAATATTACATCTAACTGTAATATTGGGAGAGAAACACAAAACGACCACTATGAAGAAAACCTAAGGAAGGATGGGGTCTGTGGGCTGTTGACAAGAGGAAAGAGGGATGCCAGAGGAGAGAAGGATGAGGAGGGGGAAGAGGGGTATGATGATGGAGAGGTCTGGAGGAAAGAGGCGTTAAAGGCCCTTTGCAATGTCATCTACAACAGCCCAAAAGCACAGGAGAGAGCCAGCGTCCTGAGGTGTGACTCAGATTGTTTCATGTTAAGCATTTGCCAAATGCAGTGTCAATAAATAGTTTGTTTTCTTCACCAGGTTGCTCCACGGCCTGTCTGAGAGACTTAAAGATGGTATACATTCCTCATCACCTCCAAACGGTCAATTTTATGAACTGCGGCTTCTCTTTCTGTTGACTGCTTTACGGCCTGAGCTTAGGATAGAGCTTCGCCAGGTAACACTCAATGATACAAATATGGAATACGGTATTATTATAAAATGTGACCCTGGACCACAAAACCAGTCTTAAGTAGCACGGGTATATTTGTAAAAATAGCCAAAAATACATTGTATGGGTCAAAATGCTAAATTTTTCTTTCATGAAAAATTGATAATCATTAGGATATTAAGTAAAGATCATGTTCCATGAAGATTTTGTAAATTTCCTACCGTAAATATATCCAAACTTAATTTTTCATTAATATTTCAGTAATATGCATTGCTAAGAATTTCATTTGGATGATTCATTTCGATTGGACGATTTTCTCAATGTTTTGATTTTTTGGCACCCTCAGATTTCAGATTTTCAAATAGTTGTACCTTGGCCAAGTATTGTCCTATTCTAACAAACCATACATCAATGAAAAGCCTATTTATTCAATTCTAATTTAAACAAATTGAACCTTATGACTGTTTTGTGGTCCATGGCTACATATTATGATTATTAGTGATACATACAAATACATTTTTTTTTACAGTAAATAAAACAGTAATTACTGTAGTACAATTTTTTTCAAGCCACTGACCACTTGATGGAGTAGGGACTCCCAATTAATTTTTTTGTAAATAAAATTGAGTGCTGCATTTTAAATCTGGGCTATAAAACATATGTATATTACCATATCATTAAAGGTGACAACAGATGCCCATTTTCCACAAATTTAAATGATTCTTTGGGGTCTTCATGAAATGTTTGTAACATACTTTGGCTAAAATTCCTCAATGGTTGTGTAAAACAACACCCTTTTTTACCTTGTCCAAAACAGCTCTGTTCACAGTGACCCGTTTTGGTGCATATATATTTAAATGATAATGAGCTCTGCTCACCCCACCCCTCTCCTCTGTTTTTTTCCATGTATTTGGTGGCGCGTTACCATCAAAATAAAAAAACTAATCCATTGCATCCTCAGTAGCTCTGATGTCGGGAGAAAATGTTCACTTTTACATTCAACTACAAAACACCTGCATTGCTCTTGAGATGCTTCGCTACAGCTGCCCGATTGAGAAAATGGCAACAGCGTACAATTGGCTGAGCGCTGAAATATGTTAATATGGAACAGTCTGTCAGCGGTCGTGGGTGGGGCCTGAGCAGTATGATATCATACTGCTCAGAAAATCAAAATGGCTTGATAATTGAGACTGTTTAGCTTTTTGAGTTTAAAAAAAGGAGTGAATGGATTTTTATCAATGTAGCATGGTTGTGTCCACACACTGCTAAGACACATTTATATGTAAACACCATATAAAAGTGAATTTCATATCTGATGTCTCCTTTAATGTACTTGCATATTTTATGAGTACAAATTATTATTACAGATGCAGAGTCATTTTACAGTTTTACTAAACAAAGGGACTTTAGCTTTTTACTCATTCTGTGTCCTCTTCCTGTCAGGAGCGTGGTGTGTCCATGCTGACTTCTGCTCTGGAACAGTGTTTAGAAGTGCGCTGGGGTGAAACGCATGAGGTGCTGACTGACCTCACTGCACCCCCAGTGTGTAAGGAGGTGACTCAGCGTGCCCTTGAGATTCTCAAGACCCTGTTCAACATCACCTACAGTGTGCACAGACAGGAAGTAGATGAGGTAAATGCTGCTTGGTTTGCTATTGGCTATTTCCACCACAAAAACAAAACATTTATTTTACTGTCAACATTTTGGTTCTGCTTCTTCTCCCACAGGAGGCTGCAGCTTTGTATCGTCACCTAGCTGCAGTCCTGCGTCACTGTCTGCTCGTGCCCTGTGAGGGAGAGGATAGAGAAGAGGAGCTGCAAGGGTGAGAGTGAGAATCAAACCACTGTGAGTCTTGAGACGTCTCATCCTATTGATCTCTGTAAATCTTCTCTGCTGAATATCCACAGACACACAGTGAACGTGCTCTCAGCGCTCCCACTGCAGTGCCTGGATGTTCTGCTCTCCGTTCGCCTGTCTGAAGGTTCGAAAGAGTCTGGTGGAGTCAACATGGACTGTGTTCACACCTTGCTGCTGTTCATGGAGAAGAGACTGGACAGAGTAAGAAACAGTGCTCTGAACGGTCTAGTGTTCCTGTAGCCGAAGTTAAGGGATTGATTTCCAGGGACCTCATAGACTGGGGTTCAGTTTCCATAACATCCCAAAAGTAAAAATTCTGTCATCCTTTACTGACCTTCATGCCATTCCAAATCTAGCTTTTAACTTTGGAACATATAAGATGTTTTGAGAAATGTATTTGTCCATACACTGGATGTCAGTGTTGACCAAAACTGTTTGGTTACTACCATTATTCAAAAATATTCTCTTTTGTGTTCCACAAAAGAAAGAATGTTCACAGGTTTGGAATGACAATGTAATTTTTAAATGAACTATGCCTTTACCAGTCCACAGTTGAGGTCAAAAGTTTTCATACACCTTGTAGAATTTCCAAAATGTTAAATATTTTACCAAAATGAGAGGGATCATACAAAATGCATGCTATTTTTTTATTTAGTACTAATCTGAATAAGATATTTCACATAAAATATCTTTACATATAGTCCACAAGAGAAAATAATAGTTGAATTTTTATAAAAAATTACCCTGTTCAAAAGTTTACATACGCTTGATTCTTAATGCTGTGCTGTTACCTGAATGATCCACAGCTGTTTTTTTTTGTTTAGTGATAGTTGTTCACAAATACCTTGTTTGTCCTGAACAGTCAAACTTCCCGCTGTTCTTCAGGTCCAACTAATTCTTTGGTTTTTCAGCATTTTTGTGTAATTGAATCCTTTCCTATAAAGACTGTATGAATTTGAGATCCATCTTTTCACACTGAAGAAAACTAAGGGGACTCAGAACTTTATTACAGAAAGGTTTGAACACTCACTGATGCTTCAGAAGGAAACACAATGCATTAAGAGCCAGGGGTGTAAACTTTTGTACATTTTTTTTATTTTGCCTAAATATAATTTAATATTTTTGTCATTTAGTACTGCCTTCAGAAGCTACAGAATATACTTATGATGTTTACCAGAAGACAAACTAAGTTCAATTTACCTAATCTTCAAATTCAAAAAAGTTCACCTCCTGGATCTCCTTAATGTCCTGTTTCTTTCTGAAGAATCAGTGAACATTTGAACTCTCTGTAATAGTTGCATATGAGTCCCTCAGTTGTCCTTAGTATGAAAAAAATGGATCTCAGAACTATACAGTCATTGTTGGAATGGTTTCAAATACACAAAAATGCAGAAAAGCCAAAGAATTTGTGGGACCTGAAGGATTTTTCTGAAGAACAGCAGGCAACTATTACTAAAAAAAAACAGCTGTGGATCATTCAGGTAACAACACAGTATTAAGAAGCAAGTGTATGTAAACTTTGAACAGGGTCATTTTTATAACTTCAACTATTATTTTCTCTTGTCAGCTGTATGTAAATGTCTTTTTTGTGAAATATCTTATTCAGCTCAGTGCTAAATAAAAAAAAACATGCATTTTGTATGATCCCGCTTATTTTGGTAAAAACATTTAGCAGATTCCTCAACACCTCAGCTGTATGTATAAACCTTGTGTAGATATAGGCCAACATATTTTGCATTTGTACAGCTTATTTCATTATAAATAATGTGAATTTTACAGGGCCATAAGCTGAAGGAAAAGTTGGCTCCAGTGTTGAATCTGTTGACTGAGAGCAGCAAAGCACACAGGGAAACTAGACACTATCTCAGACAGCAGGTACGATACTCACTTCAAAATCCTTTTTTTAAACATTCTCACCATTTCAATTTGTTTCAAGGCTGTTCAATCCAAAAACAATAACTATAGATATAACTCTAGCAATAATTATATTAGCGTTCACACCAACCTATTATAATTATGTGGTTATGCTAGTAAATTCATTCTCAACTATATAGTTCCTCTGTGCTGTTATTGTTATAGCTGTGGTATGGACTTCCCTATTGTCATAGAATTAGAACAATTACTAAAAGCTTACTGTTATTTGTAGTGATTGTTGTCATTATAAATATCATCCTTGGTGTGCACCTATTAAGTTCCACTTTTGGTGCACTCTATAAATATGAAACCTTAAGTTTGACACAACATATACTTGTTATTCTCATGGTCGTGTACCAGGAGCCTGATCCTGTGCTATTTTTGAGCAGATCCTACCTCCACTGAGAGACGTTGAGCTGAGGCCTGAACAGGGGAACACACTGAGGGGCAAACTAGTGCGACTAATGACCCATGTCGACACTGATATCAAGCACTGTGCGGCTGAGCTTCTCTTTGTGCTCTGTAAAGAAAATGGTACAAAGATGCATCTACTGAACCATGTGAAGTGCACTGACATTTATACTTTACACATTCCATGATACTGAATGATTATCATATTCATGTGTCATGGTATGAACATGTTATAAATGAACATGCAAGTGCTGCAGGGATGAAATATTTTTGTAGGCCAACCCAGAAGTTAACATCACCCTGATTTTTCCAGTGGCTTTTGAATTTTTGCTGAAAATAAGCTCTGTGACCACCTAAAGCTTCTTGGTTGCATGATTTTAAAGGTGACATATCATGAAAATCTAACTTTATCTATGTTTAAGTGCTATAATCGGGTTGCAACTACCAACCCAGAAAACGTTAAAAGGGACAACCCAGTAACTTTGTTTTGGTAAGCCTTCCTCTGCAAGCTTGTGAAAAAATGAGCGTGCCAGCTTTCGCTCCCCCTGTGACGAAGAAAGTGGATCGTATTATAATATTACCAACCCTTAATTTCCACATTTACACCAACAGTGCTGTCATTTTTTCCCGCAAGAGACAACGGTGTACCAGTTTTAACGCCATGGCGGAAGTTCAAGCAATGCATGCTAACTATTCTGTCATTGGCTGCACAGACGAGCGCAGAACACTATTTAGAGCCCCAGCCTCAGAGGAGACAAGAGAGCAGTGGATTTATTAATTTATCTACCGTAATATAAACATCCAATTTCTATCCCAGCTGTTTACCTTCACAGACATAACCGACTGCTTTTGCAACTCGTGTGTTTTTAATATAAACTTGCATGTATTTGACAGTTTAACCGCAATAAGACATCAAAGAGAACTTAGTTTAGGACTTTGTGTGACAGCTGCTTTCTGTGCGCGTGCTTCAGATGTGTGCGTTCACAAAACCTTATATCAGAAGTTTAAACTAATATGGTTTAGAACACTTGGTGGACATGATAATTTAAAACAGAGAATCTGAGATACAAACTGTAGAGGCACAGCCCTATTCTGGAAAAGGGGCGGGAGCAGCATTTCATTTGCATCAAAAACAGCATGTTTCTGCTTCTACTCAAAGTAGGCATTTTCAATAAATTATCTGTGGGGTATTTTCAGCTGAAACTTCACAGACACATTCTGGAGACACCTGAGACTTATATTACATAATGTAAAAAGAGGCAGTTCTCCTTTAACATTACCACCACTAAACTTCCGACAGCTCTTTCCATCTTTATTGAAAAACATTTTCCTTAAAGTTTGAGTTGAATTAGTTTGCTATAAAAGCAGCCTAGTGAATAGAGTTTCCTTGTTTGGTGTGATGATGTTTCATGTCCCCAACTACCTCTGTAGTCCCATTTAGCCACTTGGTTAGCAATTGCTTTTTAAAAATCACAAGGGAGTATTACTGATGTGTGTCATTAGAACTTGAGCTTAAGCATGAAACTTATTTTTTAGGCAATTAACCAAAAACCCATTCAAAAAAAACCATTGCCTTCAGGACAATGGAACCAGGAGTGCTAAAATGCTAATTCATTTTCAGGTTTTGGCCTACAAAAATGTCATCCCTGCAGCACTTTCTGTGACATTTAAAATAGTACTGTCGGTATGGTATTCATGAACTCTTTCTCTCCCAGTGAGCAGGTTTGTGAAGTACACTGGTTACGGTAATGCAGCGGGGCTGCTTGCGGCACGGGGTCTTTTGAACGGTCGTGGCCCCTCTCCTCAACCGCAGTACTCCAGTGATTCTGACTCAGACACGGAGGAGTACAGACAGGCCAAGGACAGGATTAACCCTGTGACAGGACGGGTGGAGGAGGAGCAGCCTGATCCAATGGAAGGAATGACTGAGGAAGAGAAAGAGACAGAGGCACTCAGACTCATAAATATGTTCAACCGGCTCTCACGGTATGTGTGTATGTTGAGATTCCACCACAGATGTGGTAAAATTATCACTGATGTTCATATGTGACCCTGGACCACAAAACCAGTAAAGGATTAGTTCACTTTCAGAACAAAAATGTACACATAAATTACTCACCCCCTAGGTCTTTCAAGATGTTTATGTCTTTCTTTCTTCATTCATAAAGAAATTATGTTTTTTGAGGAAAACATTTCAGGATTTCTCTCCATATAATGGACTTTTATGGTGCCAGCTTCAAATGCTTTTAAATGCAGTTTCAAGGGGCTCTAAACGATCCCAGCCCAGGAAGAAGGGTCTTATCTAGCCAAACGATCTGTTATTTTCCAAAAAAAGTTACAATTGAACCACAAATGCTCATCTTGTCTAGCTCTGCGATTTGAATGTGTACTCTGTGCACTCCGGTTCAAGACAGTTAGAGTAAGTTGAAAAACTCCCATCTCAAGTTCTCCTCCAACTTCCATCCTACATCGCTGTTTTACCTTTTTTGGTAAAGGGCATTTGACCTCCTTTGCATGTTCACTTTGTAAACACTGGGTCAATACTTCTGCAGTGATGTAGGACGATTTTGAAGTTGGAGGAGAAAATTAGATTTTTTCGACATACCCTAACTGTATTGAACTGGAGTGCACAGAGTATGCGTGCACATTGTAGACATAGACAAGATGAGCATTTGAGGTTAAAACGTATATAAATTGTACATTTAAAAAAAAAAAAATAACGGATAGTTTTCCTAGAGAAGACCCTTCTTTCTCAGCTGGGTTCTCTAGAGCCCTTTGAATCTGCATTTAATCTGCATTTTGGAAGAAATCCTGAAATGTTTTCCTCAATAAACAATTTCTTTGAAATGACTGAAGAAAGAAAGACATGAATATCTTGGATGACAAGTGGATGAATAAATTATCAGTAAATTTTTGCACTGGAAGTGAACTAATCCTTTAAGTATCACGGATATATTTGTAGCAATAGCCAACAATACATTGTATGGGTCAAAATGATCTTTTTTTTTATTAATCTTTCCATTTTTTCTTTTCTTTTAATATTTAGATTTTTGTAGCACAGATTAGTAGCTTAGATTCCAGATCTCCAAATATTGCCCTATCCTAGCAAACCATACATCAATGGAAAGCTTATTTATTCAGCTTTCTGATAATGTATGAATCTCAATTTCAAAATATTTACCCTTTTGACTGGTTTTGTGGTCCAGGGTCACATATGTGTAATGAATAGGTCACCCCCTTATGATATATAGTAGCCTTAATTTTATGTATTGTTTTTTGTTTTTTCTCCTCATCGTTATTATCCTTCCACCACACCCGCTCAGGGGCAAAATCATTCAGCCAATGGGAGTGACAACAGATGGAAAACTAGCGCCGCTTTGTGGCCAGACGAGGCACAGCGCTGTGCAGGAGGAGGACGAAGAAGAGGAGGAAGATGATAGTGAAACAGAGCAGTAATGATAACAAGATGATGATGATGATTAATGAGAAACAGGTGCAAGATATTGTACACTAATGACTGATATAGCGCTGAAACAGTTAATAATAGCGCAAAATACAAACCCTATAACTTATAATAATAAGGAAATAAGTTAATGGTTCATTTGATAAGTTGTTGTAAATATGGGATGGGAAAGAAAAATATATTGAGACAAAAAAACAGTAAACAAAGCTCTGAATAATAATAATTCAATACTACTAATAATGTATAATGTACACAAAATAGCGGAGAATGCATTTCTTTGTAATAATTTTTGTGAGTCACGCTACGAGCTAGAAACCGTAAAATAGAAAGCTACTAAGAAGCAAAGGAGAAAGAAAGAGACAAAGAGAGACAGCCATCACACCAGACAGACAAACACTCCTGGAAAATGCTGCTGGTGTTGCCATGGTTATGTTACCATGGTAACAACAGGAAATGCAGTTCCACGGATTCTCTTTTTTCGCGCTCTAGCAGGAGCGGAATGTTTACCTTGAGGAGAACTGCTGAGAATAAATCTAATGCTCTGCACCGAGAACGCTAAATAAAAATAACGTCGTTATTTTGAATCCTGAGAGAAATGTTTTAATCTACAGAACGATTAGTAAACTTTAAAGCTAATTAGAATATTTAGAACCGGTTATTTGAATGTAGTGCTTGATTTCCAATGTTTTTTCCCCTCATTAATACCCGTATGTAAGCATGTATAAACAAATAAAATAAAAATGTAAAAAAATCCAAGGCAGTCTGGTGTGAAAATGCATCGTTTTCATAAACTCATTTTCTTTTCTTTTATTTGCGTTTGTCAAATACAGGAGGATTCATGTACAGATGAGGGACAGGTAGAGAGAGAGACCGAAGCAACTGTACAGTATTTACAGAAGAGAGAAATAAGCAAACCTCCAAAATAATAATAATAACAATAATAATTATCATAGTAAACAACCAACAGATAAAAAAAACAAACAGTAAACACAGACATTTTGCACACTTTAAAACTATTACATCCCTCGGCACCGTCATTGTTTTCTTTGAGAAAACGAACAAATACACCTCTTTTTCCGCATTTTCTTTTAAAGAACAAACAGAAAGTTTTTTTGTTATTTTATTTTAAATACATTTTTCATTAGCTCTATTTTTTTTTTTTTTTTTTTTTTGACAAAAAAGGAACTACACACTGCTTTGACCCCGCTCTTTTCCTGTCCGCCTTGTCCTTCAGCTTCAGAGACAGGAAGAACAGAGGGTTATGGGTGGCCCATTTCATGTACACCCTCATAAAACATGAGCATTATTATTCAAAATAATAACAGCAAACTGCCCCAGCTTTGGGAGGTAACCATGTATAAATGTCCATGTATAAATAATACAAATCATAATTGTTCATAATACATATTTATATATAAGAGTGTGCATGGAACATAGCATTCGAAGCTCACCTCTGCCAAAACACTGCTGACCAGTGAGGTTTTCAACCCTGTTCCCTTTGGCACTATCTTTATTCGTCTGCGCAGACAACTGTCTGTACACATTCTTGCTCTGTTTTTTTTTTTTTTTGTTCACATTTTCATACCGTCTCCCTGTGGCTCCCGTCGCAGGGAGCTGACACATAATGAAAGAGAGAGGAATGAAAGCTTTACAAAAACATTTTTATGTTAAAATGCAACAGCTTAAACCGCCAGTGGCTCTCGCACATTCTGCAAAGGAAAATCTCATTTTCCTGCAACCTGGAGGTGCACTGGTTTTGTTTGAGAGAGAGAGAGGAGTTTCTCCTTTCTCCAAATAGGACGTGCTTGGAACGTCGACAGCTGAATCTTAAGCCTTGGTGCTGAGCGTCAGCAGTTCAATGAAGGAATTGAACAGAGTCTCTAACCAGCCCTGGTTGGCCATGCACTGCTGAACCACCTCCTCCTGACCTGGATCCTCCTCAGCTGCCTGTTCTATGCTGTCCGTCTGAGGAGCGAGAAAGAGAGGAGAGTGTTTTATACACGGATACAGTGTTGCATTTCTCGAATAAGCTAATATTTCAACATACCTCCTTTTTACAGTGCAGAAATGTGTGATATTTGTAGTGATGGAGAGAGTGATAGAGACTGTACATTCGACAAGTCTCTGTCGACAGCTTCAGGTCCTGGCAAGCAGAGAGAGATGGGGTTACAAGTGAAGAAAGACAGCTCGCAGATTGCAAGACAGATGTATTATTGAAATACAATGACCGCAAAAAGCATTTGAACACTTAAAGGGACAGTTCACCAAAGAAACACATAAAATATCTACAGTCAAACCAAAAATTATTGTTTTTACTAGTGGGTGCAGGACACTATAGTTCATCTGTGTAAGTGAGGATAACAAAATAAACTAAACTATAAAAAGTATACCCAAAAATTCTTCATACAGAAGACTACCAACCTGACCATGTTTTGTTACATAGCTTTCTATCAAAGTTATCTGACATTATCGAGATGAATTTGTTCTGACACAGTTTAACTCTGAGTTCTTGTCATATTTCATTACCATTTCTAAGCTACAGCGAATAAACTGTGATAATGTGAGAAATGTTGAAGATGTCTGAATAAATTTTGGTTTGACTGTATAATAAAACAATTTTTGCTTTTACTGTCTTTCTTTAAAATAACAGAATGTTGGTTTATTGTTTTGTCATATAATGCAATATGGGTAGTAAACTGAACGTTTTGTCATGATACAATCTGAAATCAATACAATATTTGCAGATACCCCAATATAGTAATATTATTGGCCTATTTTACACTAGCAGTTACATTTTTATTAACTTAAAAAAATGCAACCAAAATACAACAGTCATCAAACAAGTCATCTAGTAAATTTTCTTAAAATATATTGAGATTAAATTACGTAATCAGATACCAAAAATCAAGTACTTGTCATTAGATTATATTACATTTTAAAATACTCGTAATCAGACTACAGTTACTTTATTATGGATTACATATTAGTTACGCGATAGCCTATAGATTCTACGTAATTCTCATTAAAAATATTCCTTTCTAAAATAGCCTACAGCTTATAAACACTCAGAAAGTCTTCAAGTTTTGTGGATATTTACACAGAGATCAGTCATTAGTCAGGTGGCGACACAGTATTTGACCACTGGATTAACAAAAATCATTTCAGGTTTAAGAATTGTTTCAACATTGCATTAACTACTGATGAATGCATTCATTTGTATTTGAATTATCACTCTGTAGGTTATTTAACCATGTCTTTGGAAGGCTTTTGTCTTTCAAACGCATTAAAATGCACAAATTTCACTTAATGTATTCACTTGAAGATTTTAAAATAAATATTTTAACAATTAAGTATCACATTTGCATGTTCGTTGGTTCTCTAACGTTGGTTATGGTTACATAAAATATTTTTCAGGAAGTGTTTTATTTTGATTGAAACGTTCTTCACAAACACCAGTCTGGTAAACCATTATGTAATATAATGTTTAATGCACTTCATGTTGTTCTTACTCTTTGTATTTTTATGTCAATATTGTACAATATTATCCTATTAAAATCAATGTGATAAATGAGTTAGGTCAGAAGTAATCTAAAAGTAATCTGATTATATTGCCTAAATTGTGTAATGTAATGGATTACGATACTGGCTACAGTTTTTGTCATGTAATTTGGAATCATTAATGGATTACAATTCGTAAGTAATCTACCCAGCTCTGTCGGCTTAATTCTGTAAGTGACAAACAACTGTGTATGCAACATGCCTGCTGTTTGGGAAGGCTCCTTTTGACTCTGTTGAGGGTTTTGCGATTGTAACTCTCTCCACCCAGGTGCACTTTAACCGCTCCAGAGTCTAGGGGGTCTGCTGTCATTTGAGGGAACATGTGCAGTGCCTCCTACAGAATGAGAAAGGAGGGACAGTGAGAGACTGCCAGACGCTCCTCAGAAAACATAAATCAAAAAGTACTCTAGAGGAATAGCATATGAGTATCACTGAAAGCCACTGTGTCACCTGATGCTGGACACTCATGTTGACCCTTCTCAACAGCCTTCGTTTCTGTTCATTGAGGATACTGTCAATCTTTCTCATGGGTGGGAGATAAAGCTCATCTGAGGACAAAAGGGGAGGAGCCAGTGATAATGCATTGGTACTGAGTTGTAAAATTGAAAAACACCACTATTTCAGATTCACATTTATATAATTACAGAATAATTTATGATATAATGCATATGTACTACTAGTCAAAGGTTTTTTAACAGTAAGATGTTTTGTGTTTTTTTAAAGACGTTTTTTCTGCTCACCAAGCCTGCATTTATTTGATCCAAAGTATAGCAAAAACAGTAAAATTTGGTAACATTACAAATCTTTTGACCAATTTAAAGCATCCTTGCTAAATAAAACTATTCATTTCTATAAATACGGACTCCAAGCTTTTGAATGGTATAGTGTATAATGTTACAAAAGCTTTTTATTTCAGATAAATGCTGATCTTTGGATCTTTCTATTCATCAAAGAATCCTGAAAAAATGTACTCAATAATTTAAATATTGATAATAATAATAATAATAAATGTTTCTTGAACAGCAAATCAGCATATTAGAATGATTTCTGAAGGATTAGTGAAACTGAATTTTTGCTGTAGTCTTCAGTTTTAAAATTGCAGGAATAAACTACATTTTAATGTAATAATTTCTTACTGTTGAAAATCTTACTGCACTGTATAAACACAACTTAAGTGTTTGTGCTGCCTTAAAAAAAAATTTACAGTGTGGTAGTGTATAATCGTAGGTTTTTATAATCGTATTTAATTTTAAATGGTCTTTTTTTCCAGGTACAAATAATATTTTTAGAATCCTTTTATAAACGCTAAGTTTAACATTTTTAATGTCTTTGCTGTTAGTTTTGATCAATTTATCACATTTTTGCTAAATAAAATTATTAATTAACAAAAAAAAAGAAGACAAAATACTTAGCAAATTGCTGTTTAAACTTCATCTATCAGCACAGGTTTAATCAATGTTACAATATGTTCGTTTTTTCAGATATCTTTGTGTTTAGGCCTGGAAAAATGACATCAGAGGCCTAAAAACTTTAATTAAACTTTTATTTAACAGGCTTCATTTGTCACTGTAACTTTCCACTCCTCTTTTCTCAGCATCTTTTGCTTGTCATTATTCTCCCAATCTCACCTCATTGTCCTCTCTCTCAACCTCCCTTGCTTTATTAAACTACTCTTTCATTATTCTCTCCATCCTCACCATCTCTCCACTAATCACCCCACCCAATTCTCCACACATGCACTTTATATTTAACCTAATGTTGTGTGCTCACCGTTGGTGTCCTCAAGAGCTTGGATCATGTCCGGGTCCAGAGCAGTGCTGACCAGCATCTCTACATAACTGCGGAACATCTCTCTCATGGCCCGGCTGTTCATCCCGCTGCGTGTGGATACTGAGGACAGAACAGATGCAGAACACATGAAAAAAACAGAAGGCACACACCAGAAAGTACTCTCTCACACATACACTCACACTTTAACAACTTAGCTTTGGCTCCACAAAACAGGAATGCAAAGTTAATTCAATTCTGTGTCCATCTTGATATTCAGTGTGCTGGTTTATAGACAGATTGTAGCAATGTTACATTTATTTTATGTAAGATTTAACAGCAGTTTGGCATTACTATTATGCTGGGTTTGGGTCTTTTGAGTTTTAAAGTGAGCATGACATGAGAAACCAAATTTCCCTTGATCTGCGAGTTTCATGACTTAAAATGTACTCATCACCAATAAAAAAAGAGTTTATGTAAAAACCCTCAGAAAACAGCTAGTTTGGATCGAGGCGCAATGTGACGTCACCCAACGCAGTCGTTTGCATAAACACTGCCTGCAATGCAAGACAGATGAATAGTCATCTTTTCACCACAGGCCCACCCACTGGCATTCAGTCGCTGACACTTGAAAATATGCTGAATGCAAACAGAAATTACAATCACTGCTGCTATCTTGTCTACACTGGATACAGTATACAGATGAGCGTTCACTTTCCGACACAGTCCACACATTGAGTATGTCGTCAATAGGACAAATGGAGTGAAAAAGCATTTGCTTTGGTGCGTTTAGTTTAAACAGCTCGTTCGCATCTTTGTATAGATATCAGAAGGATCCCAGTGTAGGGAACACGTGGATAGTTTATTTTTAATGGCATCCTGGATCGTGTCAGAGGATTGTTCGGACTTTGGGGCATGTTGTTTTGTAAAAGAGCCATTTG
This sequence comes from Cirrhinus molitorella, assembly GCA_033026305.1. Classification (NCBI taxonomy): domain Eukaryota; kingdom Metazoa; phylum Chordata; class Actinopteri; order Cypriniformes; family Cyprinidae; genus Cirrhinus; species Cirrhinus molitorella. The sequence goes on along the minus strand of CM065117.1, from coordinate 32,984,872 downwards.
TTGAAAGATGACACGGTACTAGATCTGACTGCAGCTGCATCACAAATGGTAAGTAAATTATTTCATAATGATTTGTCTGGAAATTACCATTTTATTTTGTTAATATTGTCAAAACCTTCATGTGCAATGCCAAGGGGGCACTGATACTGTCTCCTATGCAATGACGTGAGCCAATCATAACAGTGGCAGATTACTGAGAAGCCTTAAAGGATATGGGCCTTGAAACATTGTTTCAGACAAAGGGTCAAAATGAGGGTTGAAAATAATAATAAATGAAATCCACATATTAAAACTTAATTAACATTATAAGTAAACATCAAGTAAAACATTAAAATAAAAAACAAAATCCATGTCATGACTTCTTTAAAGTGCCATGACAAATCATATGTAAAGTACTATGTGTTGTAAAATATTTAAAATTACTGAATGGTACTAAAAGGTAAAAGCATGGTACTTTGAGATATACGTAGTGGAAGATTACCATATTTACATATGTGACCCTTGACCACGGATATATTTGCAGCAATAGCCAAAAAGACATTGTAAAGGCGATTTTCTCAGTATTAGATTTTTTTTGCACCCTCAGATTCCAGATTTTCAAATAGTTGCATCTCGGCCAAATATTGTCCTCCTATCAGCTTTCAGATGATTTGCCCTTATGATGGGTTTTGTGGTTGAGGGTCACATATCATGGTTTTTACATGGTATTTGAAACCATGGTATACACTACTGTTCAAAAGCTTGTGGTCAGTAAGATTATTATTATTATTATTATTATTAAGATTTTTGACTTTTATTCAGCAAGGATGTATTACATTTTCAAAAGTGACAGGTTTGTGACAGTGTAGCCTCTGCTATTTCAAATAAATGTTTTTTTTTACACTTTATAATGCTGAAAAAGGTAGCACAGTTTCCACAAAAATATCAAGAAATGTTTCTTGAGCACCAAAATCCTTTTGGAAGGATCATGTGACACTGAAGACTGGAGTAATGATTGCCGAATGTTCACCTCTGCCGTCACAGGAGTAAGTTAAATTGTAAAAAATGTTTTACAATATTACTGTTTTTACTGTATTTGAATAAAAGCATAAAAATCGTACTACCCCAAACTTTTGAACGGCAGTGTATACTTCAGCTACACTGACTGAAGCTGCTGATAGCTTTTAGTGTTTCTGAAAAACCACACAAAAATGGACACACGCATAACCAACCCATACACACCTTCATCCTCACTGGGCGGGTCAGGGGAGGAGTCTGAATCTGAGGAGGAGGGCATTTCTTTAAGCCACTTCTTCCTCTTTTTAGGTGGAGGTTCTGCCTTTACTTTCACAGGTCTGCTCCTTGTCCTGTCAACCCTCTTCTCTCCAACTCTCTTCTCCTCTTTGACCCTCCCGCGCTCCACAACCGCCGCTCTCCTCTCCAGCTTCTCTTGGGTTTGTCGCTCCTGGAGCTTCTTCTCCTTCTCTCGCTCTTTCTCCCTCTCCTTCTCTCGTTGTTTTTCCCTTTCCTTCTCTTTCTCCCTTTCTCTTTGTCTCTCTCTTTCCCTCTCTTTCTCCTTCTCTTTTTGTTTTTCTTTTTCCCTTTCTCTCTCCCGTTGTTTTTCCCTTTCCTTCTCTCTTTCCCTTTCTTTTTGTTTCTCTTTTTCCCTTTCTTTTTGTTTCTCCCTCTCTTTTTGCTTTTCAAGTTCTCTCTCTCTTTCCTTCTCTTTCTCCTTTTCTCTCCTAGATTTCTCGATCTGTTCCCTCTCTCGTTCTCGTTCCCTTTCCTTTTCTCTTTCTCTCTCTTTCTCCTTTTCTTTTTCCCTTTGTTGCTCTTTCTCCCGTTGTCTCTCTCTCTCTTTCTCTCTATCCTCTCGTTCCATGCGAGGTGGAGTCAGGCTGCGTACAGGTTGTGGCTTAGGAAGCGACTGACGTCTGGTAGGAAGAAAAAACATTCATCTTAGCAATGTTACAATGACAATATACTGATTAAACTGACAGTTCAATTCTGTCATTATTTACTCAGCCTCTTGACATTTTCAACCTGTACGCTGTTTTTGCTATGCTTTAAAACCTAAGCCACATTTTGTACATCACATGTCCTTTGCTCTCGATGATCTCAATTATCACAACGTCAATATTTTCATTTGAGAACTGCAGCTGGAAGATTATCAATGAATATATACTTAAACTGTGTTGTTTTCTCACACAAACCTATTGTATGATTGCAAATGACTTTGAATATAGCGAATGACTCAGATGGACTACATTTATGGTGCTTTTTAAGTGTTTTGTTTTCGTTTTTGAGGCCAATGTGAACGGTTTTATAATACAAGCTGTATGAAGATTTGAAAAAAAAATTCTGCACTCCACTGAAAGAAGCAAAAGCAAATTGGTTTCGAAAGCATGAGGGTGATTAAATGATCGCAGAACTCTTTGATTGACATTAACTACTGTATTAACTGCAATATAGCACAGGACCACAGTAGCTCCAGAAGTGCATTTAGGGTGAAATTACCTCAGTGTGAGACTGGGCCGATGCCAGGGTTTCCGCGAGCACACTCGGACATAATCCTTTTTGTTCACATTCTCCAAGAATTTGACATATAAGCGCTGATAACGCATCTTTGCATCTCCAAAGTAGCCCAAATACTGCCAAAGAGTGACAGAGGACAGATAGCGTGAGTTTAAATTGGTGGTGTAGCCTTACTTTTTCATGCAAGCCATCCAGTGCATGCTATTAATGCTTATCAAATACAAAATCACACTCACATTACTGGTAGCGCAAAACTGTCGCTGTCCATCTTTGATTTCAGGAGCGAACTTCTGCAGCAGAGCTTTCTGGACTCTCCAGATTGGAGGAGGCTCTCGTCCGGTCTGCAGCGCCAGCTGAGAAAAACCATGAGAATTGAGCATCTAGTTAAGTGTGCATTGTATAAAAATTCATTATTTGTCTATTTTGTAAATGCATGGTATAAATCTTATTGTTATCAATTCATAGATGCACATTTAATTTTTTTTTAACCTTAAATTGGTACATAGGAATAACTATACTGGTGATGGATAACAGATTTTTCCAATCATTTATTCTGCTTAAACCCTGCCCTTCCACAAACATACTCTAAGCGTTCTTTTTTGACTGCAACACCCACTTCTCAAAAATCAAACAAGCAATATACCATGGATCTCCAACCCTGCTTCTGGAGAGGAACTGTTCTTAGGGCCGTTTTATTTTTTTATTTTATTGTTTCCTTCTTTCGTTTTTTTTTTCTAAAAATAAAAGTATTTTATTTTTTTCAGTTTTAAATTAAATTGTATAAATGAAAAAGCATGGATACGGTCTAATAAAAACAGTAATTTATAAAAGTTTAACAAAAATTAAATTTTTAGGGCCCTATGAAATATGTTTTATTTTTTATTTTTTCTCAAAATCCTTTTCTTTTTTTTTTTTTTTTTACCAAATTCTATGTGTTCCATTTTAATTTTGTGGATTCCATTCTAATAAATTCTAATAACAGGAGTTCTGACCTTTGTCACAAAAAACTTTCTTCATTGCCTTTTTTCCTATCACACTTTTTGAAATCATAAGAAATTATATATCAGCTGAAAACTTAACATCTAAAATTCATCCTTTGAAAACCATTTTAAAATCAGACATTGCATTACCATAGAAAAAATAAATGAAGGCATAAAACTGTATGTTTTTTGTAAATCAAATGAAAATTAAACGAACCCTTCTTTTTTTTGGTGAACAACATGTGGTTTATGGTTAAAATGCTGTGATTATTCCTTAAAAAATGTTTTAATAATAATTGTATTATTAGTAGTAGTACTATTATTACATTAAGCCATATATTTCTGTCAGTTTCTTGAAGTTAAACCAAACTTTTATTTTGATAGGTTGCTGAGAAGACCTTTACGTTTCTGTTTGTATATGATATGACAATAGTTTATCTTTTTGAATTAAGTGTACTGACCTACACTACCAGTCAAACGTTTCTGAACAGTAAAATGTTTTTTAAAGAAGTCTGCTTACCAAGCCTTGATTTATTTAATCCAAAGGATTGCAAAAACAGTAACATTTTGAAATATTTTTACTTAAAAAAAAAAAGTTTTCTATTTGAATGTTTTTAAAAATGTAATTATTCCTGTGTTCAAAGCTACATTTTCAGCATCATTACTCCAGTTTTCAGTGTCACATGATTTAAGAAATCATTCTAATATACTAATTTGCCATTCAAGAAACATTTATAATTAGTATTATTATTATCAATATTTAAAACAGTTGAGTACATATTTTTCAGGATTCTTTGATGAATAGAAAGATCCAAAGATCAGCATTAATCTGAAATAAAAAGCCTTTGTAACATACACTTGGAGTATACTTTTATTTAGCAAGCTTTAAATTGATCAAAAGTGATGACAAAGACATTTATAATGGTATAAAAGATTTATATTTCAGATAAATGCTGTTGTTCTGCATTTTCTATTATTCAAAGTACCTGAAAAAAAAATCTAACTCAGCTGAGCAGCAAATCAGAATATTAGAATGATTTCTGAAGGATCATGTGACTGGAGTAATGATGCTAAAAATTCAGCTTGTTATTGGATTTGATTGGAGTTGGAGCTAATCCAGTAGCTCTGAAACATGGTTGGAGACCCCTGCAGTAGACAGAAGTCAGTCTCCCACCCTACTTTTTTTATTTCTTTTCTGATAATCTGTTTTACTTGGATGTACATCACACTACCGAAGAAAAGCTTGGTCACTATTTCCGTTTCATTGCTCAGCCTCATGTTGTTCCATGTATAACATTCTTTCTTATGTGTAACGAAACAGTTTTGGTTCCCATTGACTTCCATTAAAATTTTTGATTATAAAATAGAAGTCAAAGGGGCTCGAAACTGTTTGGTCACCAGCAATCTTCAAATTATTTTCTTTTATTTTCCACAGATGAAATTGAGTCATAAAGGATTAAAAGGACATAAAGGTGAGATGACAAAATTATTATTTTTTGGTGAACAATCCCTTGCTGCTAAAACAAAAAAGCAGTGGATTTTTACCTTGAGAGTACCAATATCTTCAGTGCGCACCACAAATTCATCCCTCTCTCTGAAGATCCCCTCCCCCCCACTCTCACTGTCATCATCCTCACTCTCTCCCGCGATGGCCGCGTTGGACTGTTTCTTAGCCAGGTGCAGTGAAGTGATCTGAGGCGTCGGGGCATCTTCGGGGGTGGGGGGTGATGCCGGGGAGGGCTGGGGCAGCTCTTCGGGAGGAGGTGGGGAGGGGGACGGTGGGGGTGTAGCAGAGGGGGGCAACGTGGGCGGAGGCGGGGAGGGAGAGGGGAGAGCAGGTGGAGAAGGGCTGGGAGGGAGGGAATTATGCAGTGGTGGCTGTTGCTGCTGCTGCTGCTGCTGCTGTAGATTCTCCTCCTCTTCTTGAGATGGGAGAGGGGAGGGGAGAGACAGAGGAGGAGGAGGCAGAGGGGATGGCGAGGAGGAGGTTGGGGGAGAAGGAGAAAGAGATGGAGGAGAAGGCGGCGCAGGGGGAGGCTCAGCTGGAGATCCTAAAACAGGAGACACATATAATTCATAATCCATTGATTTTAATATTTGACTGTAGATATGACAATATACTCACCATCAACCTTGGGAGCACCCAGCATTTCATACTCATGCTCTTCTTCTTCCGGCTTGCTCTCCTCTGTCCTTATCTGATCAGCTTCCTCCTTCTCACTTCTATCTTCTTCCAATTCCTCTCCATCCTCCTCACATTCAGTCTGTCTGTCTTCTTGCTGCTGTATTTCTTCATGTACCTCCTGCACAAGTTCTTCCCGTTCCTCATCCTTGCCTGGAACACGTGCCTCCTCCTGCAGGTCGGGCCGTGAGAGCGAATCTAGTTCCTGTGACGTGTCAATCTCTGTCTCAGGTTCAGTGTGTATAAGCGGGACAGGCTCAGGTTGTGGGGGCGGAGGGGGTGTGTTGAGAGACACCGTCTGCGGAGTGGGTGGCGATGGCGTAGGCGGAGGTGGAACGGCAGCGAGACTGTGGGGCGTATCGTAGAGGGCAGAAATGGCTGATGAGATGCTCTTCTGCAGGTCCTGGTTCTTACTGACAGAGTCTTCCTCGTCTGAGGAGAACGACGGCAGGGTCTCCAGGTTCCTCTTGAGCTCCTCGTCAAGTCTTTTGCAGGGGGACGGACAGTTACTGAGACCCAGGCTTCCATCGCCCTCGTTCTCTCCGAAGGGGGGAGGTGGAGGAGGAGGCGGTTGAGGGGATAATGGGCGAATGCCTCCCTTTACTGAAGAGGAATCTGTGGAAGTGCATCCGTCCACAGGGAGGGGCCCAGGTGCAGCTTCAGTGCCTGGCTGCTTCTTTCCTGTCTTCAAGAAATCCAGAAAGGAAGTTATAAAACCCGACTTCAGCTCTGAAGATTTCTCCTCCGTCTGTGAGCGAGAAGTGCAGAGAAATGAGAGGGGCAGAAGATGGCAAAATACAAGAAATAAGAACAACCAGAAAGCAGCTTAGAAATAAGTGGCAAATTCTAATAAAATGTACTTTTTTGATTAACATCTTTCTATTTTATAATCACTGTAGACCCACTCTCTAACGTTAGGTGTGTCTAAAAGGAGGTAAAACACCTTACTGAACAGCAGGGTGGTTGATGACGGTTACTATGAATCAGTAACCTTAGCAACAGCCACCCTAGCAACAGCGCTCTCCCTTTCTTTTATTGCATTTTTTAAGAACTCAGTCATCAGGGTGGCCTGCCAATCATTTTAGTCTATGTACTCTGCTCCCTCTAGTGGCAAAGTGCATACACTGAGAACAATGCTTCCTCTGTAAAATAGAGTGTGAAAGAAATCCAGATTCATTCTATGTATAATTTAGTAATAATCAAAATATGAGTGGTTTGTTGTCTTCTATCAGCTGGAAAATGGAGATCGAATAACAATGAACTTAAGTCTTACTGAGCCAGAAAGCTTCTGCATGGTGGCCCAGGCCTCTGGGGTCATTTGGTCATCCATGTCTCCCTCCCAAGACATCTGCAGATACATAAATCATAAACGTAGTACATACTTGTAAAGAAATTGCACACATGTACACATAACACCCTAGACTGGCTCTTCCACCCTTCATTCCAAAGGCTACTTGTTGCTGAGGCAACAGAGGACATTTCATAAGTGCAATTTAAACATATGGAGGAGGGCATCATTTGATTAAGGCTGTAAACGTTGGTGAGTTATTGAATCTTCATGCTCTGAAACATGGTTTTGGTCTGACAACATTTGCAAAATAGTAGATGTTTATTTCCCCTATTTAGGACAAAACATTTGTGACCCTGACATGTATAGTTTGCAAATTATGTCAAACCGTTTCATCATCATCTAGATTTTTCTGTATTTGGAAAGATCCTACTCAGGTTGCTGATCATCTATGAGTAGTGAGCTTGGTCGCAGCTCAGTAAGTGACATTCCTTTCGCATTTGCATAAATCATAAGTGATTTCACATGCTGCTTCCCACCAATCCCTTCTACTGTCTAACAGTGCTGTGCACAGCTAACAGAAACGACTTTAAATATGCTTGAGAAATCAATTTATAAGTCCTCTAAAAATCTTTTAAGAAAAGAAAAGTTGTAACTAAAACAAACTAATTTAGCAAAGCATTTTGCTTTGGTAAAATTAATTCATCACAGCTGCCAACACGGCCAGGCAGGCCTTTAACAAAACATTTGACCTCCTCTAAACGTACCTCCTCCACTAAACTTTGCTCTAAATCTGCAGGTCATTTGAGGACATCAAAAAGAACTAGCACATTGTTATGTTTTTGGACACTGAAGTGAGGTTGTCACAGTTGATTTTATGGTGTATCTCTTTGCTAATTTCTTAAAGACAACAATTTATCAGATATTGCATCAAATAATTTCCCAAAATTCAGAACCACAGAACTGCCATTTGCTCTACATTTTACATAGAACATCTGGAGTTATTTAAACATTTTCTGTTACATTTCAACATTCACTAAACATTTTTGCAAGCTGAGACTCACCTCCTGGGGCTTCTGCTTCATCTTTTCCTGACCACAGCTCATATCATTTCTGTTCATGTCAATTCTGTTCATGTCCACACTGGTAGTGGGCCCTGGGCTCAAACCAAGAGATGGTGCAGATCCTACTGAACCATCAGACAAAACTGGATCTGTACTAGATAGGGAGTCTGTCCTCAGTAGGGAGTCAGATGAGGGCATGGAAGGAATAGGGAGCTTAATCTGGTAGGAAAACAATTAAGTTATTACTTATTTTTAAGTTAGTTTCATTGATCGATCATTCCCACAAAAATAATATAATTGATCATAACCCCCTAACTTACTTTGATTGGTTTGATGGGTTCCTGGTATTGTTGCTGAGGCTGATGCTGTGCAAGTTGTTGATGGTGTTGCTGTTGATGGTGTTGATGAAGTTGTTGTACATGAAGGTGCTGCTGTTGGTGCATATGTTGTGGTTGGTGCTGCTGTTGCTGTAGATGGTGGTGCATGTGCTGTTGTAACTGTGGTTGATGATGGAGGTGAGGTGCTTGCTGTTGGTAGTTCTGCCCCTTGTTCATGTCTCTGTGCATTTCTAGCATTTGATCATCTTTCCTTCCACGTCCTCTTCCTCGACCACGGCCTCTTTTACTCTCTCCACCAGGGCCCATCATGTTCCTGCAATATGGGGGCTCAGGAAGAGGCCGGATACGTGGCCTACCCCTGGGTCTTGGTGGACCTTCACGTTTGGGTTTGGTGGGTTTCCTCCCCCTTTTCTTTGGGCCATCGTGTGGGAGCAGCTGTGGAGGAGGTCCAAGGGATGGGTACCCTGAGGGGTGGCAGAAATCTAAATCACCCATCAAAGGGCTTAAACTGCCAACTCCTGAACCACTTCCAGACTTTCTGCAACTGGAAACGAGATCAGGAAGCAAGTCTGGCAGACGTCTGCTGTTTAGGCGGATGTCAGCTGGAACATCTGCTTTATCCTCATCATCCTCAAATTCATATTCTTGAGCATAGTTCTTCTTAGCCTGTGATTGGGCATTAGGGTCTTTCCGCTGTTTAAGGAGGTGAAATGAGCTTGTTTTCAAAAGTTTTTTAGGTCTAGAGGAGCAAAAGATTGGTGAGGTTAGCCCCCCAGTGCCAGGACCACTACCTACACCTGCAGAGCCCATCATTTTGTTTCCAGTTCCGTCCACTACATGTCCCGTGGTGCCCATCCCAAGGCCTGGGCCCTGAGACTGAATTAAGCCTAGTTGTTCTGTGTTTACAGTGGATGGGAGCTCATGGGATTTCATAGGATCCAGATCTAAATGCATAGTACCATTGCCAGATTCGGATAAACTGTGACAATACTGCCCATAACCCTGATCACCATGGTGACCCATCAGGTCATATGCACCTCCTCCACCACCTGTAGCTTTAACTGCATCCATTCCATCCTGTACCGTTCCACGTGCCTCTGGCACACCATCTTGACCACCTTGTCCTGCACTTCCACCTCCTCCAGCACAACTTGCCTTGTAGTCCTCAGAGCAGAACATATCCTCCATCCCTGGAAAAAAGGAACGATCCTCATCTTGGAGAAGAGAATCCGGAAAACATATAGATGTCAGTGGCATGAACCGTTGTTGCTGCTCTTGGCTCTGACCCTGGTTCTGAGACGTTTTTCCCACAGGGCTACCAGTGTCGTATTGATGCTCTTTGAGCTGATCCAGCTGTGGCTGTGAGAGCTGTGGCTCTTGGTCCCTGGGCTGGGATTGGGGCTGTGGAGGTCCAGAAGCTGGTTGCATGTGGTGAGGGTGTTGGTGAGGATGTTGATGGTGAGAATGTGCCTGTGGCTGATGGTGGGCATGAGGGGGTGGATGGTGTGAGGCCATATGGTGCAAATGAGAGGGGGTTGACATGCTCAAATCAGACTCAGACAAGAAATCATGAAGCTCTGCTGCTGATTGCTGAGAGTGGTGGGACTGATGGTGTGAGGACATTCTATGTTGTTGCTGTTGTCTGTGATGATCAGCGGTGCTCCCATCTCCTGAACCAACTCTATCAGAGGGCCCTGGCCCTTCTCTGCTATTTGTCCTGGAGAGAGATCTCTCGAGCATGTCTAGCGGTGAAACGGAATTCTGACTTGACTGGCTTTGGTTTCGCTGAGCCTCACGTCCATAGTGGACATCCATAGTTTGGGACTGGAGCTGGAGTTGAAGTTGAGAGGCCTGTGGCTGAGTGTCTACTCCTCCAGAGCCACCAGTACCTAATCCCCCAGTTGGTCCAATCATGGCTTGTTGACTCATTGGGTGTTGTTGTTGCTGTGAGGGAGTCTGTTGGTTGTCCATCTTGTTACGAGTGGTATGTGAAAGGACAGACTGGAGAAGGTGAGCCTGGGAGGTTTGCTGAGATGGGTCGGGTGGAGAATCCATTAGCCCAAGGGAGGACTGAGGCTGTCGCTGCTGCAAGTCTGGAGTCTTTCGTAGGTAGGGCAATTCTGAAGGATCCTGAGCTTTCTTAAGATCTATATGCGAGTGGGACATTGAATGGGGGTGAGAGTGCTGCGAATGCTGAGGGTGTTGCGAGTGTGATGGGTGAGGAGGGTGATGCTGATGTGTTTGATGAGTGTAAGGGTCTCCTCTGCTATAGTGGACAACTGAACCAAGGGAGTCATGCTGACCATGAGAATGAGTATGTGACAAAGAATCAACTGCACCTCGACCTCCAGTTGCACCAGCTCCAGCAAGTACTCTATCAGGTTTAGTCTGTTGCTGCTTTTTCAAAGACATCTCCAACTGGTTCTCTAAACCTGTGCCTGGATCACAAGAGCCAGCAGCAACTGAAGCCACATTGTTGGTGGTATTATTTGTCCGAATGACACTCTGTAGATGATAACGTTCTTCAGACGCCTTGTTTAGTTCATAAGCAGAGAGAGACTTTCCTCCATCTCTACTCTGGGAAATGGGCTGGGACTGTTGTTGTTGTGAGGCTACTTGCTGAGCTTGTTGAGAATGATGCTGGGAGGGATTGGGTCCTGGACTCTGTGAGTGCAATAAGTGCTGAATCAAAAAGTCATCCTCATCCTCTTCATCCTCCTCTTGAGATCTTTCTACCCCAAGCATATCAGAATCGGACTTAGATTTTGGCGGCGTTGTGTGATATGACTGTGTTTGCTGGGGTGGCACCCTTGTGTCTGAGTATCCTTGAGGAGAAGCCAGGAATGCTGGGGAAAGAACTGAGGATAGATACTTGTTGCCCCCATTTCCTCCAGGTGATTGTGCAGGGCGAGTTGGGGCAGGGGAGTGCAGACCTGGGCGGATTATTCCAGAATTACTTGAGGGTGAAGGGCTGGAATCCGGGAGGTGGTATGATCCTCCACCACTTGCTACACTAGCACTACCACCACCTGAAGCACCCCCCACGCTTCCTGAACTACCTGCTCCGGATCCAGTGGTACTGCTTGTTGTACCGGTACCACCTCCAGACACCATTAGGGCAGGTGAATGTCCTGTACCACCATAGCCCATTGAGGGACTTCCTGCACCTCCAAGAGATGGTGGCAAAGAACCATATCCCGAATCAGAGCCATATACCACCTCAGCTGAAAATGAGCGCCCCGTAGCTCCAAGATTTCCATAAGCTTTTCCTGACCCCCCAAGGCTGGAACCAAGATCCTGAGCCTGTGGAGAACTGAATCCCCCATATGGCTGGGGCAAGTGAGAGGTCGGTGGCTGGTTTGGTGAGTATGACTGTTGCTGGGGTGGGGTTTGACCAGGCAGGCCAGCAGTTGGCTTGACAGGAGCAACTGGAGAGCCATATGTAGACAGGCAAGGTTTGGGTGGCTGCTGCTGCGTAGCAGAGGATGACACTGTTGGAGGTGGAGGTGGCGGGGGTTGCGGTGCAGACTGGGGTGGTGGTTGCTGCCTTGAGGGTGCAGAGGGGGTACTGGATGAGACATTAGGATTAGAGGCAGAGGAGGAAGAAGAAGAGGTGGAAGAAGCTGAAGGAGGAGTGTGAGGGGTTCGAGATGAGGAAGAGCCAGAGGAAGAGTAGCCACTACTTGAACTGGAACTTTTCCCTGTTTTACCAATACCACCACCCGAGCCAGCTGAGGAGGAGACTGAGGAGGAGGTGTACGGGGGCTGGATAATAGGACGATAAACCTGCTCTGATCGGGGAGAGGGTTTGGGGTCAGATGAAGGACTCTGCTCACCAAGTGGGCTACAGTTTATGGAGGAACCATGCCGATGATGGGGTATCTGCTGGTATCCTGATGCACCACAACTAAGATAGTGTTGTAGGGGATGAGGTGTGGAAGAGGATAGTTGAGACTGTCCAGGAGAAGGTCTCTGGTAGTGCTTGATCACACTGTCTTGCCTGGGGATGGCTCTTTCCTGGGACTGTGGCGGTTGAGGGGGTGCAGAGGAAAAAACAGAGGAATTGTAGAGTTGAGAGGACTGATCCTGCAGCTGTGCGGACAGCAGGTTAAACTGAGGTGGTAAATGGCGTGTTGAGGAGGATGCAGGTGCTTGTGGTGGAGGAGCACTAGTGGGCTCTTGTGGCCCTCTATATGAAGCAGTCCCACTCTGTGAAGACAGAAGACGGTCAAAGCCAAGACTTGACTGGGAGGGTGTTTTAATGTGTAGCAAAGGATCATGTGGTGACAGGAGACCATTGGAAGTAGGACTGAAGGTAGGCGTGTCCTGCAGAGATAATGATGGGGTCACTCCAGGGAAGGAGCGCCCTGAGAAAGATGCAGGGTGCTGATATGCCGACAGAGCAGAGGAAGAGGGAAATGAGCCAGAGCCCGGTAGTGCACCAGAAATGAATAGCTCTGCAGGGGCTGGAGTATGCATTGCTACAGCAGCAGAGGGGGAAAGCAAAGGAAAAAGAAAATGATTCAGCAGTTAATAAGGTGATTCTCTATCTTTATTTCATGATATATTTCTGTGTTTCTAATTAGAAAATTCTGTATTCAATAACTCACAATACTAACCAGTTTGCCAGGAGGGGGTGCGAAATTGGGAGAGAAGGGAAGAAGCAGAGGGGGGTGGCTGAGCACCTCGGGATTCCAAAGCAGAGATCAAGTTCATAACTGAAGCATCTGGTCCTGAGGGACTGGCATGATGTAGACCAGTATCAAATAAGCCTGACAGCCCTGCAAAAGATGATTATAAAGACAAAGTCTAACACCTGCTCAGAGGATGCCTTTTTTCTACGCATCTCAGCATCAAGGTACACAATGAGTACAGCACAGTGTTAAATCAAAGCAATTTCTGAAGAAATATGTTTTCATGCACTATCACCCTTATACTCAAACAATCTGGATGAAGCAACAGAGGTTTCCCAGCGGAGAACTATATAATTTTGTAGACCTTACCTAAGCTCCTTCCTGTGCCCCATGCTCCACCTTGTCCAGAGGTGCCTGGATGATGATTTGTTGCATATCCTTGCAGGGGGTGTGGTGTGGCATAAGGTTGACGGTGGAGGAGTTCTGAGTCTGGATGGGAGGATCTGGAGCTCCCATAAACCAAACTGAAAAACAGAGGATTAAAAAAAGGTAACTGACAGAAGGAACATACAGAAGTCGACACAACAGCAGAGTAATAGTAGACCAATTTTGTGTTTGCAAACAGTGACTTTGTGGTGGAGGAGCGCATCTGGTGGCAGAAAATTAAAGTTTTTAAGTATCAGTTTATGAAGCCATGGCATTCCGATTCCCATTATTTCTTACAATTCTGGGAAGAAAAATCAACTTGTCATTCTATCTTTTCCCCTCGGCTCAGAATCACGACTTTATATCCCACACTTCAGGCCTTTTTTTTTTTTTTTACCTCTCTCTATAAGTCTCTATTGTTGAGTTAAATCGAGTTGTAAAGTCCAAACTTAATATTATGTAGACCTATTGTTCAAATAAAATTTATGCTTTAAAAGTAGGGTAATCATAGCAGGTCTGTCCATTTAAACATCTACGTTTAGCTTCAAATTAGAGCTGCAAAACAACTAGTCGATTAGATTAATTCAAAATAAGAGTTTCTGTTTACATACTATATGTGTGTGTACTGTATATATTTATTATGTATACACCAGTGGTGTTAAAATTGCACGTTAACGCAGGCGATAATTTTTTTCATATTAACGCATTAAAAATATTTAACGCAATTAATGCAGGCGCAGGGCTAGGTTTGGCCACCCCACTCACAACTGATAAAGAAATGTGTTTATTTAGATGCGCAGACCATCTTTAAGAGCACATCAAATGGGAGACTTTTCAGGTGTGTGCTCCAACTTAACTTCAGCACCAGACACAAGTCTGGTGTCAAGTCAAGTCACGAGTGCGGAAACAGTACTGGTGACGAAGAGCTTCAGTAGAACATCAGTGAACTGCGGTCAGGCAGTGCTCATAGTGTGGGCTCTTCAAGTGCACGCACAAATGTGCTGGCACGCGCTGTAGGCCTATATTAAAGCGCTGTATCACATTCAAACAAAAATAAAACTGCGAGTATGTAGTAGTTATGTCGTCAGTTAAGACATTTACAAAGAAAGGTGATTAAAGCTGCTTCAAACCTGTGCATGTAAGTATTTATTATTTATGAGTCACATTTAAAGCAGTGTCAGATCTGCATCAGCAGTGGCAGCTTTAAAGTAACAGCAGCCGAAATATCCTAATAACCTGCTGCTGTGATGTCTGTTAATCAAAGAACAAAATTAAAAAGAGGAAATTAACAACTTCTGTAGTTTTAAGCTTTATCTTATAATTTACAATTGAATATACTTCAGTGTTTGATAACTTCAGGCTATATTTTCTTGCTGAAGGGCACAGGTAGCTAGCCTATATGACATTTATTATAATGGATTTATGTGAAGATTGTTTCAAGTTAGAAGTTATTTTTTAAAGTCTAATAAATGTTAAAGTGATAGCTCTCAATTATACTGTAATGTCGAATTGTTATATTCAATGGTGAAATATTAGGAAAAAATTAAGAGACATCAGTTGGAATCAGTGATACTTGCCTTCAGTCATAAAAAAAGATGGCATTAAACAAATATTAAAAATATACATTATGTTGTTTCTACATTCATTTAAAGCATTATTGCAATATAAAAGTATAATTAAAAACGTTAATGTCAGGTAGGGTTAATCGCGATTAATTGCAATTAATTTCAGGAAAAATATGTGACTAGTTCATTTTTTTCATCGATTGACACCACTAGTATACAAAAATACATGTAATTATTAAGGAAAAATATGTTAGATTTATATGTAAAATTTATATATATTATATATATTATAAATTAAAAACAAGTGTTTACATACAATACATGTAAAATATATGTGTGTGTATTTATATATCGTCGCTGTCGGGCGGAAACCTCGTATGTCCAAATTTTGTAAATTTCATATTTTTTCACAAATCGATGCTATTGGTCAGTGCCCACGTGGATCTGTAATTTTTACAAATTATTAACTAATCTAAAGTGTTGAAAATAGCTTGAGAGCAAATCTCTTAACTCATTTGAACACTTCAACTGTCTGAGAAGAGCTCGTATCTCCACCTTTTCTTCACTCCGCTGGAGCGTCGGGGCATATGTCCCCTTCTATCTTCTTGTCACGAAGCACCGGCAAAAATAATTAGCATTGAATGTGTCGGTGGAAACAGTAAGGAGATATTTGAATGATCCATTAATAAACTAGTGTATTCTGAGATAATGTCGCAAAGACCCTGACTCGCAATCTCTTCTTTGGACGCAACTTTTGAAGGAAAGCATCTTTCCGGATTACATAATGAAAGCGTTTTTTTCTGATTTGTTTTATTTCGTTAAGTAATAATTTAAAGCTTTCTATTTATTTATTTATTTATTTGTCATGTTTGTGAGGCATGTAGCCTATTCGCTGAAAAATGTGATCGCGCTGACTCTTCATGTCAATATTCACATAATAGCGCACATTTATCTAGGTTTAATGTTTAAACTAAAATTGTTCTATAGCTACTTTAACTGTTTTAGATCTTTATTTTATGCAAGTCGTAATGATTTAGGCTAAAAGGCAAAAGTCTTCCGCTGGCCGCTGTTCGTAAAAAAAAAAAAAACAACAACAACAAAAAAAAAAAAAAACTGATATTTAACGAACAAAAAAATGCTCCAAAAGTTTTTCTAAATTAACTTATTAAGAAAACGAAACGAAATATAACCACTTTGGCATTACATACAAAACGTAACTATGTTAATAGCTGAAACAGTAGTATAAACTGTTCTGGAAGAATTAAGGGGAAAAAAGACGGACTCAGTTTTTTTGTATTGCATCATAGCTCTTAAACCTTTAAAATAGAGTTTAGGAAGATGTATGTAACCACAGTCGTTAGCTTTGGTTAACTATTGAAGCCTTTTCTCTTGTCAAAAGGCTCAATGCGACCGCAGACTTTGTTTGCCTGCAGATTAATTTCCGCCTCTTAGACAGTTTATCGCTTTATTTTGGTATTGCATCACTCATAGCTCTAACGTTTAAAATAGAGTTTAGGAAAATGTATGTAACCACAGTCGTTAGCTTTGGTTAACTATTGAAGCCTTTTCTCTTGTCAAAAGGCTCAACGCGACCGCAGACTTTGATGAACACTGCTGGCAGCAGCGAAGTCTGTGTCTGTACCATTCTTATCAATGACGGCGTAATCTCGTATCTCCCTGCTCCCAAGTCATAAAACCTCGTATCTCCGATAAAACATGATTTTGGGGAAATGTTGTCTTAATGTTGGTACACAACAGTGTATGATAGCAATATATGGTATAATACCAACTTTAACGATAAAATATTTAATAACTCAAAAAATATGCAGTTTTTTTCATTTCCTGAAAAATGACGGTTTTGGAGATACGAGGATTCCGCCCGACAGCGACGATATACATAATAAATATACATCGTACACACACATATAGTATGTAAACACTTTTATTTTGAATTGAATAATTGCAGCTAATCGTTCTGCAGCTCTACTTCAAATGGTGTTAATGACAATATTTTATAAAAATGATTCGCATTGCAATTCTGACATCCAAATGCACAACAATACATTTTTTTTCATTGTGTCATCGGACACAACCCCTCTGTTCTTTAACTGCCCAGCGCATAATGCATAAGAAAAGTAAATGTTTACAAAGTAAATGGTTAAGTACTGCGTAAACAATTCTATTTTATTAAAGAAAAAACATTATAAATCATAAAACACACATACATAACACTAAAGTGGTCAGAATTTTGAATAAGGCAATGAAAATGAATAAATTGCATTTCATTTTTTTAAATAAAAGGACGTTTCCAAGGTTAAATTATACAAACATTACTGTTCATCATTTTGCATGATACTAAATTAATGACATATTACTGTTACAATCTGTTTCTTTGACTATTTCTTACTAAGCATACACCTTAACCCCCAACAACATTTAGCTTTTATATAATTATATAGTTATATAATGATGAAGAAAGATGCAGAGAAAACAAGCGATGAGAAGGAATTTTAATTATACCATTGATTTGGTTCACTGTTTGTTGTTCATTTAATAGATGTTTTGTAATGTACCTTTGATCATTTTTAAAATAAAGGGTATGAATATTAAATTCTACTAATTATCTAATTAAATAAAAACTAATTATTTAATTTTCTAATTATCCAAATTATTGTACAATCCAATCACGACTTTTTGTTTTTTCGTGTGTTTTTTAATTCACTCAAACATCAAC
This sequence comes from Cirrhinus molitorella, assembly GCA_033026305.1. Lineage (NCBI taxonomy): Eukaryota > Metazoa > Chordata > Actinopteri > Cypriniformes > Cyprinidae > Cirrhinus > Cirrhinus molitorella. Next base: position 32,967,147 of record CM065117.1, on the reverse strand, counting down.
CACTTGTGTTTTCTTCATTTAAAAGTAATTTTGGAAGACCAAATGGATTGTATTGTAAAAAAAAAAAAAATATCAGCCTTGTGACATTGGGATGGCTTTCATTGTTCCCCCTATGATAAGACAGTAAAAAAAGTCTGTTGGCTCTATACTCATACGAAATCCCTGTATAGAGTATCAGTTGACCCAGCTTGGCATTATCCCTCTCACACCACAGCTACACACAAAGATTAGCTCTTTAATCAGCCTACTCACTTCCACATCCTCCTTCTCCCAAAAAGCTTGCAGGATCTGATTTTGACAGACTATCTGTTACAATCAAATTTTATCAGCATTCTTAATATTGCCTCCTCTATCTATAAATTAAGCAAATACGCTGACTCATCAATATGCAACTTATGAATAACAAAAGACCATCTTCTAATTCATCTTTTTGTATCTTGTCTCACATTTACCACCGCTATGCTTCACGACGTGCAATGATAGCGAGTGTAGCTCAGCATTCTGATTGGCCGCTCTGCCTGTTGCCAGCCAATCAACTGTTTTTGCAGTCTTTGCAGACAGTCTCTGTTGTTCGCTTTCATAGAGAGTGGCCAGTTCAGTTGACAATGGCGGTTAGGATGTTGCTGAGGTAAGACACAGAGCGCTCATTGATAAAAGCTCTCCACTGACTGAATTGCCTTGGTAACCCCCTCCCCTCCATCCTCAACAGGCTCTTAGTGTGAGTACAGCTCAGTTAGTCTAGATCCCTCTCACTCCGAGACCAGAGTGGGAAGCCACAGACACCACATACTGAGTGAGCGCGTGGTGAGGGGGTGGGTGTCATTCAACAGAAGCGGTGGAGTGGACCAGAAATTCTATTTTAAAACCTATTAAAGAAAGACCTACATCTTCACGTGTAGTATCTGAAGAATTAAATAAATCTGTACGATCTATGAGCACGGCCTCTCATTACATACTTCGCAATTCGGTTCCCGACAGGATGCAAGATCAGATTTATACTGCCATTCTCCATTAAATAGACTCCTGGGTTCAATATAGTCGCCAGAATACGTGTCTCCCAAAAGACCCTAATAAATGTGACAAAGACAACTGATGTCCATCCTGAGGGGATTCCATCTGGGAGCATGTCCATCTCTTTTTAAAAAACACCCTCATCTTGGAGGCACAAGACTCGTGTAATTAACTGGATAAAGGCTCTAATGAACTGGGTTAAACATTTAAATGCATGAGTGAGAGCGCACATCCCGGCTGCCAACTGCTTCGCTGATTGTACCTCTGGCATAATACATAATATAAAGCACCATGACAAAAGTACCCTTATGATGTTTTGATACATTGGTGCTTCTGTTTGATACCGACTCTTTTGTGGAATCGTTTCAGGTTACGCAGAACAAGGCAAGCATTGTAGATAAGCTGAGTCACTGCTTTAAAAACTATTAGAGCCATAGCACCATGCAAAAGTGACACATAGCATCGAAAAGGACTTAGAAATAGCATCAAGTCATGAACTGGATATGAATAATCATTTCACTTTAAACAAAAAACTTATAAAACATACAATGAACCCCGACAAGCAGATGTTTCTCCTGCAACTGAATGTCTTATCATAAATAATTAACGCATCATAGCATCAGTACTCTATCTTCAGATGCGAGTGTCCACGTACATGAAATAATTATTCCGTGCAACCAAAGGAAGCTGTTTCACTTCCAGGTAATGTGAGGTTTGATAAGAATTAGACAGTAATTGGCTCTTAATCCCAAAGAGGCAGCTCAGAGACGATCAGGGAATAGATGATGAACTATAAATTGAAGGACATTGTACAAACAGCGGGGTTCAAAAGTATCAGACAACTTAGAGGGTCTATTTTGCTTTTAATTAAACATTCTTTTATTACAAATCACATCATCGGCATAACAACGAGTGAGAAGTTACATGTTGAATATTCTTATTTTTCTGCAATGTTTAATCTAAATGATTTATCCACATCTTCTTTTAAATTCATAATTTTTTATCATAAACAACTTTTTTCCCCCTTCCCATCCCCCTCACAACAGCATCTTTTTTTCTGATCACATGCACACCGGTGCGAGGACTGGACAATAATTCCTCCCTCCAGCAACCTGTCACTCACATGGGATCACAGCAATTAGCAAACAACAATAATTCAACAATCCAATCAATTACCAATGGACAAAAACAAGTCCCGCCGAACATTTTTTCTCATTCGATAAGCCATTTCACTTGGATATAAATGTCACAATAGGGAAGAGAAGATGGTTTCGGTGTCCTGCCGACTTTAACAAAAGCAGGACTGAGCAAATGTTGTTTCAATATTATAATATTTAATTGATACTACAATAAAAATTGAGGGACTCAATGTATGTAGATTTTAAAGGGTCATGACATGTAATATCAAATCTGCCTCGATCTTCTCCCATATAAGAGGTGTTTGTACCATTAAAACATTCTGCAAGTTTCACAGCTTAAAACCTCCTCATTATAAACAAAGCATTTATTTAATCAAGCTCCTAAAAAACCGTTTTAAATCCGAGGGGCAAGGTGACATCACCTGGGCGCAGTCATTTGCATAAACACTGCCTCCAAAGCAAGACATCGACAAATAGTCCTCTTCTCACCATAGGCTGCTCACTGGCTTTGTTTACACTGAATGCAAGTGTCGTGTCGCATCGCATCAAAAACAAATAGAAATTACTTTCCGACTCAGCCCATGTGTTTGAGTCTGTCGTCAGCCAAACAAATGGAGTTCATTTTGCCTCATTTGGTTTAAACAGCTCGTTTGTGTCTTTGAATAGATATCAGAAAGATCCCAGCGCAAGGAATAAGTGGATAGTTTATTTTTAATGGCATCCCGGATCATGTTGTTTTGTAAATGAGGCACAGTGTCATGGAGACTTCACAAAGGAACATTTATTGAAAGATAAAGCAGTACTAGATCTGACTGCAGCTGCATCACAAATGGTAAGTAAATTATTTCATAATGCTTTGTCTGGAAATTACTGTTTTATTTTGATCATGTTGTTAAAACACTGTGCAAAAGTGAGGAGGCGTTAATACTGTTTCCTATGCAATGACGTTAGCCAATCATAACTGTGGCTGATTACTGAGAAGCCTTAAAGGACCTGCCCCTTGAAACAGGTCATTTCAGACAGAGGGTCGAAAATAATCATATTTCCACATATTTATGTTTGTGTGTGTGTGTGTGTGTGTGTGTGTGTGTGTGTGTGTGTGTGTGTGTGTGCACACAAAAAAAACTTAACCTCAAGTAACATATTAAAAGAATAAAAAAATCCATGTCATGACTTCTTTAATATTTGGATCACACTACAAATATTTTACGTCTAATCATTTCTTCCTCTCTGTCTCTCCCCTCCTTTCTCACTTTTTTTCATCATGCTATCCTACACCTTCAGTCAATCAATTTATCCTGTTAAACCTCTCACCTCCTCCCATTGTGTCTGTTCTTGAGCTGATTAAGCATAATTTGACAATAGAGGGAAACAGAATAACAGGGAAAAGGGTGAAACATAAAAAAGAAAAACAATGGAAGCGAAAAAAAATAAATAAAACGAAGGGATGGGTTAAATTAGAAAGCTTGATTGAATCCACTGTACAAGACTGCTCCTAATTACAAAGGCAGTAATTCAACACAGTCCCCCCAACAGGTGCAAAATGTTTACAGCCTGATGGGGAACTCAGTCATGGCCATTAATCTCCATTAGATCCGTGCAGAGGTGTGTGGTGGATGTACGCAGCCCTGAGAAGGACAGAGGGCCTGGTGAACCTTGCCATCATGGAGCGCATCATGGAGTGTCGTCTTCATAACCAAGATGCAGTAACAGTGCTATCATTTTGTGTTCACTCTCATTTAATATTAACACATGCAACAACATTTCTTAATATAAGAAGCAATACACAGTCCTACATAGATCCCAGTGTCATTTTGCTTCATTTTATGCTAATTTAACACTTCTCAGTGTTTCATCATTGCATAATGGCTATGCTTCCAATGACCCAAAGCAGCAGTCTCACGATCTAATATTCATTCAAAAGCAGAAGCAATTTTTGGAAAACTACGAGGGGGAAGATTCAATACAAAAGCGTTTCATTTCATTTTCTTCGGCGGATGCTTTTCAGCCTCTGCAGCAGCAGCACTGAAGCTTGTCCATCATCATAAGCCTGAGCTCCTCATTAAGATTCTGGATTCTATCAATCTGCCTATGAGTCTACAGAGATGCTCTCGAGTCGGAAACACAATATTAAAGATTCCGACAGAAAATAGAACAATTCCTCTTCAGACCCGCTAAGGCTAAGAGTCAGACATACTGGGATGCAGTCTCACTGAATATCGAGGGACTACGTGTTAGAAAAACTCTGACCAGTGACCACACACAGCATTTGTGATCCTTTTTTAGTTGTCTAAACGGAATTCCTCATAAATACACATAGGAGTTTCCACAGATCTAAGGATAAATGCTCAAAAGAATAGCCCTATTGTTGTCCTGTCACGTTACGAGCCACTCCAAATGTGTTGCAATGCACAAATGGTGAGACTTCTTGATACATTATGACCACAAAACCAGTCTTAAGTAGCACGGGTTTATTTGTAGCAAAAACCAACAACACATTGTATGGGTCAAAATTATAGATTTTTCTTTTATGACAAAAATAATCAGGATATTAAGTAAAGATCATGTTCCATGAACATATTTTGTAAATTCCCTACCGTAAATATACCCAAACTTAATTTCTGATTATTAATAGTAATATGTATTGCTAAGAACTTTATTTGGACAACTTTAAAAAGGTGATTTTCTCAATATTTTGTTTTTTTCTCAGATTTTATATTTTCAAATAGTTGTATTTCAGCCAAATATTGACCTATCCTTATATTATCAGCTTTCAGATGATGTATAAATCTCAAAATTTCACAAATATTGACCCTTATGACTGGTTGTAGGATCCAGGGTCACACGTGATGAATGATGAATGTTTTTTTAAATAGTCTGCCAAGACTAATAGTAGCATAGACTTAAAATGTCTTAACATTTCACGTACCGTTCCTATAACAAAAGAATAAAGTATGCTGTAGGTGTGCACCCAAGTGTACGACTGACTCCATACATGCAACGCGAGACACTAACGCCACCAAGAATGATTGCATGCGCGCTCTGTAAGCTGCTAAGATTGATTTGGTTGTCACGGCGACTGATAACGTACATAGCCGGGCGCCTTTGAACTGTAAGTAGGCCGCGAAAATAGTGGAACACGTACCTGACGTAGCAACAGAATATTTCATTTCACTGTTGTAATATTGCAACGCAACACTTGCTAAGTATCAACCCTTTTGAGGAAGCCAATTTTTTCCTGCAGAGACTTAACGGCTAATCAGTGTACAACTAAACACTTTATTATATAAAAAAAAAAAAAAAACATTGTGCAGTAACGTTAGTATTTATTGTTCAGCTTTACGTTACCAAATACGTTTGCAGTGCGTCTTACGTTTATGTTTACAGTGTGCACGTCTCGGTCACGCTGTAATTTGACTGAGGAACACTACACACAATTTGGTACGTTGCCAAGTGACTAGTAAAACGACAGTATCCTCAACAGATGTGGTATTTATCCGTTAGATAACGATAGGCTATGTCTAAGTTTATTATTATTAATGCGTTACTATGAATTAGCAGCAGAGGTTATGTATATAGCGTTTAATATACAACTAGTGTTGTGACATGTGTAACTGAATAATACATAAGGAACTCGCAAATAAATCTAGCATTTTTTTCTGATTTAACACATATATGGTCATTTTTTCAGACAAATGTCGTTATCTGTAGAGGAAAGCAGCATACAGTAGCTAGCGACCATTTCAGTCCCCAAATATATGTGATTGCTTGTAATTGGTCGCCTCCAAAATAACGCTTTGTCAACGTGCATTTTGCGCCACGCATTACTCACTACGCCGAATTAGCGTATGTTTAAGTACGGCGTGCAATGTCCGGTTTGGTGCGCCTCCAAGGCAGAAGGTTTGATTTTTCATTTTTGATAATACGCTAGCAAAGCTAGCTAGCAACATCATCCCATCCCCCCTCTTTTCGCCCCTCTCCCCCTTTTTCTGTCTCAGTCTACCTTCCGTATCACGCATTAACTCTCAATCGCATTCCTTGCATTTTCAAGACACCCCCTCCTCCCGCAGAAATGACAATACTGATGGCTGTACGTGGAGAGCCAGCGACAATATAACGCATGGAAGTGAATGAGCACAGCTCTGGGAGCGCGAGTGGGAACATGCATTGCATTGCACTGCGTCCGTCCGTCCGTCGGCATGGGCATTGTTACAGCCAGCTAAGCATATTTATGCATATCCAGTGCATGGAAGTGTACTTGCACAGGCGCCCAGCTTACCTTGCCTTCGCCGATCTCTCGTAACTCCATCCCGTTCCAGCGCCCAGATCACCGAATCCTGTGCCAGGATAATTTCTATCCATTAAAGAAGAGAGACAAGGGATGAAGATGGAGAGATAGACAGGGGGAAGGGGAGGGAGGTATTTCCTAAATTCTAACACACTATCTCTCCCCGTGTCCTTTCCTCTGCGCTCAATGTCTGTTTATCTCTCCCGTTTCACAAGCAAGTCCTCAAGAATAGGACCAGCACAGAGGGGGAGAGGAATGGAGGGAGGAGAAGGAGGAGGGGGAGATGGAGGATACAGAGGGGAGGCGGGGAGGGGGGTGAAGTATTACACCAACCACCGCCACCACAAAAAATCCGGTTTCTTCCTCCCCTCCCCTCTTTTGCCCTCTTATATATCTCGATGCCTATTGTCCTTCCTAGCAGAAACGGCAACGCGGCTGATGCTCTGCACGTCCAATTCTGATGCCATTGCTCGTTACACCCACGAGACGTACGACACGTGCTTGATCGTACCCTGTTTCCTCTTAGTTGTTCGCGTACTGCATTGCCACAGAAAGGTGAGATATTAGGTCTCTATAAATAGTAGTCACTCGACCGCGCGTCTCTCTCTCTCTCTCTCTCTCTCTCTCTCTCTCTTTTTAATTCAGCTAGCTGTTGCGCCCCAAATATTTACGTCACGGATAAATACAAGGGATGGTACCTCCTCGTCAGAAACAAAGTGGCTTGTTGTACCTATAAGAATTATACAAGGGACCAGTGCAATGCTTCACTGCCTCACACAAACGCTATTAAAACTCGTTATTTTCACGTATTTAGCCGAGAAGACGCCATTTTTAAGAGTGGACTAACAGGCTCGCACACAGCCACACACATAAACATATCCACACACGCCCCCCCTCTGCCGACTCGCTTGTCACACTCTCACACATACGCAGTCTGTCTGGAAGTCTCGTACGTACTGCCGCCTTGTTACAGCACAGAGGCACTACCGAGTGTCGGACGCTCTCTCTAGTACGGTCTGTGGAGGAGCGCACTGACACAGGAAAGATACAGGCGATGATGAGTGACAACAGCGACTAATGGCAAACACTGGAATCTACATGAGCGTCAAGCGCGCTGTTGCTTCGCACGGTCGAATTAGCAGTCACACTCACGTTTGTTTACATTATTTTATTAAGAATGAAAATTCCATTTGATAAAACTCTTTAAAAAACAAACCTGATTCATGAAAATATTGACAGTATTCAGCAACATCATTCTAAAGCATAAAATAGGGTTAACTGCTGAACATGTAACATTAGTATAATAAATTACCTACTTAGTGACTGAAGCTACACTTTTTCACCAGTAAACCCTGTATCACCCCTCCCCTCCCCCATAAAAAAGCATCATGTCTTTATTATTCCTCTTCTTAAGTTTGTGGTGCCTCAGATGGACTTCCCCTGTAAAGAGAAAATATGCATATTTTAAAACACTCTTGGCTACACTGCATCGCTACAGGGAAATAACAAAGAGAATAATGATGTGCAGTAAATGGTAAAACTGTTTGCATTACAAACCAGTGTGTTCATAATCAAGATCATATGTTAAAATAATATGGTAAGACACACCAGTTTGCAATATCAAGCAGCAAAACAAGCAGTTTTCTAGATAAAAATAGCTGGATGTGGATGAGACCAGAAACCAGACTCATAAAATGTAAAACTGGCCACGTCCGCTCTTACATGAAGAAAAAGGTGAATACAAACAAGCCGTTCAGAGCTCTTACCCAGAGTATGGTGGTGGAGGTGCGTCATGCTGGCCGCTGTGAGCCAGAGCCTCGTTGTACGAGGGGAGACCTGGGGCTATGTCAGCCAGAGGCACAGATTCAGGTAGTGGCTGCCCATCCACACCCATGCGCACAGGAACACTGTGAAGATGCAGAATCCATTAGTGTGATGCCGCTGTACAAAAGTGTTTTCATGACCCGTCATCAATCAGCCATATTGGTGACACTGAACGTAAACAATGCCACTGAACCGAACTTGCATATTTTGTTGATTATTGTTGCTGAAACTGGTCAGTTATTGTCATGTTTTGGGCTGTACTAATCGGTCAGACCCGAGAAAAACATTTGGAGTGCTATAGACTGCCAAAAGAAATTAAAGAGAACAGTGCAAAAACTGTCTGAGGAGCCAAAGGTTGTTTGTGGTTGGCCAAACTGAACCAGGATTTCCAGGGCATGAATCTTGACAGCATTCGCGTTTGTTCTTATTTGTTCCGGTTAGGTAGGTGAAATATTAAGCTAATATCTTAATTAATACTGCTCGTACGTATCTTTACCACCCTCTCCTGCTTACTAAGTCCTTCTCTATATGATTTAGCAGCTTCAACATGTTTTTGTTCCATGGTTTAGACAGCAAAAAATAGCAAAACAACACATTCAGTAATACATTAACCATGCAATTTATGCTCTTGTTTACATCCGAGTATCACCAATATGGCTGCGTACCCGGGTAACTGATCAAATTGTGACGTAAGTGCAAACCCTCTATTGCTATGATAATGATAGCATGCGCTTACTTACCTGCCTCTTGAATTTTTGCCTCTGTTCTTGTAGCAATAAATGCCCAACACAGTGGCTATAAGTGCTGTTACAACAATAGCCACAATGCCAGCTACCAAACCAGACACATCCACTGGGGGCGAAGTCTCTGTGGGGGAAAAAAACAAAACAAAAAAAATAAAACCAATCAGGGGCCCGTTTCAGAAAGGAGGTTAAGTGAGTATGTCAACCCTGAAATGAGGGTAACTCTGGGTTTTCTGTTTCAGAATGGGAGGTTTGTCAAACCTGAGAAAGCAGGGTAAGTCAAGCCTGTTTCTGAAAGAGAGCTAACTTATATTCAAAGTCAGCTACCTTGGTAACTTACTCTGTGAACCTAACCTGGGGGGTGTTCCATAAAACAAGTTAACCAAATAAGCCAGGTTTATTTCAGTTAGTCTGGCTTATTTTAGGCCAAATCATGTGACTATCAAGTCAGACTAACACAAATAAGCCAGGCTTGTTTGGTAAACTTGTTTTATGGAACACCCCCCAGTCAAGAGCAGGTTTTCTTTGTTAAACCCTCTTTCAGTCTTCGCCCCCTTTTTAAATTGTAAGCAATGTTTAAATGCCTCATTCAATCATTTACACTGCAAAATGCTTTTCTTAGTGAGTATTTTGGAATGTAAATTAAGTGCATTTTACTTAAAACAAGAAAAATAATCTTAATGCAAATGGAAACAAGATTATTTTTCTTACCCCATAGATGGCAGATAATTTGCACAATAAGAAAAATATACTTAAACGACTAAATACCTTGTGTCCTTTTTCTTATGTAGAAAATGCATATAGATTTAAGAATCTTTAGATATTTTGATTGGAAACAACAAGACAATAATACTTAAAAGTAAGAAAAGCAGTGCAGGTGCACTGTGAAAGTGACAAAATCGGCATGTCCTTTTATACATAGGATCATTTTATTATTATATACATGATTATTTAGATTTTTTTCTGCCATATCCACATGCATGCTGCATGTATTTATTTGAGTGGTAGCATTTTTAAATGGCAGCATTTTATATAATGCTACCACGCAAAGCACACGAGTATGGCCATTGTGTGCAGAGTGGTGAAGAAAGTGTGCCTCGCTCTCACAGTATTTATGAGAATTTTGTGTAGTTTCCTGAGCTGATTACTGAGATATATGTCGTAACCACCACCACCACAGCTGTTAAATTTACTTGGTCATCTTTATTTCCTACAAATACAAAAGCAACATTTATTCTTTTTCATGTTGGATTTTATTAGTCTTCCAATACTTGGTATTGTGGTATCTCCTTTTCATCTGTTCTTCAATATTTTGCAAGCCTTCTTGCTGTTGGCTGAGTAAAATTTAAATGTTAATTTCATTACTCTAATTAAAAAATGAAACTGTTTGGATTAGAAAGTATTTAATTATGTGAAAAGAGTATTAGACTATGTGGAAAAATCTGCTGCATACTGAAATAGACACTGAATGCTTTTTATTTAATGTCACATGTTTGTAAAGTCATGTAGCCTACCTCCATGAACCTTTTATGATTAAAGCTTTACTTGAGTGAATTGTGTTTTATACTTCATAGATGTTTTATTTTTTTTCCTTTGCCTGTGGAATACCATAACAATTAATATTAGTTCAATAATTTACCGTTCTGCCAGTTTTTATTTTTGCTATTATAACAGTGATTCAGAATTAAAGTATGCATTGACTCAAAGAGGTCTTTTTGGCGGGAGCTATTGCCATGGTGAATCATAATTTCAGAGCTCCATTGATCAGGGCTTTTTATAGTTGTGATGCATGTGCTAAACACAGAGTCAACCTACTCAGAGTGGATTGAACTAACTCAGTTCAGCTCTTCTGAAACCGAAAACTCAGAGTTTCCCATCTCACGGTAACTCAACTCAGAGGTCAAATTTAAACTTGAATTTAAAGTCGGTTGAACCCCCTTATTGAAACAGGCCCCAGGTCATCATTCTCAACAAATACACATTTTAATTGTTTATCTAGTGATCCCTTTATGGATAAAATATTGAAAATACTGGCTAATGGCCTCTAAAAATTACAGCATGTCAGCTAGAAAACACTCTTAGATATTAAGGTTCCAGAAGCAGTGCCACAGAACCACCATTTTTGTTTCCCAGAAAACATTTGTGAACAGTTCTTAAAAGATAAAAAAAAATCTACAGAATATTTTTCCACTATAAGGAATCTTTTTTGCTATTGAATCGTTCTATTGATGTTAAAGGGATACTTCACCCAAGAACAACAATTCTGTCATTAATTACTCACCCTCATGTCATTCCAAACCCGTAAGACCATCATTCGTCTTTAAAACACAAATTTAGTTATTTTTGATGAAATCCGGTAGCTTTCTGACCCTGCATAGACATCAGTACTACTGAAACACTCAAGACCCAGAAAGGTAGTAAAGACATTATTAAAGTAGTCTATGTGACATCAGTGGTTCAAGCGTAATTTCATACGCTTGAACTACAAAAGCTACAAAAATACAGTTTGTGCACAAAAAAAAACTTCAACAATTCTTCTCCGCATCACCCTAGCACCATTTTGGAGATTACCACGAAGATGCGTGTGCTTCGATCTGCACATAAACAGTGCATTTGTGTAGTGCTGCTAATGTGTTGTGGTACTGTCCAAAATGGTGCTGAAAAGTATTGTCATAGCTTCATAAAATTATGGTTGAACCACTCATGTCACATGGACTATTTTGTCGATGGTACGATTGTTTTGGTACCTTTCTGGACTGTGAACAGGGTAGGACCCTTGCACTCTATGGAGGGTCAAAGAGCTCTTGGATTTCACCAAAAATATCTTAATTTGTGTTCTGAAGATGAACAATGGTCCTACGAGTTTGGAATGACATGAGAATGAGTAATCAATTACAGAATTTTAATTTTTTTTGGGTGATCTCTCTATTTAATGGTTCTTCATGGAACCACAGATGCAAATAAAGCACCTTTATTTTTAAGAGAGAAGGCTGCTTTCTAAGAATGAGACTTCAAGTTGTCAGTTTAATTTGAAATTGTATTCCAAATGTTTAAATGTCCATGTCTTCAATTATATAAATATATTAAATTAATGAAACCCTTACCATGACTGCTGGCATAGGTTTCCCAAAAATTGGCCTGTTGGAAAACATCAAGTATACATAAACCATCTTTATTATTTTCATCTCATCACATAGTGACTATACCATGCTTTCGTTGTGTTCACATTCTCTTGTTTACTCTTGTTTTCTTACCGTCTTTGCGTCATCTTCAAACACCTCTCTGGCCTCTTCATATGAGCATATTTCATCAAAGCATTCTCTCTTTAGATTGTCAGGCACCACTAACTCAAAATCCCAACTGTTATACAACAGATTACGGGAGAGAAATGAACCTGCTGACTTCTCTTCTAGGAACACTGAGGAACACAAGAGATTATGAATCATAGTAAGAATCAGCTACACACTACAAACATACATTTAATCGTGTCTTTTTGAAGACAGAAGGAACAGCACAAAATTTAAAAATGTAATGAAATGGCAGCTAACCACAGAGAGAAAAATAAATAAAACAATTTAATTATGTTGTGTTCAGAGTATAAAACGTACAAATGTTTGCAAAATACCTAAAGCCTAATGTAAATGAGACTGTGCATAATGAATGCACAGGGAGGTGGACCAACCAATATAACACACCATAATACTAACTAAATAGCAACAATAAAAGATAAACCCAAAGAATTTCCAAACACTGGCTATTACAAAGTATTTAGCTTTTCATGTTTACCATCATTGCCATTGTAGATCGCTTTGCCCCAAACAAGATGCAGCAGGGAAAGCAAGCAGAAACATATCGCTGGAAACCCCAGCATTGTACCTGTTCAAAATAATACAAAGAATATTACAAAGATTAACAGGCTATTCAGAGAAAAATAAATAAATAAATAAATACTCTAAAAGAATTCGTCACAAAAAATATTGAATTATACGGAAAAGGCTTTTACAATGTCGTCCTCTATCGGCCATTGCACTTACTCAAGAGCAAATGTTTTTGTTTTGTTTTTTATTATGAATAAAGATATAGGCCTACATATACATAAAATATCAATTTAATATCTTAGTTTCAGCACTGCAACTTAAATAGCCACACAGTGACAAAATTGTGGCAACACGGGGGAATGACTGATTTATATTTTTAAAGTGCACATCTGTCTGCCTATTCATTTTGAAATCGAGCTGTACCACAAAACGCACGACAGAAAGTAGAAAAGAAAGCAAAACACTGCGTCTAAAGAAAAACGGCATGGGTCACCGCCCGCTTACCTTGACACTCTTTTGTGCTCCGTAAAAGGAAACTTTAGAAGAAAAACACTTTTAGATTTCTCCAGAGATGTCCTGCCTTGGCGCTGTAAATTATTATGGCTACAGATAAACAGTTGAGAATACAAGGAATTCACATATTCTATGGTTTTAATAGAAATTCTGCCATATTCACCCGTGTTCTCATTCACAGCGACAACATAACTCATCACGTACGAGACATACCTGTTTGACAACATAGTTCAAAGCCGCGAGCGTTTGTAGGAGTGGCAGTGGGATGTGACAGAGTTTCGGTGACTTACCTGATCTCAGTAAACATGCTACAATCGTCCCCGTTACGACAAAAATCATTAGTATTCTTAAGTTTTAGTGGTGTCTAAATGCTATATATGTAGCAGTGTAGTGTTCAAAAATGTCATTCATTATCTGTCATTTGAAACAAACAATAAAAAACAACGCTCCCCAGTGCACCTTCAGCAGTCTATTGCGCCTTGATTGGATCAACGTTCCTTTTCAAAGATAGTTATGAATGGATCCAATTTCTTCTTAGCAAGAGCCGACCTGACAACAGCTTTTAATGAACTTACCAAAATCAGTCATACAGACTGGATATTTGTTTTATTATCGCCTTAAAACGTGAGGAAGCTGTCAGTGCGTTCACAACGCCACAAACAAATTTAGTGAGAAAACGACGCCATGCTATTATTATTTTCTAAGTAAGTGTACCCTTCCCTCCCAACGATCAAAAACGTTGCTCACCTCACATATGGGAATCATTTAGCAGCAATTGTAACATGTGCAGAGTAGTTATCTTATCTGATTGTTATAGGGCCAATAGTGTTAATTACAAATAGAGATGAATAAAATTTATATGCAACTAGTCAGTAGGCAAAAACAAACTATTCATTCTTATATACTTTACTCTTTCAAAGTGAATAAAGTTTATGGTTCTATTTTATGACTTTAAATCGTTAGCCTACTTCCTCATTCCCCAGCTTAAGAGTCCCTGTTGAAAGGAGAGGAAAAAAAAAAAAAAACAGAAACCATCACAGAAATTCTAACGGTTTCCACTACAAATATTACAAACAATTAACTTTGAATCAAATGATGGTTTGTCAGTTACCCGGATGCACGCGCGATACTCGATGTAAACGACAGCACGGGTTGCACGGTTAATATACTACTTAAATTTGTTCTGCTAATTTTTCAAACTGTTTAAACCACAGAAAAAAATTGGAAGCTGCTAAATCATAGAGAAAGGCTTTTCAAAGCAGGAAAAGGCACAACAAACTAAAGTTAATAGGTGGTAAAGATACCTATGAGCAGTATTAATTAAGATATTAGCCTAATATTTCACCTACCTGACTGGAAATATAAGAACAAACCTGAATGTTGTCAAGATTCTTGTCCTGGAAATCCTGATTCAGTTTGGCCAACCACAAACACCTTTTGTTTCTCAGACAGTTTTTTGTAGTCGATTTGTTATAACTTTTGGCAGTCTATAGTGCTCCAAATGTTTTTCCTGGTCCGACCGATTAGTACAATCCAAAAATAACAATTGACCATTTTAAGCAACAAAAATCAGCAAGATATGCAAGTTTCATTCGGTTCAGTGGCATTGTTTACGTTAAGTGCCGCCAATATGGCCAACTGATGACAATTGAAACCAATACAAGTCCCATTATAACCAGGTATCTGAAACCAAATCTAAGAATGTTATGTGTGAAAACTCTACGAATAATTTAATAATGAATCACTCTGTACATGAAATGGTTTAAAAACATTTTAATTGTGTACAAAAGAATATTGTTAGATTTAGATACAAAATCGGAAGATAATGGTGTCTGATATTTCTCCAGAGCCAACAACAACAGCTTAAATAAAAAAAAAACGGAAATAATCAGACTTAAGACATGATACTGAAATATGAATGAGAATCATCCTGTTACCATATTGTGTAATTCTGTTAACCTTGCAAATTAAATAGTGCTTTGTTCTTATTTGCAGCTGACAAACCTGAACAGAATTTGTCACAGTTTGAAAACAAAAACCCATGTCCCCTAATTAAAGGCGGTGTAGCGACTCCCACGAGAGACGAGTATACCGTAACAACTGCTATAGTGTGAAAAGGAAAAGCACCTAGTCTTGTTTTTTTCCCTCACCCTGAACTAGGCCATTCTGCCTATTTACAGAGTGACTCATTCCCATACAACACTGATTAATACCATGCTATGTTAGTAAATTCATTTGGCAATTTGCTTTTTCATCACTGTCTACAAATGAAGGTGCAAAAATCACAAGCGTGTCATATACAATAGCATGTGAACCTGGAAACAGATGGCCTTGTTCGGAAAACATAAGCACAAATAGAAGTACCTTCAAATTGAAACTAAAACACAAGAAAGAGATCAAAATAATCCCACAAGAATACCACACAATTTGTCCATTTTAGTGTTAAACTACATTAGATAACTATTCACGATGACAAAGCTAGGTGTGCAAACATGTACAGTATAGCCTTTGGTTTGTATGAATACTAGCATTGCGGATAGTGGACCCATTGTTTCGAAGCTTACCTAAAAATACTCAATTATTAAAACCACATCATGTCTTGGTCATCCCACATTGCTTTATCAGGAAGCGATTAATGAAAACAAGCTGGCTGAATATATTCTTGCCACTGAAGGGAAGCAAGGTGTAGACTAGAGCAGCCATTTCAGTGCAGTCTCACTGACTAAATGAATCCCCCGGGAGAAGACAGGCTGAACACAGCTCTGGGCTCCAATAAAATACTTTCTGACTTATCTTTTTGAGTCAGAAACCCAATATGTGACATACAGATGACATAAGAACCATCAAGAGCTTTGTCAGAGCGGCCAATGATTGCTTATGTGGTTGTTTGAATATACGTCGTCGTATTGTTTACCACCTCAGCGGTGAATGTTTAAAAAAAAAAATCTCTTTCGTGGCACACAATCAGTCTGCGATCTCATACTACGGTTGAAATAAACAAATACTGTGCTTAGATCTAAAATAGAGAGCATGATTTTACAAGGCATGTGGACGAAAAACAAAAACTCCCTCTTTCTAATAGATTCACGGTTCGCTCTCATTTGATATAGCCTAGTTTCTTCTTGGAAACCAATTCATACATACATACTGTAAAAGCCACTAAAACACTGATGCATACAGTGCCCCACACACACACATACACACACACACACACATTGTGTAGACATATAAGGCACCAGGCGTGAGAGTGAGGGCTTCAGTCTCCTAGGCAACAGTGCAGAGGGGCAGTCAGAGCAGGGTGCAGGGACAGCCACCACTCTTCTGCTTCCCAGCGTGATTAGCGGGGAGCGGTGGGCTCTCTGTCTCCTGAAACTTCCTGAAGAAAGACGGTAATGTGAGTTTATCACAATGGACTACATTGTCAATACTCGTAAGAGAGCTTCTGTATTCCAAATACCTTATTGCTCGCACAACCTCCATGAAGGCTTCGTCCACATTGTGGCGGTTCTTAGCTGACGATTCCATATAGTGGATCCTGTTTTCTCGGGCAAATGACATGGCCTCATCTCTTGAGATCTAGTTGGAAAACACATATGAATTGGCAGCCTATTTAGGTTTTTTTTTTTTATCATAAATTCATTTGTGTGACATGGAAACGTTACCACTCTCTGCTGGTCAAGATCTGATTTGTTGCCAACAAGAACCATAGGAAAGTCGTCTCGATCCTTCACCCGCAATATTTGAGTGTGAAATTTCTGAATTTCATCATAACTGAAACAGAGAGAAAGTGTTCATTAGAATGACAAGTTTTTGCTCTATGAGCACAAAAATAATACATAGAATGTCATTATAATTGGACTCATCTTAGTAGCCTGTAAATTTAAATTACAATAAACGATATTTAAAAAAAAATATTGAAAAAAAGAGTGTTATTACTGCTAACAAAATCATAACAGAAATGACATGAAATCTTGAACTGAATTGAAATAAATATAACTAGATAATTGGGAAAAACAACTAGTACTACTGACATGTTAAAGAAAAAGGTGGATATTCTAAAACTTTTTTTATTAAACATAAAAATGTCACTAAACAGCAATAACACTGATGCTAAGAATTTTAACAGCATTAATTATTTTTTAATTATACCAATTAACATCTTACGTCAGTCCTAAATTATTAAAACAACATTTTTTAGAAAACGTAAGTAGAATTGTTTTTTTGTTTTTCAAACAATGAAATGGTAAACTAACTAAAATTAAACTGAATATAAAGAATTTCACTGAATAAATAAATAAGGCTGAAAAATTGATTGTTTACAACCGTACAAATACACTACCAGTCTATTTTTAATGTTTTTTAAGATGTCTTTTCTGCTCACCAAACCTGTGAAAACATTGTGAAACATTTTAACTATTTAAAATAACTCTTTTCTATTTGAATATATTTTAAAATGTAATTTATTCCTGTGATCAAAGTAACATTTTCAGCATCATTACTCCAGTCTTCAGTGTTACATGATCCTTCAGAAATCATTCCAATATGCTGATTTCCTGTTCATTTCTTCTTCTTCTTCTTCTTTTTCTTAATAATAATAATAATAATAATAATATTATCATCATCATATCATGAACATCATATTTAAAACAATTCAGTAGATTTTTTTCATTATTCTTTATTAGAATGATTTCTGAAGGATCGTGTGACTGGAGTAATGATGCTAAGAATTCAGCTTTGAAACCACAGGAATAAATTACATTTTAAAATATATTCAAATACAAAACAGTTATTTTAAATTGTAAAAATATTTCAGCTATTTTGCAGTACTTTGGATCAAATAAATGCAGGCTTGGTGAGCAGAAGAAACTTCTTTCAAAAACATGAAAAATCTTACTGTTCAAAACCATCTGACTGGTGGTATATTTGCACAGAAAATGTGGAAAACAGTCTAATTCACATCTGTAAGAAACCTCTACATGGGCTCAGTTCAGATGTTGAGGTTCACCTGATAACATGAGAACTCATCGCACTCTTATTCTCATCATAAACACTTTCTGTGGTTTTCTTTTTTAAAACATACACAGCCACATACACACTCTCTGTTCTCGTCACACAGAAAGGTTAGGAACTATCTATTCCCCTTCCTCTCACACACACACAGAGACAAACACACTCTGGAAAACACCTACCTGCCACTGTCATTAAGAGCAAACACCAGTAAGAAACCCTCTCCGGAGCGCATGTACTGCTCTCTCATCGCTCCGAACTCTTCTTGCCCTGCTGTGTCGAGGACTAATGAACAGGCGAACGACACAAAAACACCAATGAATAGAGTGTAATATGCAAAATGAGCTCACCCAAACATTTTGTGGTGCCCAAATGCAATTCATAACTGACTGACACAAAAAAAAGTTTGCTTAAAGCACAGCTGGCATGATGTTGTACTGACAGCAAGTCAAAACAAAACCTGGGCAGGAACCCGTAGTCAGCAATGAATCATACTGATGCAACTCTGACCAAAATCTCCCTTCTGAGGGAACCTGTGGAGCTTTTTTTTTTAACACTCATTCCTTCCTATAAAGAGCACATTGATTCCAACATACTGTCTAATCGTGTCTCCTTTCCATCCACGGTGCAGATTTTAGTGTATGAGTCTTCAATGGTTGGGTCATAGTCAGACACAAAGTATGACTGTGGAAGAAAACAAAGACAACATTTTGGTTGTTCACCAACTCCTCAACAAGGGCTTTAACATGAAGGAACATGCAGAGGAAAGCCCACTGCACTCTGAACTTAACACAACTCTTACAACACACCCACAGCAATACTTACGACACAAATGCATCTTTTATTTTACACAAAGTCCTCAAAAATACACTTACCTGAATGAACTGAATAGTGAGGGCGCTTTTCCCCACACCTCCACCGCCCACGACCACCAACTTATATCTTTCTTCAGTTGTCATGGTCCTACTTCTGCAAATATGAAACATTAGGTTATTAAAACACTAATCGTGTCTTCCTATTCGAATAAAACGGGTTTTGAAAGAATAACGTTGCTCCATCGAGCATAAAGATTTAAGACCGTACAAGGCCTGGCATCGTTGATAAACCTCTACAGAAAGCTACAATGTTACAGATTTTGAGCGAGTATGTATCGTAATCCAATCTCAAGGGTTCAATCTGTACAAAACAATAGCATTTGCAGATTGAGAACTCTAAAGAGGAAATAAAACCAAATACCGTGCTGGATCTGGTCAATGATCGCCGATTACCTTTCTTCCGCAGCCGCCTTGAGTAAATTAGCCTTCTTGTGGCAAGTTAGCGACTCGAAAGTCAGACAACTTAGTCCACTGCCAACCCGCGAATACTCTGACAACTTTATTAAGACTATATCCGCAAGATTTAGCCTACAAATTCTTCCTTTGTACAAACGATACAACCATCTTGCTTGGGAAGATAAAAAGCGAATTCCAGGCTTAAAGGAATGTCCGCCCTCTGGATTTTTCTTGGTGATTTCTGGACTCTCTCTTGCTTCCGATAGCTCTTTTTTTTCATGACCAGGGGCAACTTTTTTCGTCTCTGAGTGTATCTCATACGTTCGCCTGAAATGGGTGTGGCTTTCTTCGTTGCTTTTCTCATCGAACGAATCATTTCGTAATCGGTGAGCCTCGGCGAGTTCTGATTGGCTGACGCGCATGATTCGATGAGCGATTCTGCTGTTACTACGCTTGCATTTCCGCAATAGAAGGCAGGCTATATGATAAATGTGTAATTCGAGCGTAGTCTTTCCCATATTTGGCCAAGGGCCTGATTTGTCTGCGTTACTGTAGATGTTTACATAGAGCGTTCAATGTTCGTTTTCAGTTCAGCTATTGATTTCATTGTATTAGTAAAAGGCAAAACAGCAATAATAATATAAGATGTAATAAAATATTTAAAAACGGCATGTGAAATGAGGCGTGTCGAGATAATCTAATGTTTTGTATCTCACTTGTTTATTGTATAAATGTGACCCTGGACCACAAAACCAGACTTAAGTAGCACGGGTATATTTGTAGCAAAAAAAAAAAAAAAAAAAAAGCATTGCATGGTTCAGAATGATCGAGTTTTCTTTTATACCAAAAATGTTTATAAGATATTAAATAAAGATCATGCTCCACTCCATGGAGATATTTTGTAAATTTCCTACCGTAACTATATCAAAACTTTAAATTAGTAACATGCATTGTAAAGAACTTCATTTGGACAACTTTACAGGCAATTTTTTCACCCTCAGATTCTAGATTTTTTTTAAATAGTTGTATCTCGGCCAAATATTGTCCTATCTTAACAAACCATACATCAATAGAAAGCGTATTATCTTATTCAGAAGGCTTATTTATTTAGATGTATAAATAAAAAAAATTGACCCTTATGACTGGTTTTGTGGTCCAGGGTCACAAATGGTGATTTTCCTTTCTAGTACTATAGCTACTATGTACATTTGTTCTTCCTGTTTGTTTTTTGGGATACTTTGACAATAATAATAAGAAAATCATAATGTTTGGATAATCGACATGGATCACATTTGGCTTGTATTCAACAAAAACTTCCCAGGAAGTGACTAACTGCATGTGTAGTAAAATGTTTTTAGAGACGCCTACTAGGTAATGTCTGCCTTTAATTTTTTTTGGGAAACGTTACTCCATTGTGACTAAACCAAGGGGAGTGCAATAAATTCCCGCAAATTAAAAAATCTTGATGTATCATCAACAGGATGTGTATTAAAAGGTGTTTTCTTAAAAGAATAGTTCACCCAAAAATGAAAATAAGATGAAAATGTACACACCCTCACGTCAATCTGAGTTGGTTTCTTCATCAGAACAGATTTGGAGAAACTAAGCCTTAGTAATTTGCTCACCAATGGATCCTCTGCAGTGAATGGGTGCCGTCAGAATGAGAGAATCCACAGGACTCCAGTCCATCATTGAATGTCTTATGAGTGTTTGTAATAAACACATTTAAGTTTTTAACCGTTGCTCTGGATAAAAGAAGAATTTTTGTTGCTTTCTCCAATTAAAAATGTCACAATGTCACAAACACACAGGTTTTGACTTCACAAGATGTTGATTCACTGGAGTTGTGTGGATTGCTTGTGGGCTCACTGGTAAGCAAGTGACGCAATGCTAAGTTTCTCCAAATGTGACCCTGGACCACAAAACTTGTCTTAAGTAGCAATTGCCAACAATACATAGTATGGAGTAAAATTATTGATTTTTCTTTTATGCCAAAAATCATTAGGATATTAAGTAAAGATCATGTTCCATGAAGATATTAATTATTTTTGATAAATAACATGCATTGCTAAGAGCTTCATTTGGACAACTTTAAAGTGGACTTTTTTTTTTGGTACCCTCAGATTCCAGATTTTCAAATAGTTGTATCTCGGCCAAATATTGTCCTATCCTTACAAAACATACATCAATGGAAAGCTTATTTATTTAAAACTGACCCTTATGACTGGTTTTGTGTTCCAATGTCACAAATCTATTCCACTGAAGAAACAAACTCGTCTACATCTAGGATGGCCAAAAAGTCATTACACTTTCAGCAAATTTTCATTTTTGTGCGAGCTATTCCTTTAAAATTCAGCGAAATTTTCTCGTTTAATAACATTTTATTATACAATTCACCAAAGAGTTGCTAAAATAATGGTAAAATGAAAGACACAATGAGACAGAATAAAATAGTTGTCTTTAATGAACACTGTTTTCAATACAAGCTATAGTGTTAAAATTCCACCTGCAAAATACCCCTTTATAAATAACAATTATCCGTGTATTTCAATAAATAAAGTCACAGGCAGGCTGTGCATTATAATAAAACAAATCGCATGTGTTTTCTTGCAGACGTTCAGACATTTATCCATATATCGCCAGTTCATCAGATGACATGAGTCTCTCAAATAGTCTTGGAGGAACATGCAATTTCATTAAATAAATAAGTGAATTCACACACTCATACATATGCTTTTTCACTCAGAGCGTCTTCGTCTTCATTTAACTTCCTTCAGATCAGTTAGGAGATACAGTGAGTTTACAGTCCTTGTTGACACCTGTACCTTTAAATAGTGCAGTCCATATAACCAGATCTCTTCAACATCTGTACGGCAAAGCAGCCTGTCCCACTTTAATACGTGGGCCGAGTAGGACCCCAAGCAGCATGCGTTCGCCCCAGTCCAGTATTTTGTTGACCGTAAGACTGACCGGAGACAAAGGGCTCTGGTCTCCAACCATACCCTCCACTGCTTCTACACCACCAGTAACCTCCTTCTCGAAAAGCTCCTGCGGTGAGGTTAACATACCACATGTTCCCTGGGTCTGTCTGTGTGAACTTGTGCCTGAATGCTTTAGTTGGTTTGTTTTTTGCTGCTCCGCCTTTGCTCTGGGTTTACTGCTGTTAAGTTTACTCTTTCTTCTTTGTGATTTTGAGCAGCTAAGTCTAGTGGAAGCCTCCTCGTTGATAAACCCATTTGGCTCTTGTGGTTCTGCTCTGCTTTCTGACTGCATTTTGACTCTGCCCAAGTCATCTAACGCCCCCGTCTGGTCAACTGCGGAACTGCTCTGTTTCAGATCACAGCTGTTCACTGATGACCCCTTCTGGAGAGTCTGAGGAACTGCACTCACTGGTGTTAGGGAAAGAGTAAGGCTTTTGCGTTTCTCCGCTAGAGACGGAATCTGAAGGTAAGTAGGCTTAGATAAATTGGACTTTGGTGCATCCTGCAGTGTCTGAGATGTGACGTTGCCTGGTCTTTGTACCTCTGCGCCACTGGTGCGGAGAGCGAGCGCCCCGAGCTTGTCTGAAAGAGATAAAGTAAACTCTGGCTTCATCTCCTCATAGCATTGGGCTCGGCTCTGAATATTTTCCATTTGGTTGTTCTTGTTCTCACAGTGCACGTTTGCTTTGGAATCCTCAGTACATCCATTAATAATAGAGTTGTTGTCCGTGTTGTTCTGAAGGTTCAGGTTAGTTAACAGTGCCACTGTGGAACTGCTGGTGTTTTTGATTTCATTGCTGGACTGTGGGCAGTTATCCAAAGGTTTGACTGACTGCTGAGCGTGAAAGTTTGTGTTATTATTCGTCAAAGAAAGCGTTCCTTGGAAGAGCTGCAGCTGCCCCAAGAAGTTAAAGTTCGGTGAAATAGTAGGTCTGCGTTCTTTCACAAACCTAAAGAAAGGATCAGACAGAGATAATTAACTTTTAAAAATCTGAATCATCTGCATTCTTATTTAAAATAAAAAAAAACAATGATACAGAAAACTAATAAATAATTTCATAACTCATATAAAACAACACATGCACATTACCTGTATGCATGATCCAGATCCATTTTCAGGCTATACATGACGTAGGCCACAGCAAGTGCTGGAGACCGAGAGATTCCTGCAGCACAGTGGACCAGGACTGAGCAGCCACGTGACATTGCCCCATCTGAAACAGTTATTATACATACAGTTGAAGTCAAAAGTTTACCTACACCTTGCAGAATCTGCAAAATGTTAATTATTTGGCCAAAATTAGAGGGATCATACAAAATGCATGTTATTTTTTTATTTAATACTGAACTGAATAAGACATTTCACATAAAAGATGTTTACATATAGTCCACAAGAGAAAGTTAAATTTATAAAAATTACCCGTTCAAAAGTTTACATACACTTGATTCCTAATACTGTGTTGTTACTAAATGATTCACAGCTTATTTTGCCTAAGTATCTTTTTTTTCAGTAGCCTACTGTCTGTTAGAAGCTACAGAAGATACTTATATGTTTCCCAGAAGACAAAATAAGTCAAATTTACCCTGATCTTCAAATTTTCTCAATGCACTGTTTCCTTCTGAAACACGATTTTAAAACGTATAGCGTATACGCATGATTTTCTACCAGATGCATACAAATAATTATATATTTTTAATTAGCCGTATATTATGTTTTTTACACATACAAAACAAATCTATTTCCATAGTCATGGTTCTATGCACCGATGCCAGCATTAATGATGTAATGCAGTTGGGATGCAAATGCAGGCTGATGTAAGCAGTGGGATTCCGGGTCTCTCACCAATGAAGTGCAACGCCTGAGGGATCCAAGGAAGCAGGTCATCCCGCAAGGAGTCGTCGATTGGGATTCGGAGGTACTGGGACTGGGGTAAAAATGAAGGCTGTGGGCAGCATCGGCTCACACTTAGCACGTACGAAATGCCTCGGTCGGACAAACCATCCTGTGGGTACGAATAGCGGGTGAAAGGTGAGAAAGTAACTTGAATGTACTGCAAAACACTGACGAGAATAAACAACTACATAACTGCATATGCAAATAAACTCTGTAGCAAATTTAATATTAATATGGTTGAGGGAGAAATATGTACTCTTTCACATGATAAATCATTAGAGTATTTGTAAATATACCTGCGTTACGTCAGTCTCTGCACCAAGGTAGAGATGCGGCAGAATACGCGACAACGGCGGCCGCTCGGACTGACTGTCCCTGTAGTAGACCATCTCTTGATTTCTTTAAAGAAATAGTTCTTTTATATATTTGTATAATCCGGAAACCTACGGAGAAAAAAAATACACTGTAAATTACTGCCTGAGTCGATGACGCAATAAACGCACACATACAGAATACTAAAACAGGCCTCTAAAATTGTTTAAAGTTGTCATAAATTGCATATAACAGTGGTAATATGCAAGTTAGACTTATTCACAACAAACCAAAAGCTGGTACTTACCAGTTCAGTCAGTTATGGATTAGCAGAGTGCGCAGGAAATCAAAAAACGTTGAAAAGTCCAACGAAGCTGTTGGATGAACGTTGTAAACAGCACAAATAAGCAAGTGAGGAAGCATATAACGCGTGAAGTATGTATCTGTTTGAATATAAACAGTCCCTTGATCTCTCCTCTCGGTAACGTTAGTTGTGCTCCCGTGCTCCGCTCCGTTCTGTCTGCGCCTCTAACATTATTTGTTGTTGTATGTCTATACCTGCGCGAGGGAGGAAAAAGATGAGGTCATCCCGTTTCCAGCAGCTAAGAATAGTACAGTTCTATGTGATGTCATTTCCAGCCAATCGGCACGCAGGGTTGCTCTTTGACGCGCGCGCGGGCACGCTCTGTTTGTTCGCCATCATCAATTTGCCCTGAAGACCTCGGCATTTTTATTGTGATGAATCGTGTTTTACTCCCTGTAGCTTTTCAGACAGAAACACGCCGCTTTCAGTTGCAAATCGAGTGCGTGTAATCCGTCAAACGAGACTCTTCTATTCTTGTAGATGTTTATAGAAGCCAACTCGTCTGCAGTCTCATGCGAACAGTGTTTCTCTTGTAAACAGTATGTATTATTAAGAACGCTTAGCTCACTGGTCCACGTTTACCTATTGATATCATTTTATACTACATTAAACAACCTTGCACGATGCACTGTACCTCGGACATTACGTTATATTTTTGTTTTAGTGATGTAATGTGTCTTTCAGACTTTAACAAAATTAATTTTATTTCCTGCGCTACAACGGCGGCAAAACAAATTCAGCTGCAAAACTTAAAATTACCCTGCTGGGGAAAACAACAACAACAACAGAGACGATCACAGATAGTTTTACTGGTTATAATGGAAACCATAATGGTGCCTTTTGGTCTTTGTCGCCTTCTATTGGTGGCTTGTTAAAACCACTAAATCCTAATGGAAAATGTCTCAAAACACGCTACAGTAAACCATTTTTTTTTAAATGGTTTTAATGGTTAAAAAGTTGATAGTTTGTAATGGTATTTGTAGTGGAAATCACTACAGAACCATTTCTGTTTTGGTTTCTATTGTATTTTTTTTCCTTCAGCAGGGCAGATTTTTCCCTTATGAAAATTAACTATGGTTTTACTACAAATAAAAACAAAAAAACATGGTTACTATAGTTAAACCATGGTAACCACAAATTGACCATAGTTTTGCTACAACTAACAATAGTTTCATTTCATGCGTTTAACCATGGTATTTGTAGGAAACTGGTTATACAAACAGTAATCAAAACAGTTACTATGTTTTTACTATAATAAAGCCATGGTTAAATACATTTCATAAATGCTGGGTTACAAAATGTGACCCTGGAACATAAAGGCAGTCATAAGGAAGTTCTTAGCAATGGATATTATTAATCAAAAATTTAGTTTTGATACATTTATGGTAAGAAATGTACAAATATCCTCTACTCAGTGTAGACACATGAAAACAGCTAAGCACATACAGAACTCTCAGACTGTGAGAAACAGGCACTGCATCCCAATAGTAAAGTGTGATGGTAGCAGCCTCATGCTGTGGGGCTGTTTTTCAGCAGCAGGGACTGATGGACTTGTCAGAGTAGAAAGAACGCTCAGCATTGCAAAATATAGAGATAGCCTTAATGAAAACCCAGTCCAGGAGCATTCAGAATTTCAGACTCGGCAGGAGGTTCACCTTCCAACAAGGTAATGATCCTAAGCACACAGCAAGAGTGGCTTATAGACAACTCTGTGAATGTCCCTGAGTGGCCCAGCCACAGCCAGGGCTTGAACCCAATCAAATATTTCTGGAGAAACCTTAAAATGTCTGCCAGATCTCATTCAAGCTGACAGAGCTTGAGAGGTGAAGAGATGAGGCAAAAAATGCAGATAATTGTCAAATGCTGATGAGCAAAGCTTTTCGCTTCATACCAAAAGACTTGGGGCTGTAAAGGTGCTTCAACCAAGTACTGCATTAAGGGTATAAATACTTATGCAATATACTTCTTTCAGTTTTTTCATTTTACTAAATTTGCAAAGTTGTCACAAATCTGTTTTTTTTTTTGCTTTGTCACTGTGGTATATAGAGTGTAGATTGATGTTGGAAAAAAAGGTATTTAAAGCAGTTTAACATAAGGCAGCAACACAAAACAGAAATATTAAGTGGTATGAATACTTTTGCAAGGCACTGTAATTTTCAGTAAGAATGAAATGTGTCAAATTTGGTAAACATTTTTAACCATTTGTTATGGCCCACTTTACATCCTAGAGATGGAATTGTGCTGAGAGATAGTGACCTACTTTGTGCATGTGTGAGATTCAGCTGTCAGCCCACCTGACACACAAAAGGAAAACACCTGGTTTCGAGTATATGGCATAATTTTACTTTCACATTATTCAGTACAGAGTAAATTTAATCTAACACAGGTATCTGACAGGTTGAACAGCGATACACCGGGGCTGCATTAGCTAGCGGATACTGCATAGACACACGCACACACAGAGACACACACACGCCATGACTGTGACTCTAATCAACTACAATGACGATGTCCCCAGCACTGCATCGAGGGAAGCGTGAACCCCAGTTCAACTAATATGACATTGTGGCATAAATTCCATATTATATTTTTCACATGGATCACACAGAATACCAGCACACACTCGCTCACCAAACGATGCTGACCAAAATCGTTATGATCCCTGTACGTGATTGACAGTTGGCAGCTGCTTTGGTCCAGTGCTCCCCCTTTAAGCCCCCAGTCCTCGAAGCCTAAGAATGTGTGTACGACTGCGCACATGTGACGACTTTTCACAACTAAGTGCTTTCCCAGGTTTTATCGCTGCGAAAGAAAATAATGGGTCTCCAGCTGTGGCCACTCACCACTCCAAGTTAATAGTGTGTGTGTGTTGTGTAAGGATTTAGTAATGAGGTAACCACTATCTACTATTCATTTCAGTCAATAACTGTGCTGGAAGAGTGACATGTCCTCCAGATGTGTGTGTGTTTTTTTTTTTTAAACGATATTACAAAAAAAGACATTTACATGAAGGTCCACAGCAGTTGCACTCTTCACGTGCAGAAACTCTCACACTGGCGGACCTGACCTCCCCTCCATTTCCGATTCTAGTTCCTCCCCAGTTCGTTTAACACTGTACGACTAACCTGAAACGTTATGCCCATTCACTCGTAGTACAGAATGGAATGTCCAAAACAAGAGCAAAAACATTAGACCATTTAAGAAAGCATACAAACACACTGACAATATACCACTATCAAAAACAAGAAAGAGACATACAAATGCAACCATGAAGGGTAATCATTTACATGGTTTATATATATTTATATATAGAGATTTTTTTTTAATAAACATTGTCAGATATGGGGGGGTCAGGACGAGTACTGAATACATAGGACAAGAACAGGAAAAAGGGGGTGGGACTATAAAAGCCTTTTCTCTCAAAGCCTCTTAAAGTGCACTGGCCATTTCTACGTCGGATAGGAACGTACGTACGGTGCGATAAACTGGAAATGCATGTGGAATCTTTTTTTTTCTTCCTTTTTAAATTTTCTATGTACACCAATGGCTCTGGATGTGACTGATTTCAGTGGAGGAGGAAAATCAAGAGAGAAAGCGATGGGGGTTAGTGATTCTGGCCTCTTTTAGTGAAGTGCCATTGCGTTAGTGTATTGAGATTGTGTTTTCTTGTCCTGCTAATATAGGGAATGTTCCAAAGAAACAGCTAATGTGCAGTTTTTGCGGTTGAAACTTTGTGGATAAAACAGGAGAGAGGGAAGACTTGCGCCATTTGCATCTTTTTGCTTTTCTCCCTCCCCCCCTCAACCCACAACACACATACACGCACATACACACACTCACAAGCTGTCAACACAAGCACAGGAGTTGATCGTTGAACAGGCAGGACGGAGAACGGAACTATCACCATGACTCTTTCATACACGTACGAAAAAAACACATGCACGCTTCCTTTCGCTCCATTGCTCACACACAGGTAAACACCGATAAAAACAAGAAAGGGCAGCGCTGATGATAATAACAGTAATAATAATAATCATTATCAGAAGGACAGTAATATGGCTGCCAGTGGCTGACAGCTACTTTTTCCCTTATGCATGAATGCGTTTTTGTAGATTCTTTTATTCTGGGGTCTCTCAGGTGGAACGCTGGTCAGGTCTCGGTGTCGGTTCTAGATGGCGCTTAGTTTCGGCTCGCTTTCTAGAACTGTTCTGCCAGCAGCTCACAAAGACGCTTGGAGACTGTGTCCTTACTGCTGCGCAGGGTTAACCGGTACATCTGAGAGCGAGAAAGAGAATAAAGAGGGTGAACGGAAACACAAACAACTGAGAAAGACACATCAATTGTGCAGACGCTCATTCTGCCGTCCGAATGCGTGTCTGATCCTTACTGCCGATACAGAGACTAATGTAAACTTGCACAATGGACAAAGGAAACTCCACAGATACAAAGAGAAAGACGCTGCTGTCACGCCAAATCAACTGGGTTTTACTACCAGACATGGAGTGAATCACAAAAGCGGGAGGGAGGGAGGAAGGATGGGAGAGGTGGTTTGGGTTGAAAGGGGTGGCAGGATGAGTGCGTTACCTGCTCCCCAGACTTGAGTTGCATCAGCAGGCACAGAGACACACAGACAACAGTAAGATGCAATAAAACTGACTTGGAGAGAAGTCTGTGCTCCATAGCAGCAGGGAGGGAACTTTTGATGCTTGTGGCATTTCTTTGGTGTTTTCCTTTTTTGGAGACATATTTGCATAAAACGAATGTCTGTTCATACCTGAGCTTGCGCGTTGGGCTCGAGTCTTAGCAGAGAACCCACTTGCTGGGCCTTGGTTTGGATCACTCCGGCACACACAAAGTTCTCTGGGTTCGGATCCACATTCTCCAAGAGAGCCATGCCCAATCCCAGTAACTACCAAACATATGGATGGAGGGAAAAGATGAAAAGACAGATAGAAAATAAGAATCAAATTAAGTGGATACGTCTGTTAAAAAAAAAAATCAGCATAAATGACATCACCTTTCTAAACTGAAAGGCTATAACTGAATATTAATCTTACTATTCCTGCATAGGGATGTTGCAATATATAAGCATCAGCGATTACGGTTATATTTAAACAAAGAAATATCATGTTAAAGGGATAGTGCACCCAAAAATTACAATTCTGTCATTACTCCAAACATGCAAGACTTTCGTTTATCTTCAGAACACAAATTACAACATTTTTGTAAAAAAAAAAAATCTGAGAGCTTTCTGACCTTTCATAGACAGCAATGCAACTGACACATTCAAGGCCCAGAAATGTAGTAAAGACACTGATAAAAACAGTCCATGTGACATGTAATGTTATGGAGCTGCATTGTGGTACTCTCGTGAACACTTGTTAAAGACTAACATGGAAGAAAAGAAATTGTTGAAAAAAGTCTTTTTTTCTTTGAGCACAAACGTTATTCTCAAAGCTTCAGAAAATTAAGGATGAACCACTGTCGTCACATGGACTATTTTAACAATTTCCTTAATACTTTCATGGGCCTTGACAGTGTCAGTTGCGTTGCTGTCTATGCAGGGTCAGAAAGCTCTCGGATTTAATCAAAAATATCTTAATTTGTGTTCTGAAGATGAAGGAAGGTCTTACGGGTTTGGAACGACATGAAGGTGAGCAATTAATGACAGAATTCTCATTTAATGCTACACATACAGATAAGGTCAAAAGTTTACATACACCTTGCAGAATTTGCAAAATGTTTATTATACCAAAACAAGAGGGAGGGATCATACAAAATGGATGTTATTTTTTTATTTAGTACTGAAATGAATAAGATATTTCACATAAAAGATGTTTACATATAGTCCACAAGAGTTTAATTTAGTAAAATTATCCTGTTAAAAAATATACATCCCCTTGACTCTTAATACTGACCTGAATGATCCACAGCTGTTTTTTTTGTGTAGTGATAGTTGCTCATGAGTCCCTTGTTTGTCCTGAACAGTTAAACCGTCCGCTGTTCTTCAGAAAAATCCTTTAGGTCCCACAATTTCTTTGTTTTTTCAGCATTTTTGTGTATTTGAACTCTTTCCAATAATGACCATATTATTGTAAGATCCATCTTTTCACACCGAGGACAACTAAGGGGCCCATTCGCAACTACTAAATGATTTACTCACCTTCAAGCCGTCCTAGGTGTAGATGACTAGTTACATTAAGAAATGTCCTGGCTCTTCCAAGCTTTATAAAATGACAGTGAATGGCTGTTGAGATTTTGATGCTCTTTAGTCTAATAAAGTACATCCATCCATCATAAAAAGTGTGCCACATGGCTCGTTAATAAAGGATTGATGCATTTGTATAAAAAAATATCCATACTTACAACTCTATAAACTATAATCTCTAGCTTCTGCTAACTGTCATACACACATTCACGAGAGTGGCGTTCCAGCGGATGACATACGATGTAGTTGTATCGTAAGCTCCAATGAGAATATGCTAGTCTCGTGAGAACAGTTTTGTTTACAGCAAAGGAAAACCAATCCCCTATTGGCTTATATTAAAATCCTCCAACATTTTTTGTACTTTTAATTCATGAACAGTGTTTTGTTTCACTCTCTTCTCCAAGCTTCTGCATTCACCTACGTCCTACATCAACCGCTGGAACGACAATTTCTCATGTATACATGTACGACAGTTAGTGGAAGCTCGAGATTATGGTTTATAAAGTTTTAAATCAAGATATTTTCTTACACAAATGCAACGATTCACTTCAGGAGGCTTTTATTAACCCTTCAGCGCTGTTTGGGGGACTTTTATGATGGATGGATGCACTTCATTGAACTTAAAAATCTCAACACCCATTCACTGCTACTATAAAGCTTGGAAGAGCAGGACCATTTTTAATATAACTAATTGTATTCGTCTGAAAGAAGAAAGTCATATACACCTAGGATGGCCTGAAGATTAATAAATCATGGGATAATTTTAATTTGTGGGTGAACCATCCCTTAAAATATGATCATAACACATGACAATTTTGCATACTACTGTTTAAAACTGCCTACTGGTTTACTTGCTGTTAAATAAACAGTAGCTAGTGTACAGTATATACAGCGATTTACTCAGCAGGCTCAGCATTACGAAGTCAATATGAGGTTGTGTAAACTCACCTTTGCTTTGAGCACTTCGGTGTCCATGGCATGGTTGGCCTTGAAGATCTTCTGTGCTTCTTGCTGAGGCCTGTGAGAAGGGAATTTAACATGTTTCCCATTCAGAGAACTGTTTGTGATGCATGTATACAGTAATTTGTCTTCTGTGTATACACAAACACTTACTGGCTGAGCTGTTTCCAGCGCTGAAAGAAGTCGTGTGATGCCATCTCTGTGGGCTGGAAGAACTTGTTTATGGTAACAGGCAGCTTGAGGGTGAGATTCTGGAGAGCTCCGCCATACCTGAAACAGCACAACACCTAAGTAAATCTCGGAGCGTAAATCTGCTGACTCGTAGTCATAAACCGTTTAAATGCATGCATCGGTTACCTGAACTTGATGTTGAGGAGTGGTGCCTCCATGAAGTCAGACAGACACTCAATGTTGATGACCTGCTGCACCTGAGCACCTCCTTCTATGAGAGGCTCCACCGGTTTAGCTTGAACATTGAGCTGTGGGATCAGTTAAGGAGTTAAACAACAAACCAGTGTAACTCTGATAACAAAATAACTATGTGTGTAAGCACGAATAAACAAGTTTTCATGTGTGGATGTGAAGGATATGAGACTGTAGCTCTCCCGGGCAGGTGACTGTGGTCGAGAAGGTTACAAACTGCACTGACGTCTTATTGCCATAGAACAGATACATCCGCCCTGTGACGAGAGACAACATACACAGGTCAAAGATGAAAAGGTGTTTAAGCAGTGTTTAATAAGGCTTTAAACCGCACACTAGAATGTGTCTGGTTTAATTTTTGTGAGCAGAAAATAATGACTACCATACATTTTTACCACAGTTTACAGAAGATACCAGCTAAAATGTGATTCAACCCTAACGTCAAACTTTTAAAAAAAAATCTCATCTTTAGCCCGCAAGCTTTTTGAATATCAAGTCAAATATTAACGCTGCAAACATCCCTCTCAGGTTTTATATGCTAAAACTACAGGATAAAAATGAGCAAGAGCTGCATAAATGTGTACATTGAAACTACAGTCTCTCATAAACTCTGGTTAAAATACAATAAACTTCAAGACACAGTCCAGAAGTCTGCTGACATGGAGCTCCAGATGATGCAATCACAATTTTGCAGATGTTGTGACTCACCCAAGTTCTGGCGATATTCAGACTTTATGCCGATCTGTAGCAGCTGATTCTCAAACAGAACTCCATTGTTCTTGCAAACAAACCTGAGGGCAAGAGATAAGAGTGTGTGTGAGGCAGACAAACATGCAGGGACAGCTAGAAATGGTACTGGTTTTGTAATGGTGTGTTCACGTTTTGTCAGAACAATCTAAAACATGAGCTGCCCACTGGGCAAACTCACCTGGAAAACTCACTTCTAATTTTGATCTTTAATGGGAGTTTGTGACCATTAGTACAAAAGGTAATTAGAAACAGTGTTAGTAAACAATACATTTACTTTCTGTCCATGCTAAGGGATGTGGTTAAGTAAAAGTAAAATGTTGCACTTGATCATTCTGAAAGGCAAGGAAAGCCATGCAAATCAACACTTAAAGAATGACTTTGCCTTATGAAAAACAAGACCATCCGAGGAGCATGTGAATGCAGCATAATACACTGAGAGGAGGGGTGGGTTTTGAAAGGGTGACAACAGAGACAAAACACTGTAATCTGAAGCCTAAGCAAAAAAAGACCTTAATGCTCCCGACCGCCTCATCTCATAAAATATTAAAAATAAGTATTGGATCTGTGAACTAGTGATTAGTGCAAACATAGCCATGAAGCTTATAGGGGACATCTCACAGAAGTATCCACACTGTTCAAGCAGACACACAGGCTATTGGTTTCCTAGACTAGAGATTTTGTTTGAGTGCCGATCTATTATTTTTGTATTTAAGGTCTGTATAAAGCAACATTAAATATGTGACCCTGGATCACAAAACCAGTCATAAGGGTCATTTTTTGAAATTAAGATTTATACATTACATGAAAGCTGAATAAACATGCTTTCCACTGATGTATGGTTTGTTAGGATAACAATTAGGATAGGACAGTATTTGGGCGAGATACAATTATTTGACAATCTGGAATCTGAGGGTGCAAAATAAATAAATAAAAATATTGAGAAAATTGCCTTTAAATAAAGTTCTTAGCAATGGAGATTACTAATCAAAAATTAAGTTTTGGTATAAAGTACGAAATTCACAAAACATTTTACTTACTATCCTAATGATGTTTGGCATAAAAGAAAAATCAATCATTTTGACCCATACAATGTATTTTTGGCTATTGCTACAAATATACCCGTGCTACTTATGACTGGTTTTGTGGTCCAGGGTCACATATGTATTCTGAGTTTGAACAGAAAAATGTGTCATTGAACACCCATCCAAGTTTGACTAATAAAGTATATATATAAGGTGTAAATAAAATAAGGTATCAAAATCTTGAAAAACTAAGCAGTATTCTCTGCTCTAAAATGCTGAGGGCGTGTCCAATGGCAGCACTGAAACCACGCCCACTCACGGGAAAGCTGCCACCTCTCTTAACTGAAATACCACTACAACTTGAATGGACCGAGCCGTTTTGTAAATGATCAGAACCAGGTATACGTGACGAAGGCATAGCGAGCTAGCAAACTGTAGGCTGTAGTAACTAATGGCAATGACAGTAACTAAAAAAAGTAACTTAGTAAATTAATTTCATTTGCATATAGCCGTTTAAAAGATTGGACTCTGTAAGATTTTTTTAATGCTTCTGAAAGAAGTCTTATGTGCTCACAAAGCCTTCATTTATTTGATCAAAATACAGCAAAATTGTACAATTTAAAACAACTATTTTGTATTTTATTGTTTTAAAATGTAGTTTAAATCTGTGACAGCATTTTCAACATCTTTACTCCAGTCTTCAGTGTCACATGATACTTCAGAAATCATTCTAATATGCTGATTTGATGCTTAAGAAACATTTCTGATTATCGCTGTTGAAAACCCTTTATTTTACAATTAGTTGTTACACAGAAGACCTGCATTTAAAAAAGAAATCTTTTTTAACAATATCTTCCAATCACTTTTAAATAAATATAATAAAAGTATTTCTTGGAAAAAAAAAAAAAAAGATTATTGATCCCCCAGACTTTTAGCGTACACTTGACACTATATTGAACATCGATTAGCAGTTCCCACACTACATGCTTAAGAATTAAAGAGATAGTTCACCCAAAAATGAAACCTGTAAGACCTCTGTTCATCTTCAGAACACAAATTAAGATATTTTTGATGAAATCTGAGAGCTTTCTGACAGCAACTGACACGAACAA
The DNA here is from genome assembly GCA_033026305.1 of Cirrhinus molitorella. Taxonomy (NCBI): domain Eukaryota; kingdom Metazoa; phylum Chordata; class Actinopteri; order Cypriniformes; family Cyprinidae; genus Cirrhinus; species Cirrhinus molitorella. The sequence goes on along the minus strand of CM065117.1, from coordinate 32,931,507 downwards.
AAATGACAACTTTATTGAAAAACTCCTCTTCCATGTTAGTTTTCGATGCATGTTCATGAGAGCTCCACAACAACTGTGTGTGCATTTCTCTGCTTGTAAACAAGACACAGCATCTGGTCAGAAGCTTTCAGATTTCTTCAAAAACATCTTATAAATAATTTGTGTTTTGAAGATCTTACAGGTTTGAAACAACGTGAGGGCGAGTAATTAATGACGGAAATTAATTTTTTTTGGGTGAACTATCCCTTTAACAGTAATAGTTATTTTTAACTACATTTTGCATTCTGTTTTCCACTACAAGAGAAGAAAAAATAAAATGAGAAAATCTGTGGATGGTGGTTGTTTAAGGTGTTTGGGTGACTGAATGGAGGGAGTGAAGTGGGCGAGTGAGCTCTTACTTGTTGAGCAGTTCGTTTGACTCAGGCAGAGGAGGAGCAGGATCTTCAGAGACCACAGTAGGGGGAGCAGAGCTGAGAGACCAAAAGCGAGGGATGCAGAGAGAGGACAGCGGCCCCAGGAGATGAAGAGAGGGGTGAGAAGTGTTAAGTGTGAAAAGGCACAGATGGTTAAAACATATTAAAGATGTTAGAAAGTGTTGAGCCGGTAAAAGAAGTGCAGAGTGAAGCCAAAGTAGGTAGTGAGAAAGAGGAGAGAAAAAGACAAAGGCAGAGGTTAGTACCGGCATTACATCTGCGGCCAATACAATGTTAGCAATTAAAATTACCACCACAGCACACAAATAGAAAATACTCCACAGACACAAACAGAAAAGAACACAGTTATACAACAACATCTATAAACAACCAAAAAGTTAAGTGTTTATATATGACTATTGACTGTCAATAAGTTTTGCTGTAACATATTGACACCGTAGTCTACCACTGGCCCCTTACTCAGAGTCACCAGGACCCTCAGCCAATAGGGAGTCAGAGCTTTCAGTGGGGGGTTCCAGATCTCTGCCATCGTCCAATGAAAAGCAAGGACGTGAGACGCACACACGTTCACGCATACACACAAACATGTGCACGCGCGCACACACACCAAAATGAGGGAGATGGAAAAGGGAGGGAAAGAGAAAGAGAAAAAAAAGAAGCAAGAAAAGAGAAAGACAGTCACATACGCAGCAAGATAAAGGACACAAGATTACACAACACACAAAGAGGAAGACAAGAAGAACGAGCCATAGAAAGTGAAACGACAGAAGAAGAGCAGAAAGCCTGACGGACGTATATACGAGCTCTGAACATGTTCAAATATTAGTGCACTTCACTTGAGTTAATTAAAGCTAGAAATACACAACAGAATGCTAATGAACTTATTTACCTCAGGAAGCCATCGTCGTTGACCCCAGCCTCTGAGAAAACATCAACCAATAAGCTGCCTGCGCTGGGAGCGGCGGCCGTAACAGGGGGACCCGTGCGGAGCCCCAGCAGATCTGCAGACGGGGACGGAGTGGACTAAAAGAAAGGAGGTGTTCATTACATTGGATTTTGCTTTAATAAAGACATGCCCAATTAGAAAGTATCTGAATCAGGATGTGTGCAGTGGGTGGATGTTTTCTTAGGAATTGTTCTGTATTTGCTGACTCACTTCCCTGTACAATGAAAACATGTGGCTGCAACGGTCGAAGTCATGTATTAGTCTCGACCTCAATGCACAGACTGCCCACATGAACTGAAAATCATGCACATTTCCCACAAAAAAAGATAAGAGCTGCTTGCTGCAGTTCCAATCTGATGAACCATTCTGACTGGAAATTAAGTCATGTCTACAAACTGCTGGGTTGATAAAATTGCTTTGAGACTCTGGGTAGCAAGATATTCAGAAACAGAATGGTATATTGTGCTTGTTTTTTGAGTAATGTCTGTGCCCATTCTATTTGAGTGGGCAGAAATTTTGATTATGCCAGTCATTGTGGTATCAGCCATTACAGATAAGACTGATCCTAAAATGCATGCAAAAACAAAATGGCATCGATCATGTTTGAAAGGATAATTCACTAAATTTTTTTACCTTTTGCTACCAGCAACTGTTTAGTCACCAAAATTCCTTAAAATATCTTCTTTTGTGTTCAACAGAAGAAAGAAATTCATACAGGACTGGAACAACGTTAAGATAAGTAAATGTTAATTTTTAATTGTGGGTGAACTACACTTTCAATATCAGTCAGAAAGATCTGTCCTATTATAAGTGGATGGTTCTTGGGCAAAATAAGCTGCAAAGTGGACCAGACCCAATGTTTATAGCCAAAAGGATTGAAGTATGCTACCATTTTAAAATTTGTGACCCTGGACCACAAAACATAAGTCATAAGTCGCTGGGGTATATTTGTAGCAATAGTCAAAAATACATTGTATGGGTCAACATTATTGATTTTTCTTTTATGTCAAAAATCATTAGGATATTAAGTAAAGATATTTTGTAAATTTCCTACTGTAAATGTCAAAACCTAATTTTTGAAAAGTAATATGTATTGCTAAGAACTTCATTTGAACAACTGTAAAAGGTAATTTCTCAATATTTTTATTCTTTTGCACCCTCAGATTCCAGATTTTCAAATAGTTGCATCTCGGCCAAATATTGTCCTATCCTATCCTATACATTTCAGATGATGTATAAATTTCAATTTGGTCCAGGGTCACATTTGGGGTTGGTAAGATTTTTTATTTTTTATTTTTTTTCTTATGCTCATCAAGACTGCATTTATTTGACACTGACAAAAATAAGGTAAAAACAAACACTGTCAAATATTTTTATAACTTTAATATACACTTGAGGTCAAAAGTTTACATACACCTTGGAGAATCTGCAAAATGTCATTTTAGCTGAATCTATAAAATAATAAAGAATTTGAATTTATAAAAATTCACTTGATTTTATAAACATACACTTGATTTTTAATACTGTGTTGTAATCTGAATGATCCACAGCTGTATGTTTTTTTTTTTGCTCAGTGATAGTTGTTCATGAGTCCTTTGTTTGTCCTGAACAGTTAAACTGCCTGCTGTTCTTCAGAAAAATCCTTCAGGTCCCACAAATTCTTTGTTTTTTCTGCATTTTTGAACCCTTTCCAACAATTACTGTTTGATTTTGAGATCCATCTTTTCACACTGCGGACAACTGAGGGACTGATATTAATGGCTCTTAATGGATCTTTTTTCCTTCTGAAGCATCAGTGAGCATTTAAACCTCCTGTAATAGTTGCATACAACCTCAATTGTCCTCAGTGTGAAAAGATGGATCTCAAAATCATACAGTCGTTGTTGGAAAGAGTACAAATACAGAAAAATGCAGAATACCCAAAGAATCTGTGGGACCTGAAAGATTTTTCTGAAGAACAGCAGGCAGTTTAACTGTTCAAGACAAACAAAGGACTCATAAACAACTGTCATTAAACAAACAAAAAAAGCTGTGGATCATTCAGGTAACAATACAGTATTAGGAATCAAGTGTATGTACACCTTTGAACAGGGTAATTTTTAAAAAACTTAAAACTTATTTTCTTTTGTGAATTATATGTAAACGTTCATGTGAAACGTTTCATGTGAAATATCTTATTAAAAAATAACATGCATGTTGTATGATTGCTCTTACTTTGGTAAAAAAAATTAACATTTTGCAGATTCTGCAAGATGTATGTAAACTTATGAACTCAACTCTATTTTAAAATGCATCTCATTTCTGTGATGCACAGATGATTTTTCAGCATCATTACTCCAGCCTTCAGTGTCTCATCATCCTTCAGAAATAGTAATATGCTGATTTGCTGCTCAAAAAACATTTATTTTTTATCAATATCAAATATTATATTTATCAAATATTTTTAAGGGAAGTGCAATAATTATTTTCAGGATTCTTAGAGAAATAAAACATTCATTCATTTGAAATATAATTATTTTTTAATATTATGGAATGTCACTGTTAATAAATTTAATGCATCCTTGCTGAAAAAAATTAATCTTCCTGAACCCGAACTTTTTAACGGTAGCGCATATATAGAAATCTCAAAGCCATGTGTGTTTGTGTCTCTCACAGCGTTAGATGCAGCAATGGCAGAGCTGTCTCCTCCTCTCTCTCCCCCTCCATTGAGTTCTCCTCCCTCTCTCTTTCCCTCTTCTAACTCGTTCACAGACACGGCTCCTGGTCCCTTCTTCTTTTTCAGCTTGGCCAGGATGGATGACTCCCTCTCTGGGAATGGAGGCATCTCCTCGAGCACTGTGGCCTACAGTTACACACAGTGACAGATGATTATGAAAACAAATGCTGAGACAAATCAACAAAAGTGTGTGAAAAAGTGTGTGATCTCACCAGGACATCAGTGCTGGCGATGGAGGACAGTTTGAGATACTCCACAGCTCTCTGCTGCAGCTCGACATCACTGTTCCTGATCTGGCTGTCAGAGCGCAGCACTTCCTGAATGGTGCTCTTTGTCTCCGGGAACAGATTAATGAACTTAATATAGGCAGAAAGCAGCAGGGCACGTGTGGGGACTGAACACAGGTGAAACTTCGAGTGGAGCAGGTTAAACTGAACCAAGGGACTAGAAACAAAGTTAAAAAAAGAAAGAGAGGACATTATTAGTACAGAAATAAGATTAAAACACATCCAAAGTGTGATATAAGTGGCTAAAGAACTCACCTGGAACGAGGATCACCAGCAATAAGGTTACCAAACTCTCCCAGGATGTATCCTCCAACCTTTACCATATTTTCATGACAAGCTGGAGCCTGCAAAGCCTGTGAAAATAAAAAAAACAAGCAAAATAAGAGCAGGAAACATGAAGTGTTGCATTAAGCATCATAATGATGGTGGAAATCAATTTTCTGCATGTGTATAAGAAGTGACAATTTGAACATCTGGTGCCATTTACCTCAAAGACCGTCTTGGCTGCATATCCCTGCACGTCGTCACGATTGATGACGATCTGGATGACGCGGTACCACACTTCCTCACTGACGTAATCCCCAGCAATGCGGATTAGGTTCAGAATAGTATCCACATACCAGGAGTAGTCTACTGCATATTTCTCTGCCAGGATGGCCACTTTCAGTACCTGCAGACACAGCAGTCACACATTAACACAACGAGCTGTGACTGAAGAGCCACGCTAGAGATGAAGAGAGACACACCATTTCCTCTCTGATGGAGTAGTCGGCTGTCTCCAGGTAACTCAGCATCTCCGCGACAATCTGCTTGGCATTGCTGCGGTCACACATGGCGTAGAGGAGGTCAGCTGCTCTCTGACGCACGCTGACATCCCTCTCAGTCTGCCAGCAGAATAAATAGAAATAAATGGTTATAAACAATGTCCATGAACAATAAAATGAAGAATCTACCATAAAAAGAAAACATTTTTATTGCTGGAAAAAAGTTGCCGAATCTATTCATTTACCTTCAAGGCATTGATGACTGTCTCTATGTGCGTTTTGACTGCCTCATGGGAAAACTCAGAGCTGGCAAGGGTGCACATGCTTTCCAGGGCCAGGTAGCGCAGGTTGGTCTCCCTATGCTGCAGGAACTGCCCCAGCTGGTTACATGCCCGCACAAGAAGATTCGGCTCGCTGTTGAGAAACAGGCCATGAACAGAGTTTAAATACAACTGATAAATGCTTAATACAGATAAAATCATCAAAACATCAAAAGTGACCTTGGAACATAAAACCATTCGTAAGCAGCATGGATATTTTTGTAGCAATAGCCAAAAATACATTGTATGGGTCAAAATTATTGATTTTTCTTTTAAACCTAAATCATTAGGATATTAAGTAAAGATCATGTTCCAATTTAGTACATTTCCAACTGTAAATATCTCAAAACTTTGTTTTAGATTAGTAATATGCATTGCTAAAACTTAATCGGGATAACTTTAAAGGTGATTTTCTCATTATTTTTTGCACCCTCAGATTCCAGATCAGTTTAAATAGCTGTATCTCGATCAAATATTGTCCAATCCTAACAAACCATATCTCAATGAAAAGCTTATTTATTCAGTATATATATGATGTATAAATCTCAATTTCCAAAAATTGACTCTTATGACTGGATTTGTGGTCTAGGGTCACATATCAGATAATTTTAAACTACAGGATTAATTATAAAAAAAAAAAAAAAAAAAAAAAAAAAAAACACACACAAGCAGAACTAATTTTATATAAATCACTCATGAATCCATATGTACAAAACTTGTTCTTATTTGTAAACTTTCTAAGAGAAAAAAAGAGCAATGGCAACAACTTGCACCTGTCATAATGGATGATGAGAGAAATGGCTTCGAATAGGATGGCGTTCTTGGCATTGGAGTGCTGAACCTTCTTGGATTTGGGTGGCTCTTGGGCTTTGTTGAGGATGGTTTCCAGACACTCCACCAGCCGTCCCTTCACGGCACCATCCTCAGGCGGTGGGTAGCACTGCAGAAGTCGTAGCAGCTTGCAGGACAACCATGGAGCAGGAACGAAGTAGTAGGTGTAGTCCTGCAGGTCAGTGGATGCTGAAGACACAATCTGAGAATGGGAAAATATGAATGAATCAAAGAACACATGAATCTGGGGCTGTAAAGAATTAAACATTTCATAAAATAGTTAAGTGATTAAGAGGTGAAACATTGCAAATAAAGAAATACTGCTACACAATTATGAAAAGCTAGCAGAATGAACCAATTGACTTTTGCTGTGAGCTCAAAAAAAGTGCATTTAGCAATGCATTATAAAGAACTGTTAACCCAACCAACTGTAAATGCTAATCTATGAAATATTTCTATTGCTATTTGTTTTTTTTGTTTTTTTTTTTTACTGAATGAATAGTTTATATTTAATTAGTAATTAGTAGTTAAATAGGATCTATTTATTTGATCAAAAAATATTGTACAGTAATACAGTAAAACTGGATTCAGTTTTTTTTTGTCTAGACTCTGCTGTAAAGGTTAAATTAAAAAATAGCAATGAAAAGCATGTCTAATTAACTGAAATCATGAAACTTACACATTCTAGTAGCAATTTAATAATGCAATTCATTCATAAAAAGCACTGGCATTACCATCAATCTCACAAACCCCAAGGGATTGCAACTTATTTAAGAAACACACACACACACACACTCACCCTGCTGAGTCGTGACACAGCAAGCGAGACACAGGTCTTAAACTCATCAGGGTTCTTCTGGCTGAGACAGGTGATCAGGGAGATTGCTGCAGTAACCACACCCTGCAAAATTAACATAATCAGAAAAAACCCTTTTAAAATGCAATAACCACAAATGTGTACATTTTATATACATCAACAGATATGTGTATAAACATCATGAGGTTGTGGTTTCCTATGTGCCAGACTTACCATGTGCTGGTCATTGAGCAGGTGCACCACTCTAGAGGTCCATTCTCCCATGAGCACCAGGTCTGGAGAGGTCTTATACAGACGCAGCAGACAGAGAGCAGCCGACTGCTTTACACTGTCCATCGTGTCCCTGTCATTACAATAGGAAACACATTAGTAATCTATAGCATTTTGATATTTTTCACCACTCCATGAATGAGAAAATATTTACAACAACCATAAATAAATAACTCTGCATCATATTTTTAAGAATAAAAGAGTGTGTGGGTGTGTATAAACTAAATAATTAAATGTGTATTTTGGATGTTTTATTTCCACTAGTTTGAAAACAAGATGTACATAAAATTCTCAAAATTGACCAGTTCCTGTAAAACAATGGGAAAAAAAAAATAGCATTAGCTATAACTGTCAATAAAACAAATCACAATCTCTAATACTGAACCACAAGAAAGCATAATTCACTTTTCGTACATGTCACACCACAAATACACACTTCCTCTTTATTAATCCTCTTTTTCTCCTCATGCAAGGTCCTTCCATCTAAATCCCTCAACCTGAATCTCAGCTTTTGCCCTCTCACTAGGGCTGTCACGATTCGATCCTTCGATACCTTTTGCGCATTTTGTCAGTAAAGCCGGTTCTGTAATGAGCGGTAAATGCCATCAGGTGCGTGAATTCCCATTCAGCCGTATTTACCACACAGAGCCGTTGTTCACTGACGAGCTGCGCAAAACCACATTCATTATCGGCGTAGATTTGCGCGGCTAGTCAGTGAACAACGGCTCTGTGTGGTAAATACGGCTGAATGGGAATTCACGCACCTGATGGCATTTACCGCTCATTACAGAACCGGCTTTACTGACAAAATGCGCAAAAGGTATCGAAGGATCGAATCGTGACAGCCCTACCTCTCACTCAATCCTTCCAGCCCAGAGTTGCTCACCCAGCCACAAGGATGCGAGGAATCTCTCCGGCGAAGGCCTCGGCCATCTCTCTGCTGCCCACGTTGGCGATACAGTGCAGAGCCAGACACATGAAGGTGGGGTTTCGGCTGGACAGGTCGTTCTTGATGGCATTGTTAATCAGCCTGATCAGTTCACTGTTACTGTTCACCAACACAGAGATGAACAAATATCCCTAGAACACAGAAAAAAAGAGGAAGGAACAAAAGAAAGCTGATGGTTAGGTTCTGTGTTTTTGCGCACACACACACACACACACACACACACACACACACACACACACACACTGACTAAGGCCAAATGAGTGTAAGGTAAGTTGAAATGAAGACAGTTTCACTGAAGAACTGTCATCTTCAAACAGGCTCAGAACGACAGCGCTGTGAGCTCTGTGGATAAGCACTAAACCACGAGAGAGAGATTTTCTCCCTCACTGAGCTAATGTGTCTCCCTCACTGCTGCAAGGGTTGAAGCTCTTTCGAATTGCTTCTTTTCCTCTCACTGCATCTTGACGTTAAAGCCTGGAGGTTTAGAGGAATGTGTCTTGCAAGACGATCAGAATCACCTGAATACTACTATAATCAGCTATCAAAATTCAATTTTTTGCTCCATTTAGTGTATCAACAATTTATAGGGCTGGTAATTTAACACGTTAATTAGATTGATTAATTACGGTGAAAAATAACGCGTTAAAATTCTTAACGCATTTAACGCACTTGCCTTGCCCCAGACCTATGTGGGTCATCTGACATTTCATACAGTTGATTGACGATAAATATGAGGCAGGGCAACAACTCAATGCATGATAGTAGTTAGAATGTCCCTAAAATTCAAGATATGGGGCAAAAATGCTTCTGTTTAGTTTTTTGTTTTATATTTACATCATATAATTAGCAATATCACACGCGAGCAATAGGTTAAGTGGAATATCACACTAGTGGAAATGTGATGCCGATCTTATACAACAGTTCAGTAAGTAAGAAGTTAATGTTGTGTTATTTAAGATACAATGTTATCTGTTTTGCACAATTTTCATATTATTTTAAATATTACGGTGGGCTTCAATAGATAATAGAAGGATCTTAGTAAACATCTAAGATTTTAATACTTTTTAAATGTGTTTTTTGATTGTGGGGCAGCAGTTTGCACCAATTCTGTGGAATCGTTCATATATACATATACACAGTTTTGTATAGACAAAATATAGTGCCTTTCGCTTATTAGTCTGTTTTTGTATTTGTTGTATGTTATTGTATTTGTTTGTTATATATATATATATATATATATCTGCAGCAAAACTCTGCATCTAAGACAGCATATCACGTATCAGAAGCGCAGTGGAATTTTCCAGCTAATGGATGCGTTGAAACTGTTAGCTGTAGGCTGTGACTCATTGTTTAGTTTGAGAGACCAAATCTTACCACACAGCAGGTTGTACGGTGACCTAAATCAGGTTTGGAATCCATATTAATGTGCTTATAAGCCTTATTTCAGAAATCACAGAAAACTATACAACGCTGTAGTGAAACACCTTAGAGTTCTATATAAGGAAATTGTTATTTATTTAAGTGAAGAAACTGCATTTTTGGGCTGGGCTCAAAGGAAACTGAATATTGTATTGAATATATCTGACCCGTAAGGGAGGAGTAGGTCAAAACATGATGACATCACCACATTCTTCAGCATTACACTATAACATCTTGCAATGAAAAGGACTTTAACAAAGGGCTAACAAGATGCAAGACTTCATCGAATTTCTAGTGTATAAAATTGCAACAGGAAGTAAAAGATCTGGTGTACTCTACAACCCTTTCACAATTCATTAGCAATATGTAAATCTCTGTCATTTTGCCTTGCACAGCACTATCCAAGAACAAATGCGAAGGCCATGTGGAGTTTAGTGGCAACACATGTTGCCTAGTTTGCATTGTAAATGTTAGTTTGTTTTTCCTTTTTAAAGAAAAAAGATAAGCTGACTCAAAATGGCCCTCAGTTTGTTGTCCTTTTTTGTACTGAAACATAGTCAGATTGCCCACATTCTGGCCTGCTTCTGTCAGTGTTACCCTGTGGAGTGCTGTGTGGCTGATGGGAGTGTGGCTGCTAGAGTGGGTGTTTGATCAGCAGGAGATAATTAGACCTCATGGTAGGTCTACATGGCATGGAGTGCCACTAAGCCTCTTTGACAAGCTAAAAACACATCTGTTGCTGACTCTCACTAGCTAGAGCCACACTCATTAGACGTTCACATCTAGAAAAGACTTTCACAAGAGTAAAACTGCAGAGTAATAAACTTCAGATACTTCCGCTACACTAATGTTCAAAATGTTTTTAAAGGAGTCTCTTTATTTTCAATAAGGCTGCATTTATTTGATAAAAAATGCAGTGATATTGTGAAATATCACATTTTTTATAATGTAATTTAATCCTGTGATGTGATCCATCTTTAGTGTCACATGATCCTTCAGAAATCATTTTAATATGCTGATTTGCTGCTCAAGAAACATTAAAGTTGAAAAAAGTTGTGCTGCTTAATATTTTTGTGGAAACAAGTTTTTTTTCAGGATTCTTTAGGTTAATAAAAAGGTCTAAAGAACAATATTTACATGAAACAAATCTTTTGGAACATTATAAATATCTTTACTGTCAATTTTGATCAATTTAAAGGGGACCTATTATGCAAAAATCACTTTTATAAGGTGTTTGAACAGTTGTGTGGCCGCAGTGTGTAAAAACAACCAACCTATAAATGGAAAAAAAAAATTAAATCCCAATAAATTATACACAGTCTCTCTGAACACTCGATTCCAGATTTCTGTATATGCACGCGTCATCGTAGGGAAAAAGTCCCGCCCATTTGTGACAATCTCTGCCTTATTAGCATAAAAACAGCCCTGATTAAGAAGCAGCAGTCTGCCATTACTGTTTTCTTGCTGTAGCTACTGGAAATACAATATCAGCGCCAAAGAAGCATTACAAGTGTTGCGTTTTGGGATGCACCAATGAACATGAACTCAGTAATAATAATTTAATGAACTCCATAGATTTCCTCCATCTAAGCCGCTGAGGATGCTGTTGTTAAATATCATTTTCAAAAGAAATGTCCTGGGAAAAAATCTGTAAAGTCTCCTATATGTTTAGGGATCAATACTAACTCTTCGTGCACATACGTCAGCTCCAGACAAAGTAAGAATCATGGGTTTGTTTTCCAAATTGCGTTACTGAAAGTGCTTCTTGGCACTCTGTAAGGCAAATGTTGCTAAAGTTACCATTGTCTCTGTTTTCACTGATGCTGCATTCACATGCTACCAGAATAAACATAAACAGAAATTTAGTAGTTAAAAATTGCATATGAAAGCAATGTGAAGTCGACCGCTTGAATTTGTCGAGCTCATAATCACAAGCGCGACTTATAAAAGCAATTTTATTATGCACAGTGCAATCAGATGACTGACTTTTAAACCGATTCCGGGTCGAACATAGTTACTGAGAGTTTCTGATTTTCACTGCGTAAGACTTTTTTTTTTTTGCTGGCTCTTGAAGCATGCCAACCTTTAGAAATGGGTCCGGGAGCACCAGCTTATTTGCATTTAAAGGGAAAAAAATGAAAAACTGCACATTTTGGCTCATACCCTAAAAGCGGCAATTTTAACAAGCTATAATAAAATTCTGTCAGACTTCACATTCACACTCTGGGAACATCAGAGACTTATTTTACATTTGTAAAAAGAGGCATAATAGGTCACTTTTAACACATCTTTGCTAAATAATTTTAATTAATTAATTAATTAATTAGTTAATTAAATAATAAATCACCAGTGTAGTCAATATCCTGCATATAATTTGCTCAATGTACATATCTATGCGATTATGTCTGCATAACATGTATCTCTTATTGAATGAAGAAAATTTCTCACTAAACTTGGCCGACCTCACGAACCGATCACAATTTGATAACGACGTCAACGTATGAGAGGACGCACATGATGCGTGGGGACGTAAATGATTTAGCGCCAGTGTGGAAATACTATGGCAAAGATCTCACATGGAGGAGCATTGTCCAAAACATTTAATACGACTAACCTGATTCGGCACTTAAGAACAAGCCACCAAGCCAAGAATGACCTCTTTGCGTCTCTCAAAAGTGATCGGCAGCAACGTCCCCACTAATAGTGAAACTTTAAGTTCATTACAACGTCGCTGTTACCTCATTGTGCGAAATGTCATGTAGTTTTTACGTTTTAAATCGTCAGAGCAGCACTAACAACATTAGCATGTATGCTAACGTGTGTGCAAACTGTATGTGTGCTTTCCATACATAATAAAATGTAATTTTGTGGCAATACATGGAAATAATCTGTTGTTTTTATCCTATTGTTTACTGTATTTATGTGTTTGGCCAGTGTCGTGTGGGTTTTGGATATTTTGCTGTTTTAGGCTGTAAGGGACTTTGAAATAACTGAAATCATTTGACAAAGTGATATGTGTGTAATGTGGTCAAGAGAGCTGCCTGGAACTATGTTTGCTGTGCGTTTCCTTGAAAATAACTGCACACCTTCAGAACGTTCAACTGCCCCGTAGTATAAATGTTTCTATTTATTTTGTCCTTTCTCTAACATTGGACAATGTTAATTTATTGAGTTGCATCAAACTACTCCAATTTGTTCTTTTAATAGTTTAAATGTTTGTTTTTGTTTTTATTTTGTCCTGCCCAGGCTTGTATTGGACAATGTTTAAGTTATCAGCATTCTCAATTTTAGGAGATTAAATCTTTATTTTGTCCTCCACAGTTTACTATTGGATAATGTTTAAATAAACCTTGCGGGTTGCACCTGTGGGGACTGCTCCATTTTGTTTGTATTTATTTTTGTCTTATATTAAGTATCCAGATACGCATACTGTTATACATAACCCCCATTTTAAAGGTATATTAAAATGTTCACTAAATAATGAATAATTTGTGATTATTTACTACTCTGTTAAAACAAGACTTACATTACATATATTACATAATTACTGTAAACATCTATACTAATACTTTATCTGAAAAAAGTTAATGGTGATCACAGAGATCACATATCAGCTATATAAGAATCAAAGCATCAGAATCTGCTTTGGTACCAGCCGATCACCATGACACAAAATCAGTCCTCTGTATCAGCTGCAAAAATCCTGATCGGAGCATCCCCATTACAAACTATTATATTTTCATGTATATACAGTGTTTGAACCCGCATATGTTGGCCTTTTCACCAGTTAATGCAATGCAGAATAAACAAATGAATGAATTCAGACACTGCTGCACTTTGTGTACCTCACAGTCTCGATATGCAACTATTTCCTGTACAGTTGTCATATTTTGCATCATTTCCCTATACCTTTGGCCACTCCACTGGCCGAACAGTGTAATTAATCTACAATTACTGCTGTGAGCAGCAGTAAAATGTGCAATAAAGTACCACACAAATACATGCTTGCAAACACTCAAAAAAAGTGTCCTTAACACAACACTCATTCCAGAATTTAATATACACACACACAAAATAGGATTTTTGAGACGGTTCCACTCACAATCTGTTTCTCAGTGTACTTGTTGGAGCTGAGCAGGTTGACAGCCTCCATGTGGCCGAAGTCAATGTCATGGCCCAAAAGGAAGATGAAAAGCAGCTTGCACACATACTTCTTCTTGCTGTATCCATCCAAAGCCTTGTCTCCTTTAAATTTTGAGCGGATGTTGGCCAACTCTTTATTTATGCGTTTGATCTCAGCCTCCTTACTCTTACCTGAAGAGAGAAACAAAAAACAGGGAGACTCAGACAAGGTCTTTAACTGACACTGCAGAGCTATTGCTTATCACTGGGTGATCTGTACATTTCAGAAGACAACACAAGCTGACAAAATGCCCAGCTGCTGTTGATATCCTGCCTCAAATGGAGATAACTATTTGGAATTTACCACAGTACAGCTTAGACAGTATAACTGCACTGTGAGTTCTTTAGACATGAAAAAATATGCAAATCATTCAATTACTCTTGAATAAAACAACATTTTTTAAAGTTAGATTTAAAAAGATTTCAAAATGCCTAATAATATCATCTAAATCATGTATCTCAACCAAAAATGCAGTGCTAAAAATGTATACATTTACATATTAAGTTATGGCATGTGATTGTCGTTATTATACATGTTGATGCAATGGGAACGAAATAAAAGGATAACTAAAGCAGCAGATGATGATAAATGAAACGGACAGGAAACCAGGAAAGACGGCAGGAAATAGCAACATTTTTGGGGGGTTTGGGGTTAAACAGGATAAAGCCCTTGGAAAGATTAAGTGCCAATGTGGGGAAAAACTTCCACAAAAGTCTAGCAAAACCAAACCAAACCACACAATACAAACATTACACATTGCTAATTTGCACCGTCGCATAAAAATTCACATTCATGCAGCTACACATCCAAAATCATACACTCATGATTTATGCAATGTTTTCTTTCATCCACTGCCGCTAAACCACCAACATGCAGGTTAAAGCATTTCTAATGCTCGCTCCAATCAATCACCCTTGGGCAAACCATCAGACTACTTATTTGCTTCCTCATGCACAGTGACTAAATATTCACCCTGCTTTGTATATGCACTTTTCAAGAAGGGATCTGATGACATCCTAGTAACTGCTGACATGAGATAATACAGAAAAAAAAATGAAACCTTTGCGAAATTTAAAAAAAAGAAAAAAACTTGTCTTGCTTATGTTGAACAGCTTTGCATATAAGCCAATACTATATTTTGGTGTCTGCTATGTCTTTTTGATAGTAGTATCATCCAGTCAATATCAGGGCTCTCATGTCATCTACACACAAAAAATATACCCTACGCACAAGTTTGTTTTAATGATCGCAGTAGGACACTAATGAATTGAACTTGTTTAGAAATGCACTTTTGGATGAATTCAGCAATGTGTAATTTGAAGTTTAAAATCATGTTGCAATTATGACAGCAATGAAGGACTGAATTCTGCTCTCATTCCACTAAAGTAAACTGAAATTGCTGCAAACAGCATGGGTCAACATTATTCCTACAATTTATGTAACTGTAGACGTTAACCGACTTAAAGTTCAAGCTGTGTAATGGCTGGCTTCTCCGTGTGAAAGCTTGCAGTAACATGCAATCTGATTTCAACTCTGGCTAACACAAATCATCATTAACTCTGACAAAGCAACAGAATAAACATAGTGACAATCTTTTCTGGATATAGATGATAAAGAACAAAGAATGTGACCCTGGACCACAAAACCAGTCTTAAGTCGCTGGGGTATGTTTGTGGCAATAGCCAAAAATACATTGTATGGGTCAAAATGACAGATTTTTTTTTTTTTTTGCCATTTGGATATTAAGTAAAGATCATGTTCTGTGAAGATATTTTGTAAATTTCCATAAATATATCAAAACTTAATTCTTGATAAGTAATATGCATTGCTAAGAGCTTCATTTGGACAACTTTAAAGGTGATTTTCTCAATACTTTGATTTTTTTCGATTTGTACCCTCAGACTCCAAATTTATAAATAGTTGCATTTCGGCCAAATATTGTCCTATCCTAACAAACAATACATCACCAGCTTATTTATTCAGCTTTCAAGTGGTGTATAAAATTAATATTGAAAAATTGATGACTGATTTTATGGTCCAGGGTCACAAATGTAAAAGCATCACACAGGTTTCTCAAACAGTATAGTACCACCCACTAAAGTTTTACAGATGACATATAAACCAAAAAACCTGACCTCAAAGGCATCAGTGTGCCACATGTTATGGTTAATTTCTTATGATTAACTACTAACTGTGACCTCAAAATCAAATATCAGCACATACATTGCATTAAAATATCCTTTTTCGGTTTACTATTTGTGTTGTTCTCTAGCTCACAATGATGCTGAAATGTATCTGAAAAGAGCTCATTTAAACAGTGTCAAACAGTGACAAATATCTGTACACTACTGAGAATACCAATTCATGAATTACAGATTAAGTGGAATGATTCACTACTTTACACACACAAATCGGTTAACACCACAAATTCCATAATATAGTAAATGCATTTACAAGTCATTCATTTTTTGTTTATAAGCTAAATATGATTAGAGCAAGAAAGAAAGGCAATGGGATCAAAACACAGCGCAGGCTGGATTCGATATGACAAAAAATAATGTATATGTAAAAAAAAAAAGCATATATAAGGCATAGGACCATTATGTCAAATAATTGGTATATTGTGGCACTGAACCGAACTAAACTAAAATATTTAGCAGATTATTGCTGCTGAAAACAGTCAATTGTTGTCATGTTTTGGGCTTTACAAATTATATGAACCGGAACATTTGGAGTACTATAGGCCGCCAAAAGTTATAACAAATCAAGGAGAACAGTGCAAAAAAACTGTCTGAGGAACAAAAGGCGTTTGTGGTTGGCCAAAGTGAACCAGCATTTCCAGGGCAAGAATCTTGAAACCATTCATGTTTGTTCTTATCATTTCCGGTCAGGTAGGTGAAATATTAGGCTAATATCTTAATACTGCTCGTACATATCTTTACCACCCTTTCTTGAATCCTTCTCTATATGATTTAGCAGCTTCCACACATTTTTCCCCCATGGTTTAGACAGCATAAATTAGCAGAACAATGTATTCAGTAGTACATTAACTGTGTAATATATGCTTTTGTTTACATCCGAGTATCTCCAATATGACCACACATTCAGGTAACTAACTAAATCCTGATGTAAGTGCAAACCCTCTATATAATTTTTTTTTTTTTTTTTACATTTTTAATAGGGATTGCACAATAAATCGATTTGTTGATCAATTCTGGATCATGGATTGATTCTTCCAAACGCATCGCACTTGTCTTTGGAATTGATTCTGACCTTAGATTTTAACAGCAAATGGTGCTCTAATCTAGTGTTTATCCGCACACTGAAACACTCAAGAAGAAGAGAACTTGTGCTTCCGACTTGTAATCATGTAATTTCACCTTGGATCAGAATGCTTTTATTACACAAGATTAATGTAAAAACAGCCCACACCCTTGTAATTCGCTTCAATTTTTTCTAATTGTATGAATGGTTATTTTAGGCTCAAGTGCATGTATGGATTTGGAAACAAGCAGAGCTCATCTATTTCTGAGCAGTGCCATCTGCTGTTCAAAACTAAGCTCAGAATCAATTTGAGAAAGAATTGCAATGTGTTCGGAAAACTCAGAATCAATGCGGAATAATTTCTCGATTAGTGTTGCAACGATTAATTGTCCCATCCCTAATTTTTAACAGTAATTATGACCTAATACTCATTTTGCACATTTTAGAGACCACAGAAGACTAAAAGACTTTACTGACTTATTACTTATCTCATTGCACAAGACAATGTAGAGATGTCATTAGATGACTGATTATCTTATGTGTAACTTATGTGTAGTTTTTTTCCCCTCTACATCACTTTAAAAAAATATTTTTTTTTGTTGTGGATGTCACAACTGGAATAAACAATTTGTTAAATTAAATGTTTGTGTTATAGTTTGTTTGCATTTGTGAATTAATAAAAATGTAATTGCTTGTATAAAATAGGCACACAATATAACTGTAATATTGATATATTGATCATAGGCCCCTGAATTATATCACAGCAAATTTTAGTGTATTTGCAAGCATCACACTGAATGACTGAATCATGATAAAACATCCAATTTACACCCCTAGTCAGCACAACATATCCAGAAAAAGCCAGCATTGTCAGAAAAAAAACAGCAATCTCAGAGTCTTAAGTAGCACGGGTATATTTGTAGCAATAGCCAAAAACACACTGTATGGGTCAAAATTATAATTTCATATGCCAAAAATCATTAGGATATTAAGTAAAGATCATGTTCCATGAAGAGGTTTTGTAAATTTCCTACCACAAATATCAAAACTTATTTTTGGATTAGTAATATGCATTGCTAAGAACTAAGAATAAGAATTTGGACAACTTTATATGCAATTTTCTCAATATTTTGATTTGTTTTTGCACTCTCAGATTCCAGATTTTCTAATTGTTGCATCTCGGGCCAAATATTGTCCTATCCTAACAAACCATACATCAATGGAAAGCTTTCAGATGATGTATATAAAAAAAGTTCTCCTACGGTTTTGTGGCTCATGGTCACATGTGCAAAACAATTCACTCTCGTTCATCATACATCATATTTGCAACCATTCTTTAAAGCTCCACAAAATGACTAGGAACTCAAGCTCCTACCACAAAGAAAGTCTTTTAAGATTCAAGAGGTAGAAAATAGGCAGAACCAGAAGACTACACACACATCTCAACCAGATGACCCTCCTATAACGCTTAGCTCAAGGCAACAGCTTGATAACTGGATTATCGTGAAAAACACATCTGAAACGAGTCCTCTTGGCGAGCAGCGATATCAACCGCTATCGAGCTAGCCAAGGTGACGACAGCAACAGAGACAAGCCATGCTGGATAAACCATCTGCAGTGAAGCACACAATTTTCGGTGGCGGCCTAGCGGGCTCTCTGACGATAAAGCATCACTCCATCACCGGAGCTAAAGCTAACGGGCCTGGGTGATCGGCACGATTACTCTAATGACCTCCCTCATCAAGAGCCACTCATCTGACTTGCACGATTTAACATCTGATGCTAGCGAAAAGGCATCACGGAACAAAACAGAAGCGGTTTGATTCAGTTTAGGGCGTATATAGGAAGAGTTCAGTACAGCTGTTCGTGTAAGAAAATGACTAATTGTGTTTGAGTGTGACAGGGGCACTTACAGTTTCTGATGTCCGAAATGAACACGGCTAATCCTCGCATTCCATCTCCCTTCGACACAGCCGGCATATTTGCTCGTTTTTTTCTTCAAGCCGGCTTTAACACGAAACAAATGACTTTCAGATGTTCAGAGGTGCAGGTTTGGACAGGCGGTGGTTTGAGTTCAAATGCACTGAGCTAGCGGGCTAACTAACACGGACTCACACTTGAGCGGCGAATTTAGTCCTGAATTGAATTGTAGGCGCTCGTAAAGCACACAAATAATGCAGCAGCGAGCGTTTATGAAGAAAAGAGGTGAATGCGGTGGGTGAGAGAGAAGCTGGGGAGTCAGCGCGACTGGTGTTTCCGTTGGCTAATTCATTCAATCCCGTGAACTCTCGTCAATGGGAAAACGATGCCAGGCGTACGCTTACGTTGCGGCACTGACTAATTAAAAAACAAGCCAACGTGTTGTTTTCAATTTATGTTCACGCACCTATATGCCGATGTCGGTGTTAAAATAACAACTGATACCTCTCTGACTTTGAGTCACGCACGGCAAGCTAGCCAAACAGCTAGCGAGCTGGCTAGCTCTATCAAATGTTAGAATACATCACCCAAATGACCGCGATAAGACAACGGGGGATCCTGCTTGCTGACGAACTAATCTGACAGACCTGTTTCTCGAGAAAAAGATCGCTATGCGCTATATTTGGTCGTCAATAGTGTACGAGACTTTTCGTTCGGTCGCTGTACCCGGACGGAGCTCGTGACAGAACGGGCGCTGAGCTCGCTCTAACGCTTCCTCCCCACATGTCCCGCCCCCTCGTAATCTGATTGGCTAGTTGCGCTTCTGTCCCCGTCATTCAGCACACTATTTGTCCGTTCATCCGTCAGTTACATTTTAGAACCGTTTTAATTGGTTTGAGAACAAGATCGACACTGTTGAAAGTATCAAAGTGCAAGTATGTAGGAATGGCGATAAGTTGCTAGAAGAGAGGTTGTAAATTACACTAATTAAATCTGACGAGTGTTTAAATCTGATATTTGAAATAGGGTTATATTGATTGTGTGAAGGGGATACATCGTTCGTTCGTTATGTCTTTCAGTCGTTCTATGTGCACGTTCATTGGTATCTTGGTATAAGCGAGTGTTAGAATCAAAATCATGGTAGGGTGAGCTAATTTGCATAGAGTTCATAAAATAGCCAAATGTCTGTTTGTGACCCTGGACCACAAAACCATTCATAAAGGCAAATGGTCTGAAATTTAAATTTATACATAATCTGAAAGCTAAGTAAGCTTTACATTAGGATAGGGCAACATTTGGCCGAGATACAACTATTTGAAATATCTGGAATCTGAGGGTGCATAAAATCTAAATATTGAGAACATTGCCTTTAAAGTTGTTCAAATGAAGTTCTTAGCAATGCATATTACTAAGCAAAAATTACGTTTATAAAATTACGATATATTTATGGTAGGAAATTTACAAAATATTTTCATGGTTCATGATCTTTACTTAATATCCTAATGATTTTGGCATAAAAGAAAAAGCAATCATTTTGACCCATACAATGTATTGTCGGCTATTGCTACAAATATACACGTGCTACTTATGACTGGTTTTGTGGTCCAGGATCACATTGTTTGTCCAAAAATTTGACACATTCTGCTCAATGCATAATACAGTAGTGAAGTGGATCAAAAAAAGATCATCAAAGTTGTTCTAAGACAAGAACAGGTATTGTTTTGATTTTAGGATAACTTTAGTGAAAGATTTTGATTCAAATGTTGACTATACACTACCAGTCAAAAAGAAGTTGCTTACCAAGCCTGCATTTATTTGATCCAAAGTAATACTGTGATATATATATGCTGATATGCATATAATATGCTTCTAGTATGCTGATTTGCTGTTAAAGAAATATTTATTATTATTATTATTATTATTATTATTATTATCCATATTTAAAACAGTTAAGTAATTTTTTTCAGGATTATCTGATGAATAGAAAAAAACAAATATCAGCATTTATCTGAAATAAAACACTTTTGTAACATTATACACTATACCATTTGAAAGCTTGGAGACAGCATAATGCTATAAATTGATCAAAAGTGACAATAAAGACATTTATAATGTTATAATAGAAATAAAGACTTCTATTTCAGATAAATGCTGTTCTTCTGGACTTTCTATTCATCACAGAAACCTGACAAAAATTCTACTCAGCTGTTTTCAACATAATAATAATAATAATAATAATAATAATAAAATTTGGCGTAATGATGCTAAAAATTACATTTTAAAATATATTCAAATAGAAAGCTGTTATTTTAAATAGTAAAAAATATCAAAACTGTTGATTCTGTATTTTTATATGACACCTTTTTCTTCCATCCATCCATTTTTTTTTAAAACATGCCCTATGTAGGGTCACAGGGAAACTGGAGCTTATATGGATACCTGTTTGGATGCCCATCCCATTACAGCAGCTCTTTCAAATAATTTATTAAGATCATATCAAATGTATTTTATGTATTTTACAAAAATCAAATGACTGCTGATATGTTAATTGGGGGCTTCTTATCCAATGAAAGGGGTGATCTCAGTAATAGAAATGGCACCTATCAGTTTTGTGCAACTAAACAAGCTAATTTTCCCAAATAATATATTGGATGACACATCATAATCATCCTGTGCATGGTCAACTACTTGTTACAATTTATCAGTAAATGCACAATATCCTTTAGGCATCTTCCTTTAACATGTTTTAATATGAAGTAGCATCTTTCTTGTGGCTTTGTTTTTTTTTGTTTTTTTTGTTTTTTTTAAATACAATTCTGTCAACATTTACTTACCAGGCTGTATGGCTTTTTCTTCTGTAACACAAAATTGAAGATATTCTCAAGATTGTTGTGTTTCAAAGAACATTTATTATGATTGCAAGAACAAAAATCACTGTGACATTTTTAATATCTTCTCATCCTAAGAAAAAAAGACAGGTTTTTAATTTTGTGTGATTAAAATGATCTGTGTCTGTCTAATGTGCTTATTCTTTTCACTTGTTTGTTTTCACCTGCTGATAGATAGATAGATAGATTTAACTCTCATAACTAGCATACCTGGAAACGATGAAATCATTATCAAATAACGTGCCATATAAAATTTTAATGAAAGAATAAATTAGTAATTGCGCTACAGTTTGGTCCAATGAAAATCGCGCTTCAAAAGAGCGGAAAAACGCAGAGGAGTTGAGCCTATGATGGAGAGCTCCAAGAAAGTGGGCGGGGCATACAGCAAATCCTGTGATTGTCGTCCAATCAAATCATTTAGTCAGGGCAAAGGGGTGGGAGCAAAACAAGTGTGTTTTACATGAGCTGTGCTGCAGTCGTGGTAGAATCCAGTTTATCGAAATGGCGGAGACAGCGGACAGAATGGAGGTAAGCTGGAGCTTCTCAAGGCCATTTCGCCTAGAGCTCATCCGATGCTAAATAGCTTTTTACGATAGTTAGAATCAACATGTGAACTGTATTTGTTAAGTCCTAGTTACGATTCTTTAGTTGTTTAATGGATTTGTTTGCTGCGTATGTAGTTATCAGGAGGCTAGAAATGTGCGCACACGCATCTTGAGCATCCATTTTAGCCAGCCGCGAATAATTCATTCATTTAGCATCACGTGTGTGCTATTGCTAATGGGCTAAAATGAGTTAAATCCCAGTTCCTTAAATGTTACGTGTAACAGTTTTGATGTATTACGGAACTGAGATTTAGTAATATGTGAGTCTTGTTAGCTAGCCTCACGTTCAGTTTCCATGAGGGTCATTTAGAGCACGCTGGCGGCGTGCTTGAATGACTTATTGTTGGGAAGCGTTACAGACCGCATGGGACACGGTACACCGCATGCGATGTACTGAGGTTTTTTATTTTTATTTTTTGTTCACCAACCACGATTAATCCAGTATTCGCGAACTGATTTCTGTAATTGGCGGTGTGGTCAATTAAAATAATTTATTTTTTCCGCAAACACGTTGCCCACATGCTTTTAAAGTGAAAGTTTCCGATGTCTTCCGTCGCTTTAAAAACAATAACGTTAATTCTCATTTAAAAGCCGAATTAGTATAACCGCAAATTTTCTAGTGTAATTGTTCGGGTAAAATGAAAGTTTAGCTTGAAATAATGCTTTTAAAGGGGCATGAAATTCGTACAAGCTAGCGCATTTTGTTCAGTCACCGTGGTCTGAATCTTTTCTTATTTGCCGGAAAGATTTGTTCTTTGTTCGTTCGGTGAATCGTTCTACATCCTTACACTGGTGCAGTGAGTGACGACGAGTGATTCCTTTGTGGCTAGCGCCTTTTAAATCGATTATTCCATGAGTTAAAATAAGTCATGCGTGGCCGAAACAAGTTTTGCCTTCTGTTAAAATTTGCATATATAAAAATCATTAAAGAGATTCCAGAAAATGAAGTATTGTACAACATTCCTCACAAGTAGCAACACAACAGACTTATAACCACCTGGTCTGGTTTGGGTTTTCTCATGACAACTTTTCAAAATTGTATTTATTTATTTATTTTTTTAAATATAAATAGGTGTCCCAGGGAGAGACCTCAGCAAAGCCTGCAGCAGAAGACATGACCTCCAAAGACTACTACTTTGATTCCTATGCACACTTTGGCATTCATGAGGTACAGTATTATTGGTCCTTGTTTCATGAACAGTGGTTCGCATCTGTGTTCATTTTGACAAAGTTTTGATTTAGTCATGCCATTTAGTTTTAGCCATATTTTAGTGATCTGAATTGTTTGACTAAATCTACAATTGACTTATAAAAAAATGTTGACAAATTGACAAGTTATTCATCAGCGAAATGACAAATATGAATTAAAAGAAATGTTTTCATATCAGCAACTAATGTAAACCCATTCTTTGTCAACAGGAGATGCTAAAGGATGAAGTTCGTACTCTGACGTACAGAAACTCCATGTTCCATAACAAGCATCTCTTCAAGGATAAGGTGGTGTTGGATGTGGGAAGTGGAACTGGCATCCTTTGTATGTTTGCAGCTAAAGCTGGAGCCAAGAAAGTTATTGGGGTGAGTATAAATCCTACCTGTTAATGTAAATGTCGCCACATTGTTTTCAACTGGGCAGTTTTTGTTATGGATATTGACTCGTTTATTTGAATGGGGTGCCTGCCCATCCTGTCAAGGTGATGGGTAGGTGATCATGCTGTGCTTTTGTCAGAATTTAAATTCTTTTGTCATTCGTTCCACAGATTGAGTGCAGCAGTATATCAGACTATGCTGTGAAGATTGTGAAGGCCAACAAGTTGGACCATAGTAAGAACTTCTCATTGCTCTTGACTTCACATTTGTGATCTTTTCAGCCTATTTTACCCAGTTGTGAGTTATGTACCTCTGAACTTAAACCTCATTTTCTTTCTCCAGTCGTTACTATCATCAAGGGCAAAGTAGAAGAGGTTGAGCTTCCTGTGGAAAAAGTAGATATAATCATCTCTGAGTGGATGGGCTACTGTCTCTTCTACGAATCCATGCTTAACACTGTCATTTATGCCAGAGACAAATGGCTGGTGGGTGTATGCTAATTTATTTTTGTGTTGAAGCTGTTAACTATATAAATTTTGCTTGCTGACCATAATTTGATTGATTAATGTTGCCTTTTTGTTTTTTAGAAACCTGATGGCCTGATTTTCCCTGACAGAGCCACGCTCTATGTCACTGCTATTGAGGATCGACAGTACAAGGACTACAAAATTCACTGTACGTATAAGTCTCTGAATGCATTTAAGGCCTTTTCAGCTGTCTCTGAAATAGGGCACCTTTTCACTTAATGGTTGCGTTTTCAGGGTGGGAGAACGTTTATGGCTTTGACATGTCCTGTATCAAGGAAGTGGCCATTAAGGAACCACTAGTGGATGTTGTTGACCCCAAACAGCTCGTTAGTACTGCCTGCCTCATTAAGGTAAGTTTACTCTACAAAAATGTGCTCAAATTATTAAAAGTCTCTTTTTATATAACCCCCCTGCTTGCTTCCTTATTCAACACTACCAATTCTGTTCATTAGGAGGTGGACATCTACACGGTGAAGATTGAGGACTTGTCCTTCACGTCACCTTTCTGCCTGCAGGTGAAAAGGAATGACTACATCCATGCGCTGGTGACCTACTTCAACATCGAGTTCACTCGCTGCCACAAGAGAACAGGCTTCTCTACTAGTGAGTGCTGTTTTTGTTTTCTACCACACATTTTTCATTGTGAGTTTATTATAGGATGAACCCTTGGAACACAAAGTGCATTTGTCTTTTAGGCCCAGAGTCTCCTTACACTCACTGGAAGCAGACTGTGTTCTATCTTGATGATTATCTGACGGTAAAGACCGGAGAGGAGATCTTTGGCACCATCAGCATGAAACCCAACGTCAAGAATAATGTAAGCCCCACCTGCACTCAGTATTCTAAAAGCACACTTTTCTTGCATGAAAGTTTAGAAAAATCGTAAAAATGTCACAGTTGGGTCACTTGCAGCTGCACATGTATTGTGGTGGCAGGAAAAACACTGGTAACAAGTGGAGGGAAATGGGTCAAATTCATGGAATAGAAGTGTATTGTGCCTTTGGATGTCAGAATCAGAATGCAAATCATTTTTATAGGATGCTGTCAATGACACTATTTTGAAGGTAAACACACAGGCTAATGTATGAAACCTGCTATGAATACCTACTTCTAAAGCATAAATTAGATTTAAACAATAGGTTTACATAATATTCACACACTACTCATAAGGGACATATATTAACTCTAGTTACAGCATGAAATACTATTTAAACCTATAACATATTATGGTAGCACTTTAGAATTGGCAATACTTATTCACTAACTATGACTTCCCTTAATAAATTCCTAATTTGCTGCTTAATATTTAGTAAGGTAGTTAGAGATGTAGAATAAGGTCATGATGAATAAGGCATTAATATGTGCTTAATTGGTACTAATAAATGGTGAATGTTCTACTAATATGCATCTAGTTAAGAGACCGTAAAATAGTGTTACTAATTTTTTTAATTTGGCTATTTTATATATATATATATATATATATATATATATATATATATATATATATATATATATATATATATATATATATATATATATATATATATATATATATATATATATATATATATATATATATATATATATATATATATATATATATATAAAAAAAATAATTTATTATATATATTTTTTTTAAACAATGGGATATAAACAACTCCTGAGCCTTGGGGAAAAGAGAATGACAAAATGGTCTATATCGGGGTGCTCAACCCTGTTCCTGGAGATCTTACCTTCCTGCAGAGTTCAGTTCCAACCCTGATCAAACACACCTGTTTGTAATTATCAGATCCTAATTAGTTGGTTCAGTTGTGTTTGTTCAGGGTTGGAGCTGAACCGTGCAGGAAGGTAGATCTCCAGGAACAGGGTTGGGCACCCCTGGTCTATATAGTTTTGTATTATACTACTATGTGTATGTGCAGTGCTGCTGTAAAAGTATAATTAAACCTTCTAAATGGGTAAATATATGATAGAAATGTCTAAACATTTGAGAAGTCTTTTGTAACGTAAAGGTACTTGCGGTCACTCTTGATTCTCCTGGATCAGTTGAAGTTAATTTTTCAATAAAAAGATACCTACTCTCACATGACTGTTGAATTGTAGTGTAGTTTTTTTGTTTTTGAAACTACAGCAGAAGTGATAATTTAAATGCATGGTGCAACATAACTTCAAACCTGAGCATCTAAAGTAGTTTTAAATCTGTTTATTTATTTTTCAGTGTTAGTCTTTTTTTCTTTTTTTTTTTTTTTTTTTTGCTGAACGTTAGTAGCACTATGAAGATTTACTGTCTTTATAATTCTGTTGAATGTTCAAGTTGTCAATAAGAGTGTACTGTTTTGGTTTACATTCCTGACCATTATGTGGATGGTTTGTAACTTTTTAAATAATAATCAATTTTCCCTCATTTTTCCAGAGAGACCTGGACTTTACTGTTGACATCGACTTCAAGGGTCAGCTTTGTGAGGTGTCCAAGACGTCAGAGTACAGGATGCGCTAGATTCTTTTAGCATCTGTGTGTGTGTAAGGCAACTCAGAGCAGTGCACGCTTGTGTGTGAAACCATGTACATTGTTCCATGACTGTGCATGACAGACATATTTTTAGTGATTCTGTTTTACAGAATATTGTCTGACAGGAAGGATTTTGGATGTTATTGGAATGTTGTTGGTTTTTTTTTTTTGGTTTTTTTTCTTTCCTCCTCTTTAAAGTGCACCCAAGGGGACTAAACATGGCCCATTTTTGTTTTTTATTCCCCCACAAAATTCCTTTTTTGGCTCTGCTTTTTCTAAATTTTAGGTGCACTGTCTTGGATGAAATCCATTGGGTTTATGCATGTACACATGCACATGTGCAGCTGCTCTTTTTTTGCCTGGTTGTGTCTGACAAAATGTCACCCCCCCCCCAACCCCCTTTTTTTTTTTTTTTTTTTTTTTCTTTCTCTCCCCCTGCCATGCCGACATGTCTGTGTTGGTCACTGTAAAAAAAAAAAAAAAAATAATGAGAATCAGCCATATGTTTTGATATTCCAACTGGTAAAGCCAGCATCTTCCATGTAGGTAAAACCTGTAATGTTTCACTGTGGACAGGAGCTCTGCCCAATAGTTTGCTGAATGAGCCCATATGGTTATGTATTTGTTCTGTACTTGGAGGCAGTTGTTTTGGACCATCAGTAGAGGGCGCCTCAATTTTGCGCCGCTTGTCTTCTGTGGAGTAACTGTTTTAATTCATGTAGTGCTCCTATTTCCTCTTTGTCCTTTTTTTT
Source organism: Cirrhinus molitorella (assembly GCA_033026305.1). Taxonomy (NCBI): domain Eukaryota; kingdom Metazoa; phylum Chordata; class Actinopteri; order Cypriniformes; family Cyprinidae; genus Cirrhinus; species Cirrhinus molitorella. The sequence continues at coordinate 32,903,519 of CM065117.1, read as the reverse complement.
TTTTTTTTTTTTTTTTTTTTTTTTTTTTTTAAATAACTTGTTGCAATGATTCAGAGGATATTACTGTGTTATTGATGAGACAACATGGTAATCTCTTGTGCAACTCGATGGTGTTAATGAGCACTATTTTTTTTAGATCCGTTGATCTTTTTAATGTCATATAGGAACAGTCTTCATCCGGCGACTGACCGTTTAGTTTGAGCTTATCTGCTGCTCTTTTGCACTGTAAGCACTTAAAACTAAGTTTCTCAGACCCAGAACTACAATTTAATTCCATGGAGGAAAACCTTCAGACAAAATTTTCCATTCGAGTGCTTTTATTGAAGGTGATGCTTATCCTGTGTTTGAGTAACTTCACATTTGTTCCATATTGTGATCATCTCTCATAGTGTTGCTGTGTACTACAGTGTTTTTGTCGAGGGGTGCGAGTTCACATGCCTTGTGTCTAGCACTGGTGTGGATTATTACCAGGCAGGCATTTGTCCACTAGGAATTTTTTTTTTTCCCTCTTTTTTTTTTTTTTTTTTTTTGAAATAAAAACAAATTAAAATTGAATTGTTTCCATTGAATTCATTAAAAATTCTCTACTGCAAATCTCTACTGTTTAAAAAATGTTTTTGACTTTTATGAAAGTTTTTTATATTTGTTTTAGCTGACTATTGGTTATTCTATAACTTTGAAGCAGAAGTGTTCTGAGTGTTTAACTGATAGCATAGATTAAATTGAGGTTTTTAGAAAGTGTCATGCACTCCCGTAACTAGTATTCTTTATTAAAGGTAAAATCTTTAGTTGTAGCTGCAAATCACCTTATTGCTATTTGTTTGTTAATCCAAGCTTCTAAAGTATTCAATTATTTTTCAACTTAATCCTTTGTGCTTATGATTTCAAATTGCATCCTCAGCGGTTTAATTTCTTGCTGTTCCTGAACTATTTAGTGTATACCAGCAGTGGGTTCTTAAACTTTTGTATTTACAGCATGTTGAGCAGTAGTGCTGATTGCTTGATTCAGATTAAAATATCTGAGTTTCTTATCCACCTTATTCTTTAATGTGGAAGTAAGCCTAATCTTTATAGTGCCTTGCTGTCTTAATCGGTTTAGCTCTGAGATAAAGGTATTAAATGTGAAGAGGTGTCAAAGTTGTTAAACTTGTTAAGTTTAAATTAAGGTGTTGATTATCTAAAGTAATCCAGCAAACCAATGCAGTAGGTGTACATTGTTGCTTTTGAACACATTACAGCTGACTTTAGGATTGAGTGTTCTGAATAGTTCTTGTAGCACTTCAATTTTATCTGAATGATTAAAATTATGAATGTTGGCTGTATAATGTCAGATAAGTGTACACTACAAATATTGAAAAACATACTTCAGTAAAAATAACTTCCGTAGTATATAAAATTGTAAAAACCTGCAATATTTACATGTATGCATTTAGAAGATGCTTTTATCCAAAACCAGTGACAAAAGGAAAAAACAGCTTTTTGTGAAATAAAAAAGGAACTGCTCTTGAGGTTTTTCTTAATTTTTTCCCTTTCAGCTTATGCTAATGGTTCTCAATATTTTCTTCCCCTGTACAAATGTCACTCTCCATTCTACATATATGCTGGTGATACTCATATTTTCTTTTCGACTCCATTTCTTGACAATTCAGCTACTCTTGTTCTGTCATTGCCTCTCACCAGTAATATTTTGATTACTTTTTTTGCTATGTTTATTGTTTTTCTTTGTTGTTTCCCAATGTTTGAAACAGTTTGCATTTGGTCCAGCAAATAAACCATAACTTTCTCCTATGATGCTGTAATCTCCGGTTTCCCATTTCCCCCCATTTATTTGTTTTTCTTTTCAACTTTTGGCTCAGATTGTCCTGTTCCATGCATTTTAGTCTTCTTTGAAGCTTAGCTTATCTGGTTTGTATCTCTTTCCCTGTTGTGTCATCAACTTTAACTCAGCTTCTCTTACTTCTCCAGCAGCTGGTATACGTTTAGTTTTTGTAGTACACTCTTAAAAATAAAGATGCTTTAAAAGGTTCTTCACATAGAAGAACCATTTTTGGTTCCACAAAGGACCATTCAGTCGAAAGTTACCTTTACCTTTTTATAGTCTGAAGAACCTTTCACCACAAAGAACCTTTTCGTGAAACAGATTTAACCATTTAAATAAAAAAGGTTCTTCTATGGCATTGTGAAGCACCTTTATTTTTAAGAGTGTATTTACCACCATTGTGTTGTGATGTCCTGGATCTTTTTGCAGGAGCACTGACACTTGGTTTGGCTTTTATCTCTAGTATTGTTGAAAACATGGTATTTGCATTTGTAAACCAAGGATTGAACATCTTCTGTTGCACTTTTTACATAGCTGTCAATGCTTATGACCACCAAAGATGGTGTTACTGGTGGCATTTTCCCCACCTCTGTTTTACCTACTAGTTAGTACAATGCCAAATTCTATGCCGAAAAAGGAAAGAAAAGAAAGAGTTTTATTTTTGTTTATGAATTTATTTTGCATACATTTAAGCAATGCATTGTCTTTTATCACAAAATAAAAAACAATTCTAAAATTATTTAAATAAATCTGCTACAGACCTGGTATTTCGTGTTGATTTATCATAATCATTTTGCTGATTCAAAGATCCAAAACAGAAAGAGCTTTCAAGAGTTTTCCATTTTATAAACTGAAATTGATTTTTGCACTATGACAGTATTTGACAGTGTGTCTACATTAACAAAAGTTGTTTGTTCAGATGGTTTTGAATTGTAAAATACTTAGTGTATATATCTTTGACCAGAGGTGGGCAGTAACGAGTTACATTTACTTGAGTAAACTTTTGGGTAACATACTTTTAGAGTATATTTAAAAATGGGTATTTTTACTCATACATTTTAGTGAAAAAAACGGTACTTTTACTTCGTTACTGTGGGCGACGTTCCTCTCGTTACTTTATCTAATACAAGTTAAAAATGCTTTAATTTAGTCCAAACGCGCCGTCTACTTTTCTCTGGGCAATGAGCCATGCCCATTCGTGAATGCTTCATTCTTTTGAGTCATTTCTGTTCAAAGGCTTGATCAAACCAATTGGCAAACCAGTGCACTGATTCCCGAATCAATTTGAATGACTCGTTTAGTCCCCTGTAGCACGCATCGTCTGAAGTGGTTTCAGTTATAACAGAAAGTCAAGAGCGTTGAAGACGTGCCTTTGGATCTACAGTTGAAAACAAACCTGCAAAGACTATTGTTTGCTAGCTAGGAAGATCTTTGTTAGATGAACACCGAGTGTGCTGTCTACGGTTCCACAGGTACAGATAGGCTACATTTGATTACAGTACACTATACCACTGACATTACCAGCTACATGTACCTTATACATTAAATACAATGTATTTATACATTAAATAAACGGTCAGTATGAAATGAACACCCGCCAAACCCGCGTTATCTCTGCACAGCGGCGCGCGACCTGTTCCGGAGGGAATGCCTTTGCCACAATTAACAGGCCTATTGATATTTTCACGCTTGCCGAAATATACATTTGTTTACATTTTGCAGAACAGATGGAAGAAGATGCGTCAATGTGCATTTTGTTTCGTTATGTTCAGATGTTCGGTAGCGGTCATGTGAGGAGTTTTCAGTTTTAAAATATAAATATATAATTTAATACAGTGATGCAAATCAGAATTTTCATCAGCTGTTACTTCAGTCTTCAGAGTCATATGATTCCTCAGAAATCATTTTAATATATTGATTTTTACCAGTGTTGGAAACATTTTTGATGCATAATATTTTTTGAAACCTGTGACATTTTGTTCAGGATTCTTTGATGAATATAATGCTAAAAAGAAAAGCATTGATAATAAATCAACATATTAGAATTATTCTGAAAGATTATGTGACACTGAAGACTGGCATAAAGGCTGATGAAAATTCTGATTTGCATCACTGAAATAAATCTTTTGAACGGCTGTGTGTGTGTGTGTGTGTGTGTGTGCATGTGTATATATATATATATACACACACACTACATACATTTTATCTATAGCCTATCTAAATAAAAATAGACTAAATATACAGTATATGATCTAAAGTAACTAGTAACTAGCTACTTGAGTAGTTTTTTTATCCAATACTTTTTTACTCTAACTATTCAGATTATTACTTTTACTTGAGTAAATATTTCTATAAGTACTTTTACTTGAGTAAATATTTCTATAAGTACTTTTACTTGAGTAAAATCTTTGGGTATATCCACCTCTGTCTTTGACATGGAAAATTACAACCATATATAGAGAATTGCTATAATGTAGACTAAAGGTACAGTCACATGAGGAGGGTGTGTGGTTCTCAACAACATTCCTTCTTTAATAATCATTATTAAATCTTTTCCCACTGCAGAACTGTGTTTTTTTTTTAGTTCCGTGTTCTGCTAGAATAAAAAAACAACTACCATGCATGACCCATGTCTTAATCAATATTTTAAAAAACCTATATCATGTAATTAATGTTATAACATTTCTTTTAAATTAAGTTCCCAATTCAAGTAACCAAAACAAGAACAAAAGCCAGAGTTCATGTGCAAATATTTAACATTTCAACCATGATGATGTCTAAGAAAATGCTACCTAAGTAGAACTAGTAAGAAAAAGTTGCAGTTTTCTAGATATCAAAATATGTCCCATTTTCTTTGCCCTTAGTGTTTTATTTGTTTTATTAAATCAGTTATCATAATAGTAGTTCCTAAACTTGGTTGCAAAATTTCCTATCATCTACCTCAGCATGACATCTGTTTCTCCTGTCTCTTTTTCAGAAGAGAGGAGACTTGAGGCTGATAGTTTTTGTCTCTGTTGTAAAAGCTGACAGAGATGTATCATATCTTCCACCACTTAAATTTAACAACGGTAATTCCTGAACTTGGTTGCGAAGTTCTCAACGACAAAGTCAGCAGCGAACAGGTCAAGGTGTTCAGAATCACTTCTGATGAATCTCTGTTAACAAACAGTCTTTACATTTTTTTTTATTTTGTGAAGTACTGCAGGTGCTCTCATCAACAATGACAGAAGTGCTTTCGGTACACATGTGAAAGGGGAAAAGAGTTCACGGAAAAGGTTATTAACATTGTTGGAGAGCATAGTTTACATTATTGAAGAGAGTGAGACATTTAATAGTTTCGGTTGTAACTCTTAACATCCTTCAGGGCATCTCTCTAATTGATATGTTTAGTAAACAAGAGCATACTGTTTCATTTTGATGTCTTTTGAACTGTTTACAATGAATTCTATCAGTTCCTTCTAGCAAACTGTAAGAAAAAGTGATGAGGATGTAGAAGATCTCGATGAAGATGTTTATTGCAGTTTAGTAGTGAGTTGTGACAAAGTACATGTTGTACCTTGGGTTCAACGGAGTCGGAGTGCACCCCGAGCATCCTACGCTCAAACATTTTATAATGTTTTGCGTTCATCCTCACTCTACGCGTGTAAATGAAGTTTCGTCTTAAATGTAAATTGCGTAAAAAATGTACATTTATTTATTTATTATTTCAGTGGAATTGATTCACATTTTGTCCAATCAATTACCTTTACAGTTCCTCTCAATGGAATACCTCAGAATAGCCTACATAGGCTGATTCAAAGTCATGAAGATTAGTAGAAGGAAGCATATACATGTAGTTATGTTTGATGTTCTTCAGGTTTGGTGTTCTAGTTTTTTGGTATCAAAATATGTAATTATCATACCAAAACTACATATTTTCCCTAAAATCAGCCCAATCCATGGGAAAAATGCGGATTTGGCAACCCTACATCCAACACGAGCTGCATCCAAAGCGATTTTACTCTGCATAATGATAGCGACTTCATTATAGGCCTATTCAATATTTGAATGTTTGCGGGAGCGGGATCAAGAAAACAGTCCTGTGCAAGGCTTTAATACAAAAACACACACAATGAATGCCGACTGTAGAAAGCATAGGTAGACAGCAAAAGCCGAATCCCGGACATTGTAGGCGATTTAGGAATCCAGGTGTTGTGCTAATTTTTAACCCCTGCCAAATTATTACCCCCTCACGTTGAAATCGCTACCTGATTGCCTAATCCTAACCCTAAACCTACCAATACTTTTTTAAGTCCAAAAAGAGGACATGTGGACAATGTGGACAAATATTTCATCATTAACTGCAAATGAGCATGTTACAACATAACTTAACAACAAAAGTTCTGGATTTCAGATGTTTATTTTTGGGGTCCCCAACCAGAACTAACTCGACAGCAGGAAATCCAGTCCTTTTCCTTAATGGGACCAAACCATTTCTGTTGCCCATCATTAACCAACCATGTAACCATTTCTGTCACATTATAGTCATAACTTATATGACTATTGTATTATTATAACAATAATAAAAGTACATAACAATTAAACAAATCTAATCCTCAAAACCTATATCTCCTATAATTCCAGACTAGAGCTAAAAATGGCAGAAAACAGCATACCCTTATAATAACTGGCCTCTGACCGGACATGGATGCCGGCAGAACCACAGCTAAGACCAACAATACAATGACAATATTAAAATAAAGAATTTAAACCCACACTCTTGCCTTTTATTCAGTTTTATTCACAGGCATGCACTCAAGAAAACAAAAAGATTATTAGGCACCATTGCTCTTCTATGCATGTGAAGGGACAATGTAAACCATCTAAAAACAGAGTATAATAATTTGGGTAGATAACAATGAGACAATTTGTTTTAAAAAATTGATTAAAGATTGCTCCAAGACTAATACAAAGCATTAAAAAAAAAAAATCTATTATTTTGTGCTTGGTCAACGTGTTTTCCATCTGTGAAGTATCGTTTTGGATGGTCATACTTTTCCGTTTTCCCTCTTGGTTTTCTTGCATTAATCTTTCTATAATTTCTTTTAGTTGTTTTCATCTTGTTTTACTTGCACAAAACTTTCTTCTGTAGTACTTTGACATCTTTTTATTACCTTTAATTCGTTGAAGTTCTCTTCGCTTCCTCTCTAATCTTTTTTTTAGTTTCTCTCTTTCAGTCAGCAGAATCTCCTCCTTCTTCAGCCACTCCATCTCTCTGTCTTGCATAATTTTCTGTAATGTTTTCACCATCAGCTCTTTTCTCTCACATGATATTTCTCCACTGTCTTCCAAAGCTTTTAGTCCATCACCACTGCAACTCTGTCTCATGCTTTTTTCAAGCTCCTCCAGAACCTTTGCGTACCATCTGTCCTCATTCTTGTCTCTCACATCTCTCTTCCGTTCTTCCCCTGATATATCTTCCCTCTCCCCTTTATCTACCTCAGTATCACATCTGTTTCTCCTGCCTCTGTTTTTAGCAGGATCTTTGCTTTCTTCCCAGACAGAATTTTCAGCTTCTCTTCCAAGCTGTTGGTCTTTCACTGCTTGACCCATAGCTGTTGTGTAGAATTTGGCCTCGTTCTTGTATGTCAAATCTTTTTTGCCTCCCGCTCTCTTATGTCCCTTGTTTTCTGTGTTTTGTGATCTGTTCTGCTGTTCTGTCATTTTCTCTCTCTCCCTGTCATCTACCTCAGAATCACATCCGTTTCTCTTGTCTTTGTTTTCGCTTTCACACTGCTTTTTGCTGTTGTCCAGAACTGAATTAGCTTCTCTCCTATACTGTTGACGTCTCATCCCATCCATTTGTTGGTTCTTCACTTTTTGATACATGGCTGTTGTGTAACATTTTTCCTTATTCATCCGCACCATATCATTGATCTTCTTCAGAAGAGAAGAGACTTGATGCTGATTGTTTTTGCCTCTGTTGTTAAAGACATGATATCTTCCTCCACAAATCTGAATGATTTTCTTCAGATCTGAATGGACTTCTTTCAAGTAGTCTTCAATGGGTTTGTCCTCCAGTTCATCTCCTTTGGTGAACAGCACAATCATGTATTTGATGACTTCTTCCCCAAACTCCTTCAGGATATGGATGACTGTGTTTCTCTCCTTGTTGGTAAACCTGCCAATAGGCAGCACTAGGAGGAACGCATGCGGCCCAGGACTGGACATACTGATGCATTTGATGATTTCCTGCTTGATGTCATTTTCGTATCGAGATGAATCGCACCATCCAGGAGTGTCAATCACTTGCACTGATTGCTTGTCAACAGTGGACATGGCCATTAAACAGGTTTGAGTCACTTGTTCTGAGTGGAATGAGTGATTACGCAGAAGAGTGTTTCCCGAAGCGCTCTTCCCTGCTCCTTGTTTACCCAGCAGAACAATTCTCAGCTCATCCATTTGAACCTTCCTTTGACAAAGCAAAGGAACAAATTCATGTGAGTCAAAGACTACTTATCACCTGTTGCCATTGTTTAAGTTAGACTATATATTTTTGTTGACGGGTTTCAAAATATATGAAATATCCTACTGATAAATAACGTGATCATTTTCTTTTTGGATAACATTTCCCTACATTGATTATTTGAACCTCTTGCCATATTTGAATAATTATTACAGTACCTGTTTAGTCTTTGTCCTCAATCCTTGTCCGTTTCTGTTAAACTGAAAGCATTTCATGACTGCCAACAAATGTATAATTTTGTAGATGCTCCACCTCTGTATGTCACAAACTCTGCACAGATTTGTCAGGAGCCCTATCCACTGGAGCTATTTTACTTTTACTTTTACTATTACTTTTGTTACACTGATTTTCAACACTGATTTTTGATGTCCAATATTATAAAATGTCAGCTCTCTCTCTCTCTCTCTCTCTCTCTCTCTCTCTCTCTCTCTTTTTCTCTGTCTCTCTCTCTCTCTCTCACACACACACACACATGCAAAATATGAGATATTTTACAGTTTTTCATGCATACATTTCTTCTCATGAGCTAATATAAATCTGCATGATAGAAATTTATTGACACTGGTGCAAAGCTTTAAATATCGCATTACAGAAGATAATTGTGTTAAAGATCCAACTTAATGTCCTTAATGAATACATATTTTAGTTGAAGAAGTTGATAGTGCTGCCTGACACACTCTTAAAATTCAAATGCAATGTTTTTGATGAATATTGGAAATTAAAAAAATTTGTATACTTTATATACAGTAAATATAAACTTTATATATATGGTCAGTCAGTTTGGCCTTGAGGCTTTCAGAATGCAACCGACTCACATTCACATATGAGACAAACTAACTTACACAAACATGCAGTTAATTCCTTTTCAACTGTTTTCTATAAGCAAAATAAAATATTTCATCATTAACTGTAATAGAGCATGTTGCAACATAACCTAAACCATAACCATCAACAGTAGTTTTCAAACTGTTTAATATTTATGTTTTATGCCTCTTATTTTTTTGCTGAATGTTAGTAGTAGAAGTAGTAGTATGATAATATTTTGTAATTATTGTTTAAACCTGACCTATTTTCAAAATGTTTGTTGTAAATATCTCAGGAAAACATGGGGTATGGGGTATCAAATCAGAATATGACTTTCTGTTTCAAAACAGGTCATCAATTTTTATGTCTTTTCAGTCAGGCAAAGAAACTGTGTATCAATATTCCTATGAAAAACACTTTTAAGGTGTCCTTTTTACAGTGTAATTAGACATTTAAGTACTCAGTAATATTAATGAGCTACATGTATTATATGATTAGGGATAGGGTTAGGATTAGGTTTTGGCTTAGGGTTACTTGCTTGTTATTATGCATAATTAATTGTTATTGTGATAGTAAGTACATGTAAGATTTTTAACAAGGACACAAAAAAAGTGTTACCAAAAATTGTTGCTACCAAATTATTGCTCACATTATTACACTTCCCCAAGAACACATTAATATGTACATTTGTATAGATTGAAAACACCAATTTAAGTACTGCATAAAGTAAAATAGTATATCTAATTGTTCTGTTATAACTTTCATATTGTTATTATTATTAATGATGGTTTTAGTAGGATATATTGTTTTTTTTTTTTTTTTGATAGCTTCACATTATATTATATTATATTAAATGTTTAGAAGCCTGTACAATTTTACTATTAAAATTAGCCAAGACAAAAAGAAAGATAACTGGACCAGGGTATGACATGTTGATGCTTAAACCACTTAAATTATTTTGTTTGACCACCTCCTACTTTATCTCCATTGGACATTTCCACTTTTAAAATGAAAAATTTGACAAAACCTTAGCTGTCTCTCCTTGAATAAACAGTATTTATCTGGCTGTCTCACTTGGTGTTTGGCCCTAAAACACAGGCAGTCAATTTAAATATGTTGTGTAATTGGTCTGGTGCAACCTTACACGATCAACAATGTGAGTGGAAAAGAACAGAACAAGAACAGTTATTTTTGGACAGTACCAACAACACCAAAAGTGGTCAGAACAACCAAAAGATGAAGTAATGTTATTTTGTCAATGTATTTTGGCACACAGGCCTCATCAGAGCTAAAAGTGTATACATACAAACAGACAAAATTTAAACTTGCAACCAGTGACAAAATGTGATAATATATCATCCACCAATCACAAAATCAAACAAAAAGTCACACATCACACCAATAATCTACTTTTAATCAACACTATGAGGAAAAAAAATAAATTGGTGCATTATGCTTTTTTATGATAAAATATTTTCACATTAAAAAACATTTTTGTTTTAATGAACATATTCAGTATACAACTTCATTCAAGACTTTATAAAAATATACATTTAAATAGATATGTTTATTTAATAGCTCAGATGCTGCTTTTGTCTTGTTGCTTTTTTGTATGTTTTATCTTAAAAACATACATACTTAAAAACATTTTTCCTTCACCAAACTTGTAATTCACTTACAATTATATGTAAGGGTTTCTTGCAGCTTGGGTCTTATTGTCTAGTAGATATAAAGTATTTTTACTGCAGAAGAATATTTACAATCATTTATAAACCTTTAAACCTTTAGACACCTTGAAATATTGTCTAAATATAGTTATTTTTAACCAGTAACACAGTATTTCTTTTTTCTCATTAATATTTTTTGCATTTCAGCCTCTTTCATCTGAATAATTGCTTCTTCATATCTTTTTGACATTTCTAGCTTCTCTTGTTCAACCCTCTGCCTCTGCCTCTCCATCTCCATTCTCTGTCTGTGTTGGAACTCTTCATTTTTTCTCTTTAACTCCTTGTTCTCCATGTAAAGCTGATGTTTTAACTGCTCTTCTTCTTGTTTTTGTGTTTTTAGCTCCACCATCCATTCCTTATTCCTATTTCTTTCAATTTGCATGAGTTCTAGCATAGTACTCATAACGTGGCTTTGTTCCATCAGTTGTTCATGCAGCTGTGCTTCTCTCAAACTTTGGCGCTGCTGCTCCTGTTCCACATATCTGATCAATCTTTGAAGTTCAGCCTCTCGCGCTTCCATCCCTCTCCTAGCAGCTTTAGCTTTCCGTTGTAACTCAGCCTCTCTTTTCTTATATTGCTCCAGTAGCTGGTATGTTGAATTAGTGTAGCATCCACCACCATTCTGTTGCAGAATCTCTTGAATCTTTTGCAGGAGTTTGGTAACTTGTAAACCATTTCTGACTATATTGTTGAAAACATGGCATCTGCCACCACATTTGGAAATTAAGGTTTTGAGATCTGCTGCAGCCCCTCTCTGATAGTCCTCAAAAGTTGTGTCCTCCAGGTCATCCCCCTTTGTGAACAAAATCATTGTGTATCTTGTAGCTCTTTCCCCAAAGATGTCCTGTATCTGCTGGACTGTTTGCTTCTCTTAGGATGTAAAGCGATTGCCAATGGCCAAGACAAAAAGAAAGACATGCGGACCAGGGTATGACATGTCGACGCATTTCACTGTGGCCTGCGTGAGCTCAGCCTCAGAGAGCTCTGTGTCACACCAGCCAGGAGTGTCCACAACCGTGATTGTTTTGCCATCAATAATAGCGGCACCCAGAGTGCATTGCTTAGTCACAGACTTAGAGCTTGCTGCTTTGTAAAAATGATCTTTTCCAAGGATGGTGTTACCGGTGGCACTTTTCCCAACCCCTGTTTTGCCAATAAGGACAATCCTAATTTCTTGTACTATATAGATCAAGAGAGAAAATACAACTGTATAAAATTATATACTGTTGTGTACGCTGTTAATATGATCCAGATAACAAAATAAACGCAGAAAATCACTAACTTGACTGAATAACATCTATAGCTTACTTACTGCATTAAAATTTTCTGGATAAACATGGCAGATTATGTGCAACTCACTCGGGGTGGTGTCTTAAGCTAGTTTACGGCAGTGTCCGTCAGCAAAATGTGACGCCACCTTTTACAGATTCTCTGATCAGTAAGCAACACTGCTTATGATTTATGGGGATTAAAAAAGGAGCAGGTGGATTTTTATCATTATAGGTTGGTTGTGTACACACAATGCCAATAAATTGAAGTTTGCATAATAGATGCCCTTTAAAGTTGTTCCGATCACAACAACCTCAAGCAGAAAATTAATCTTGTTGCTAGGAAACGCTTGACAAATGAAAACAATTTGTGTTCTACAAAAATGTAGAGTTTGTGACCATCATACGGGACATTCTACCAGCAGCCTTAAATTCCCATATATAAAAATCTTGAGGGAAAAAAGATCTATATATCATGATAAATACATATCATACAAATGCATATCATGCCATCTCAGCATGTTTTTATTATTGAACAAAATACATTTTAATATGCATTTCACCCCTAAAATGTCAGGCCCTGTCACAGACAAATCTGCATATGTTAGAATGCTTTCCTGATTAATTTCTTTGATACAAATAGCATTTTCTAATTGGTCACATGTCCCTGATTGTATCTGTAATGAGGAGGCACTCGACGTGGGATACATATGCAACTTTATTAATAACAATAATCGTGGTACAGCAGGCAAGGTCAGAGAGGGGTAAACAGGAACGACGTAGAAATATCAGAGAGTAGTCAATGTCCAAGCAAAGGGTCGGGTTAGGCAGCTAGCAAACAAGAGTAATCCAATAAACAAGCGGGGGTCGGTAGGCAGGCAGAGTAACAATCAGAAGTAGGATAACAAACCAGGTCAGCAACGGGATATCAAATACAGGGAAAAATGCTCCTGTAGCGTCTGGACCAATCAGACATACAGTTATTTGTTACATTTAGCTGTACACTACACTAGTGTATGGCCCAAAAGGAATGTAGGCAACCCCCACTATTCCTTAAGAAAGACATTATGCCCATAGAATAGATTTTCCCTACTTATTCACAGGCAAACCTCTCTGTGAACGAACACACATAGTCCATATATCACTATGTATATTATGACTGTTCAGATATTTTGTCTTTTGATTTTATTAACTGTTTTATGCATGTTTTATGGTAGATTACTATGTAGTATAACCACACATATTGTGTTTGGTCTTTTCGAAATCGTATTTTGATTTTCTAAAAGATGCTGTGTATTAGATGTTGATACCTGTGCAACAAATTAGTGTTCTAAGAATCCTTAGTGGTATTTGCACCAACACCCAATCAAATTACATATGCAAAATGCTGTGCTCCCAGACAAAGAGTCATAAAATTTCCCTCCAAAAGTAAAAGACACCATTGGCTCTCTGAACTTCTAGAGGTGTGACCACTCAAGAAGATAAAAGACACACACCAGTAAGTCCCCTTTGCTTTTTGCCTTTTGAGGATTTTTGCTCATTGCTTTCTGGTGCTTTCACCCTATTCATACCTGTCTCATCTTCTGGTTGCCAAGTCCCGGAGCTGGCGCATCAGCGCCAGGCAGGACTTGAGCATGACCAGATGGCGGTTCTTTTAGAACCTAAGAGAATGATGAGCTAAGAACTCTTCTGGACCTTTTAAGCTTGTGCCAGGCCATGCGGCCTTGTCTTTCCATTCCCCAAGGATCATCAGATTTCGGCTGGATCTTCTCTCTTAGCCCCTTTGCTCTTTTTACTTCACTGGGAAGGAATTCCCAATCACCACAGAGTCAGGACATCTTTGGAGAACATCACTCTTCATACCCAGAAGAACGTGATCGCAAATCCAAAACCTTGGAACCATCAAGACCTTCATACAAGACTGCGTCCGGACCATCATCCACAATGAAGGCAACGCAAGTTTCGTACGTTTAACTAAACAGAGGTTTAGTATAAGCTATAGACGGCACTGATGGTTTCACTAAAGGTTAACTGACTCCTTTCATAGTTTCATTCTCCTTGTTTCTCTAATGGCTTCTCACTTTCCCCTATACCCTGTATGAATGACTGTATGTTTGTTTGTTTAGATTAGTTATGTGTTTAGTCCTTAGTTAATAAAATTCTTGTGCACAAATTACATGAGTTTCTGATTCTGCCTTGCAAAATATTAATGTCCCTTTCCGATTTCCGATTCAAGCTACATGCTCTGTGCATTAGTATATAAGAAGTTATTTTCTGTGGCCAACAAAATATCCTTTCTTTGAATACATGTGAAATTACCCTAAATGTTTGCTGGACGAACGGGTCAATTCATTGTAATGAAAATTCAGCTTTATCAAGCTAATTGTATTGGATTATCCAAATATTATAATGAATTATAATGAGTTATGATTAATTATTCATATTTGAGCTAATTATTAAACCCTTTGAGCTAAATAAATGCCCTAGACTCAGAAATGACAGCCGGGGCAAATCAAGACTTCGCGAAAGTCTTAGCGTGAGTGTGGCTTTTATACTGTGTGGCTGATGAGGAAATGGCCGACACCTGTGAATAAAATAAAATAAGGACATAATGTATTAGAATATGACTGACAACTGATATAGTCCATCTTTTTAATTCAATAAACACATTTTATTTTATTTTAATATAAAAACATATTTAAATCTAATCAATAGACATTTAACTGAATAGCACAATGTAAAGTAACTGTGGTACCACATCATATTATGGCTCAGTAATAACAGGGTAATACTATGGTACTATCTTCATTATTACCCAGGAAATTACATGGTAATAAGGGAAATTTCATGTAATTTCCTGCGTAATAATGTAGATATTACCATGGTATCACCCTGTTATTACCAAGCTGTAGGTACCCAGGGCCGTCGCTAGTGGGGTGAAAGGTGGTAACAATTATAAGGGCCCATGGCGGAGGGGGGGCCCCCAGCAATCTCAACTGACTGGCTGAGGTCAGCCCTAAAAATACGCACAGGACAGTTGACTGGCCACTGCTGCGCGTCTTCACGAAAGCTTATCATTTGCGTGTGTTTTATTCCTTGCAAGTTTCAACATTCAAAACGATTAAAAGCATTTCAACACAAGATGCTGAAAAAACTAGTAAAATCGCTGTGTTCGATGTGCAATGAGAGCCGCGTCTCACGAACAGCATGCAAACACCGAACCGAGCTCTCCTTCGCGTCCTTCTGCACCTAAATGAATTAATACAAATCGCCAGTTTAAACATGCAAACACAAAAAGATGTGAAAGTGCGGCGCACGTGACGCACACAGTGAGACGCATTTCAATGCGCTTGAGCAATTTGCCTCTTCTTGCTCTTGAACTGACAAATACATACAAAATGATGTCGAAATACCCATCTTGGAGAGTATCCTCGGAAAAACTGTCAGTTATGTTTTAAGTGAAAATAAACAGCTGAGAAAAAAATTGCATGTGTATTATTATATTGAATGCATTGTCTCTTAAAGTGACCACGCCTAATTTATTAGTTAAAGTTGGTGTCCTTAATGTTGATCCAAGAAAATTAATGAAAGAAAATTAATGACTGCTCTTGACTCAATTACTTTGTAGTTTTAACAAGAATTAATCTATAATTAATTTGTACAGTGAAGACTATACGGTGCAATTTTACATTTGATTATACCATTTCTATATCTGGACACCTACAAACTTGAAAAACGTAATAATTGTGTGAATAGTGTAAATAAATAACATAAGCAAACAGAATAAACATACAAATTAAA
Organism: Cirrhinus molitorella; assembly: GCA_033026305.1. Classification (NCBI taxonomy): domain Eukaryota; kingdom Metazoa; phylum Chordata; class Actinopteri; order Cypriniformes; family Cyprinidae; genus Cirrhinus; species Cirrhinus molitorella. Next base: position 32,887,595 of record CM065117.1, on the reverse strand, counting down.
ACATTTCAAACAGGGCCCATGGGTACAACCTGCCCTGGGGCCCCGCGAACCCCAGCTATGGCCCTGGTGGTACCCTTTCTAACCTTGAAGCCACTGGCCCTGGAACTGCGACCTTTCTCTTAAGCCTAGATTTTTTCTGTTACTCTGTCCATAATTTGCCTTTTGCCTTTGGTCTCGCTCATTCAACTCGTGAATAATTTTTCCTTCTTTCTGAAGATTTGAAGATTCTGAAGTTTCTCCTTTCTCTCAGGGTCTGCATTTAGTCATGCCCGACATTGCCTTTGTCTCTCAGCTGCACTAACTGGACCCATCTAACTGCAACCTGTATGAATTGGTATAATTACAGTCATCATTATTTAAAAATAATAAAAATGATAATTGTATATATATATATATATATATATATATATTGAAATATAATTAATATACAAAGTGCAAAATCAAAAGCAGTGCTACATAGGCCTAGGTAAAAGAGGGACAAGATTAAAAAAATTGTCGATGAACATAAAAAGCATCAAATTTGCAGTGTAATGTCTATTCAAATAATGTTTTACTATGCCATGTGTTAAATACATATTATGTGCAATAAAGGAAAGTGACAGGGAATGATGGTCGGCCATTTTAAACTTCCATTACTTAGCCTGCTAGCATGCTAGTATAAAAACTGTTAAGATGCAATCAAGGATACTGAAATTCCTTTTTAGACATATTTTGGATTTAAAACATTTTCATTAATTTCTGGGATGTTTTACCATGACAGGGTCTGACACTTTAGCTCGTCCTCCTCAAAAAAAAAAAAAGCTTAAAATCTCACAATTCAATGATAGAAATCACCCTTGATCAGTGTCACTTCCTCTGAGTCATACCCTTTAAAGGCACAATGTTGGTGTGTCACATCAAGTTTCTTGTTTCTCATTATGAAACGGAATACTGATCTCATTATGATCTGCATATGCAACCACAACTGCTACAATAAATGTAATGAAAACTAGTTTGTAAAACAACAACACAAATGTAGCTGCAAACGACAATCATTGAGGTCCAAGACAATTGCCATGTACCTCTTAAAATTAAAAAGTGCTTTACTGCAGATTCAACAGTTTTAAAACGCTGCTGTCTTAATAAGATTTGACAAACCAGTTTACAGAGTTACATGCTATTGTGAAAAGTGGTAGCACCCTCTAATGGGGAGGATCTGACATCACTTGTTGTGCATCCTCTGAATATACTCCGGGTATGTGTATCTTTGTGTAGTTTTGTTACATTTGGATTTTGCATTCAGAAGATAAAAGTCTATAAGTTAAAAGATGGTTAATTTTATTTGGATTATATGCTTGCAATGCTTTAATGTGTCAAATTTCTGAGTCCAATATTAGTACTAAATTTGCAGATTTCTGATCTGCAATCTAAATGAACCTGGAAGGCACCCAAGTTTAGAGCATATTTAGAGCAGGAAAAGAAGTAGAAGATGATCAGAACTAACAGAAATGTGTTATCCACGTGTGTAAGTGAAGTATTCAATGTCAGAGTCAATATGAATCTGCATGATAGAAATGTATTGACATTGCTGCAAGGCTATAAATACTGTATTACAGAAAAGTATATCAAAGCTGGTTAAAGATACAACATCATTTCCTTAATAAATAAAATTAGGTTAAGCTGGTCAAACATTCAAATAAATTCTGTGCATTCTGTTCTTCATACAAATGTTTAATTTCATGCTATTCAAATGCTTTTGTTTAATTGATTTTATCTTTTTGTTGGTTCAATTCAATTAAAGTATATGAGAACGTGAGTCAAAAATCTACACCTTAGAAACAATACAGGGCATGTTTTCTTATTTTATAAAGAATATTATAAAGAAGGTTTTTTTTTATCACTCTCTTCTCTGCCATTTTAACTTAACATCCTCACTGAGAGAAGCAGAGCACAGAATTTCTACTCTAACACATCTCAGGTCTCTTCTTGGCTGCCCGGCAGCGGAGAACTTTGAGGAAACTGTCAATTTTGTGGGAGTCCCTGCGGAAACAGGACAGAAGGAAATGGAAATTGACAAGTCGAGAGGTTTTATCCTGGCCAAGGCTGTTGCTGGAAAAAGGGAGAGAGGACAGGTTGTCTGAAGATGAGCCCATCTGTAGAGAAGAAAACATGGACAGGGACAATGTATAAACCAACCCTGCTTAAAAATATTTCTTTCAATGTTTTTATCCAAACATCATTCATCATGCCCTCTTACAATCAACACTGACAATATATGCACTGTAAACTGTTCTTTCAAATCACCTTGTTAAAGACGTGCTCCAGACCTGCTCCTAGACTGTCGATGTTGTCCTGCAGCTCTTTGGTCTTGCTGTTAATGGTGTTGCGTTCTGGATGTGCCAAGCTGGATGCCTCAGCGGAAAGAAGGGCGAGAGGATCGGACCACGCCAGCAGCAGAGACCGAGCCAAAGACAGCAACTCATCCTCCTGCACAAATGATCAGATAAAACATCATTGACTGCCCATCTCTTTCACTTTTAACTACAAATGTGACCACTAGTGGGTGATGTTTACTCGTACTTGTCGCTGCACATTAAGGGATGGTTCACCTCATGTCGTTTCAATGCCCTCATGTCATTCATCATCAGAACGCAAATTAAGATATTTTTGATTAAATCCGAGAGCTTTTTCACCCTCCATAGGCAGCAAGGGACCAACCACATTTAAAGCCCAGAAAGGTACCAAGAACATTTAAAAAAAGTCTACACTCTTAAAAATAAACCTTCCAAAAAGGTGTTTTTGCAGTGAGAAGTATAGAATAGAAGAACTATTTTTGGTTCCCCAAAGAACCTTTCAGTGAACAGAAAGAACCATTTTAAAGAACATTGAAAAAAATCTAAAGAACCTTTTTTGACGATAAAGAACCTTCTCTGTAGGTTCCTGTAGTTCCATAGATGTTCAAGGATCCTTATGGAACACATCGATGCCAATTACAAAACTTTTTTTTTTTTTTTTTTTGTTATCAATATTTTATGTCTTTAGATTAAAAAGAAAAGAAAAACATTGCCATGCATCAATGGTACTAGGTTTAGCCTTGTTAATTCGTGCTGTTGTACATTCACAAGTCACTGTTTTAAGAAGGCTATGACAAAACCTTTTTTTAAGAGTGTATGGAGGATCAGAAAGCTAATTTCATCAACCAAATCTTAATTTGTGTTTCGAAGATGAACAAATGTCTTACAGGTTTGGAACAACATGAGGGTGAGTAATTAATGACATTTTTTTTATTATTAATTGAATTGTCCCTTTAAAGGGTTAGTTCACCTCAGAAGATGTCCATTTATTTTGTTCCAAGTCCATAACATTTTCAAACCAGTGAGGTTTCACACAAGCATATTTGTGATTCTGCAAGAACCGTTGAGGTTTGTTACTAAGGCAAGTACAGTTAAGCTCACATGTATCACATTTAATGTGCTCTATGTATGTTTTGATTAATGTTCATATATGAGATAAAAGCCTAAATTACATCTGTTCATCATGAAAAGTGGTCACGTAACTTCAGAGGACTTGGATTAAACAACTTGATTCATATAGATTTCTTTTTCAATGTCTTCATGAACTTTTTGAAGCGTCAACATTTTGGTGAAATGAACTTTCAGTGGAGGGACAAAAATCTCTTATGTTTCATTAATTGATTTTTTTTTTTTTTCAAAAGATATGCCTATGTACTTAATGGTTCCATACTTGCTAGTACCTAAAGTGCACATATTAGTACCTCAGAGATACAAAAGTATATAGCTGTCATGTCATTTTTTAATATATAAGAGTGAATGCAGTAAAGCGTGCTCTTACCGGTACTTTCAGGGCTTGGTCTTTGTCATTGGGAATTTGAAGGGAGGATGTGTGGCACATTGACGGACGGGGCATCATTACTCTTCCAACAGGAGGAAAGTGAGAATCCTGTAAGGTTAATATTGAACAACCAACACCAAATCAGTCAAATCAGAAATAAATACTTCTTTTTGGTAAAACTGAAATCACATATTGCAAACACCACACCAGCACCACATAAACACATGTTTGCTACTGACCAGGTCATTGGTGAGAGAGGTGCTGATGGAGTGAAGCTTGTCTGAAAGTTGAGAGGCTCGCTCCAGTAAATCATTTAGACCAACACCATGGATGGAGACAAATGCACACATCAGAGTTACTGAAAAGCAAACAAGAAAAAATAACATTTTAAAAATAACAGTAAAGTCATATAACAAGTGAGGGAGGAGGGGTGAAGTGTAAAATGTGGCGAGGAAAGGTTAGTCTGAGAAAGATATATTTGCTTACCTGCAAAGTATAGTCTAGATCCTTGAGTCATTGTGACTGGTTTCTTTATTCTCTTGCTTGATTCTTTGCAGTCTGATTCCTCTCTTGAGCTGTCTGTCATTTTCCTCCCATTATATAGGCCTGCTCTTCTTGGTCCTCTCATTTGGATATGCAACAAGTCTTGCACTCCAGGTGTATTATTTAAATCCTGAAGCTAATGAAAAACATTGACATGAGGTATTGACTGATAATTATTTATAAAGTGTTTGAGTCGATACCGGACACGACTGCAAAAATCAGATGATCAGATGATGATTAGGTGGTCAGATGATGTGGGAGGTATATAAATAAAAAATATACTATCTTTTAGAATTTAGAGAATAGAGATAATTATTTTAGGATCGTTATGGTGTCTGAATGTAAAAACTAGTTGATTCTAACAGACTGGACCACTATAGAGGTTGTCTCATTCTATAACCACATGCCATGTAAAGAAGGTCTACACATGAGAGACCCTTCCCCCAGCAATGAGGAAACACTCATTTGTCATTTCCTGCTGTGAACTGAGAGCTTTTTCACCCTTTTTGTTTATTTTCTTTCCTTATTTATTTTTGTCTGAATGTGCTGGTTGAGCCCAATTCTATATTCAGTTTTTCTGTTTCCTTCATGTTTCTGCCTTAATAGTTACTGTGTGTGACCTTGCAGGACCTTGAAATAACAGGCCCTTTGTAGCATTTTATGTAATAATGTTATCATTTATTCATTCCCTTTCCCACAAAAATGAAAGGATTAGTTCACTTCTAGAATAAAATATCTGATAATTTAATCACCCCTAGGTCATTTAAGATGTTAATTTCTTTCTTTCTTCAGTTGAAAAGAAATTAAGGTTTCTGAGGAAAACATATCAGAATTTTTCTCCATAGTGGACTTCAATGAGGATCAAACGGGCTGAAGGTCCAAACCGCAGTTTCAATGCAGCTTCAAAGGGCTCTGCACAATCCCAGGCGAGGAATAAGGGTTTTTGTTTGGTGTTTGGTCATTTTCTAAAAAAATAAAAATGTATACTTTTTAACCATGTATACTTTTCACCTATGACTTAATTACGTTGGAAAAGTCATGCCCGGTTAGTTCTTTATACTTAAGTATGAAAACTCAATCTTATTTTCTCCTCCAACTTCAACACTGTTGTTTACCTTTTTTGTAAAGGCCATTTGACTTTCTTTGCACGTTTGCTTTGTAAACACTGGGTGGTACTTCAGCCTACATCACACTTGCATGATTACCTAATGCGTGAGGTTGAGCTGCAAGACAGTATTTGTGGATAAAAAGTATATAAATGTTATTTTATATATATATATATATATATATATATATTTTTATAAATGTCTCTAGATAAGACCCTTATTCCTCGGCTGGGATCATGTAGAGCTCTTTGAAGCTGCGTTAAAAATTTAAGTCCACTATATGTAAAAAAAAAAAAATAAATAAATAAAAATAAAAATAAAAAAATACTGGAAAGTTTTCCTCAAAAATCTAGTAAACAACCTTACAAACTCATTAAAGCCAGAATAGAATTGTATTCCCATGAGTCCGCTGCATTTGGGGAGTTTCCGTTTCCTCCCTTAAAACTCCTGGAAAAAGAGGCGTGGATCCAGCACCTAATTGAGCGTCCCAGTTCAACAATATTCATTTTGTTTTCCAGGTAAATCTCGCCAGATCCTTCCGGACTGCTGTCCCAGGTAAAGTAATTGGCTGACATTTTATGCTAATTTAATTAGCTGCACTTTAGCTCGTTGGCAGCATTGTAAATGCATATAGATGTGGGTTTATTGTTTAGAGAACACGACGTTCTAGTAGGAAGGTCGCCGTTAAATACCCCTGTCATTTTCAGATGCGCTTGCAGCTTTCAGTCATTTTTTCCTACAGGTTTTATCGCGTAACATCTTGCTATAGGCAGTCAGGTAGGCTTAGCCAAGGTTAACTTTTTGACTAACCGTTACAGAGTTGAGTTGATGCAGACATCCGCACAAAATGTATTTTTTTTGACAGGTATGCGTGAAACGTCTTTTTGTCGCCGTACAACGTATTTATAGCCTCTTGGACACTATCGAGCACGGTTTGAAGGTAATGCAATGATACGTTCAGCGTTACGAATTTAACTTGAAACAACCTGGATAACAATTTTGTTTATTTGAGATACGTTTTACAAAACACACACTACAATAAAACCAATAAAACAGGTTACAATTTTTTTTTTTATATTTAGTAATACTTTACATAGACTGTCCTGTGGAATTTTTAATTTATTGTTGTACATGCAACCCTAACGTATATAAACGTAATTTAGTTTTTTCCCCGAAATTAGTTCATATTAACCATCTTTGAAAGGATTAGACAGATTGCTTTTTTAAGTTACGTTTTGTTGTCTACGACTGGTCCAAAAGGGACTTGATAAAGAGGTTAAACTATTTGGACAGATGAGGGGGGCGGGGTGAGCAATGAACGGCCCCTGCCGTCGAATGAACAGTATATTTTGTAACATCATTTTATTATTATTATTATTATTATTGTAAAGTGGTTACTAAAACCTCCATTAACTAAGTCACAATAATAGTGCAGATGTGCCCCCCTCAATGTATCTAACTTTTCCGGTAGCAAAAATTTCAAAAGAGAAATTGGGTTGCTTGATTAAGCTCATAGTCAGGCTGGTCTGAACACCAGGGGCCAGTTGCATAAACTTAGCCTCTATGTTAAGACAGTGTCTTAAGTACTAGTTTGACCAACTATCAGTTAATCTAAGGTTAATCAGTCTTATTTTTTGGATTCAACTTAGACTAATCTACATTTTTCTGTAACTGATTTAAAAAAATTATGACCAGTCTTAAAGAAAAAATTAGCTGACTAACTTTTTAAGACTAGTCTAAACCTTTTATGCAACTGGGCCCAGTTCGGCTGATGAACTTAACTTGTTGAGCACTAGTTCTATCTGAATTTAACATAAACGAGCGTATGATTTTTTTTTTCAAGCGGGGATGGAATTTTGGTATAACTAAACTAGTTGTATTTCAATTACTATTGTAACCCCCATTCAGAGTGGGTTTGTTGAAGTGCACAGCTCATGTGATGAGCTCTGAAGTGGCTGGTGATGCTTAAAATATTTTATTAACTTTTTTTAGTTATGACATGTCTTATAAAAATCTTAAAATATGAGTAAGTAAGCCTTTATTTTTAAAGAACAATACCTTTAACAATTTTAAGTCTAAAAAAAGATATCGCTGTAACATGTATTAATGTTTTTATTTAGCCTTTGTGTATTTATCTATATCTCTTAATTTTATTTATCCTAATGTACACACAGGCAGTACTTAACTAAATCTTTAAAAACAATGAAAAAAAAACATAAAAAGGATTTTAAAATGTAATTTAAATGAGACTGCTTTTATTTGAAAAATATGATTAAAGAAAAGAGGCTGGTGCTGGAGAAGCTGTCATGAAAACATGTTACCATTAGGGGGTGTCCATGCACAGCCCATTATAAAACACAACAAGTAGTGCAGCTTTTCTGTGGCTGAATGCAAGTTAAGTTTCTCTGCATACTTTCCATTGTCTCAGCACACTTCATTACACACTGTCAGTTTAGGTGCAGAAAGAAGCACAATTAGCTTTTTGCATTTAAACCACCATACTTTAAATTTTTTTTTTTTTTTTTGCTGGGTAAGCTTGAACCCGATCACCGTTTGATCTCTTGCTTATGTACATATGTGCCCTCTCACGTTACCCCCTCCTTCCTCCCCCCATGTACTATGTACACTCCCCCTCCCTCTTGCCAACTCTAACTCTCCATTCTCTCTTTTTCTCCTGCACATGCAAGCACAGGAGCGCACGGAGCAGGCACGCATACACACCAACGCCACAGAACCATGTCGGACTCAGAGACTGCAGCTCCTGCGGAGACCCCTGTCCCAGCAGCCTGTGTGGCCATCAAGGCAGATTTAGACAAATGGTAAGTGACTGGAGCAGCAGTCATGTATGGTCCATAATACCGCTCTGCATGGACCAAAAATTGCAAAAATTGTTAAATTATCTTGCTCCAACATGTAGAATTATTCCCACATAGATTTATTGTACCTCTTGATTAGTTCGAATCATGCTGGGATTGATAACATTAAGTAGAATTACGATACGCAGTGTAAATTCTGCATCATGATGGCGATCCAAAATGGAGGGAATCAAGGACCTTCCGCTGAATGTGAGGTGGAAGGTTCGCGCAGAGGGATTTGGTATTTTTAATAAGATGTAACTCGATTAGGTTTAGTGAGTTTTTTTTAAATGGTTTGATTGGTGTCAGTCTGATCCGAGTTGGCGGCAGCAGTGGGGCCGCTCATTAAGAGCATTCTGGGGTTTTTCTTCAACTTCAGTTCTTCCTCACGGCTGATTGGCTGTTGGGAATGTGTCTACGTCATGCTTTTCCTCTCGCTCGTCCCGCCATCCCTGATTTCCTCTGACAATCTTTGCCATTTCTGTTCCTGCAGCCTCCCTGGCCTTGCTTTGTCATGTTTGAGTTTTGACTAATTAAATGGGATGGAATTATTGAAGTTTGTGGATTAACCTATTCTCCGTTTTTCCTTGCACTCCCACTAATTGGTTTTGCTGGTTTTACATCCAGCAAATGAAGGTTCATGCTATGAACATTCATGCAATATGCTGTCTTCCCTCCTGTTTAGAGTTTTATTGTGTTTCTTCTCTCTGGACCATTGACACCAGCCATTGCTCAAACTGTATTTTGACCCTAATCCCCAGACTTACTTACCCACCCAAAACATAGATTGGCTGCTTTTGGTGTTTGCAGTGTCGACAGGCCTGGGCAGCATGAGAAAGCAGATAAGGTTGCACATACCCTGACCTTTGGTGTGCAAGGACCAGATAGGGGAAGGGTGTGGGGGTAAGAATTTGGTTGAACAATGTGTCAATGTTTCATCTGAAGCACTTTTAGACCCACCTCCCAGGATATTGGTGAGATGAATAAGGTGACTGATTAGTGAGACATCTAAACATTCTGGTAGGTGGGTCAAAAACACTGCTTTAGAGGATGTAAAATCCAACAAAATCCACCAATCTAAAAAAGATTGGTGGCAGGGCAGGAAAAAAAAGAGAAAAGTTGCATCTGTAAACCTTAAAGATTTCCTCTCACAACTGACAAAACAAAGACTCTCTGGATAAAGATCGAATGGCAGAACTTTTAACAGTTAAAACGCTATTAGCAGGTCAGTTTGTCATTGACCTTTCTGTGATCATTTTGACTAGCAACTTGCATGTATTGCTGACTAGCTGAATGTTTAACCTTACAGAAGGCCGTCTTTAAGTAACATACACCACACTGGTATTTATAGTTCCTTCGTACATGGTAATGTGTAGATGTGTGTGTGTCTGTCATCCATTATACAGTGTGACATGTACTATTCACTGGATCACTTTACACCTGGTCTAAGCATGTCATGTGGCCATCTTGTCAGTTTTTTGTCATGCTTCTGCTCCACAAAGGTGATTCATCATGGGCTTTAAAACTAGAAGAGGATTAACAATGCCGGTTTAACCCCAGAAGCTAGCAGGTATTCACAGGGAGAATTCATCTGGTTGCTTGTTGTGGAAACTTGTGAATATGTGACCTTATGACCTTGAGATGTTCTCCATTTTTTACATTCTCAAAGTCAGCCAAGTTAACATACAGCCATTTTGTCCTATGGGGTGTCCTTTCAAGAACGTTAATGCAAATCACAAGTTAATCTTTTACACTTTAAGCAGATTTTGTCAGTCCATTTATGTTAGCATGCCTGCTCTTGTAGCGGTTGGAATGCATTGTTCTAGTTTTGGAGAAGGCCCCCTCAGGGTAAACAGTGTTACTTAATCTATCAATAAACAAAAGCATCTGGTTTATCAACATAGGACAACTTTGTTGCAGGAGCTCCACGTGGAAACTAATCAATTCCTTATGGAGTCAGTATTCCAAGCTAATTATTCTTTAGTAAAACTAGTAAAATTATTTATTTTTTGTTGTGTTTAGGATCAGAGCACTCCTAAGCCGTGCCCTTTTTCCTTTTGCATTATATATGTGGAGGACTGGCCATCATTTGAATTATTCAGTCTTAATTTGGGGAAGGTGATCGTTCCCTACCCATCTGTCTCATGCTTTTTGCTATTATTCTAATTTTACACCTCTAAGACAGCCAGACGTCAATATTTGACCGGCAAATAACCATAGTTTGGGTCATTTAGGGAAAATCAATTTGTCTCTGTTTAATGGAATGTCATACAAAATAAACTAGTTTGGGATCAAGATAAAAGTGATTAAATGATTACACAATGTTCATTTTTGTAATGGAAATTCTGTCGTTAATTACTCACCCGATTGTCGTTCCAAACCGAACGAAAGAATCTTTGTTTATCATCTGAACACAAATTAAGATATTTTTGATGAAATCCGAGAGCTTTCAGACCCTCCATAGACAGCGCGGGTCCTACCACAGTCAAAGCCCAGAAAGGTAGTAAGGACATCATAAAACAGTTCATGTGACATCAGTGGTTCAACCGTAATTTTATGAAGATACGAAAATAGTTTTTGTGCACAAAAAACCCCCCAAAATAATGACTTTATACAATGGTTTCTTCTCTCCCAGGACAGCCTGCCACCATGATCGAGAGTACTGTGTCATTATTTTAGTTTTCTTGGTGCAGAAAAAGTATTCTTGTAGCTTCATAAAATACTGTTGAACCATTGATGTCACACTATTTCAATGATGTCCTTGCTACGTTTCTGTGCCTTGACCATGGTAGGACCCTTGCTGTCTATGGAGGGTCAGAAAGCTCTCGGATTTCATCAAAAATATCTTAATTTGTGTTCTGAAGATAAATGAATGTCTTATGAGTTTGCAACTACATAAAGTTGAGTAATTATTGACACAGTTTTCATTATTAGGTGTACTATCGCTTTAACACTAGCTTTGAAAGTAAATGTGCTTTTGCCGCCAATTTTACACCACAGAATAGTGTTTCAATATTTTAATCCCAAATCAAAATGCCTTTAAACACAACCATGTTCTGGTTCATTTGATGCTTTTAAAATGAGCATTCTTTGAAACCAAAACATGGGTTGTTTTTCAGTTAACTTAAACGTTTTATTGGTTGTTGGGGACATGTCAGACCCTTGTTTTTGTCCAATAGAAGGCAGCTTGTCTCACTGTTGATTAGTCTTGTGCTTCACAATGGTTCATTCTCCCTTTGCATGTGTTCTCTCTGAATCTAGCATTCATATTAAAATGGCTGCCTATGAAGAGGAAATGCCCTTGGCTAGTGAAATCCCCCTGTACATCTGTACACCTACGTCACGTGGCTCATCAGAACCAGTCTGCATAAGGCGCTTTATATTTAAATTGACCAGCTGTGTGTTACATCACCGCTCTCTGAGAAAAGAGAGAAAGCGAGGAAGAGCACGCTTATGTCACCAGGCGAGATGCAGCAGATGATCTGTGGGGGAGGGAGAGACTAAAATCATTTTCTCTCCAGGGGAGGGGCTCTTTTCCTCATAAGTCACGACATCTCTCTCTCTTTTAGCGGTAGGCTACCTGCTTGCTTTCTCACGTGATTCTAGGGCTCTCTTTCACTCGTTCAGCTGGATTATCCGCCTCCCTCGCTTTGCATCTCTTTCCCCCTTGTCATTCCAACCCTCCTTTTCGCTCCATCACTCTAATGCAGTGTGGCAGTGTCTGCCGTTGTTTGGTGTGGAGAGGCTCAAATAATCTCACTCGCACAAACGCATACATACTGTCTCATTCAGTCCCAGGGTCCCAGCAGAATCCGGCCTAGCATGAGTACACATTTTATATGACTAAAGTCACAACCAAAGTTATGTAACATCTTTAAAGGGACAAAGCTGCATTTTTGTGTTGTGTGTGTGTGCGCGCTGGAGTAATGAGCGTTTTCTGTGTGCTACAGTGTAAAGGAGAATGGTGAGGAAGCGTGTAAGGAGCTAATGGAGGCGTTTGCTGCCTGTGTGAAGAGCAATGCTGAGGCGTCATGAGGAGCTCAACATGCAGGAAAAGTAATGCACACTTACTTGCTTCATTTCCTTTTACTTGGTCAGACAAGTATTTTATGTCAGTTCATGCACTGTTTTGTTTTCTAAATGTGAATATGGCTGACTGGTCAGTATTTTACATTAGATTGGAATGGTCTAATAATTCAGGATACACTAATATATAAAAAAATGAAATATTTTCTATTTAAATATATTTTAAAATGTAATTTATTCCTGTGATCAAAGCTAAATTTTCAGCATCATTACTCCAGTGTCACATGATCCTTCAGAAATCATTCTAATATGCCGATTTGCTGTTCAAGAAACATTATTATTATTATTATTATTATTATTATTATTATCAATAGTTAAAACAGTTGAATACATTTTTCAGGATTTTTTGATGAATATAAAGTTCCAAAGATCTGCATTTATCTAAAATAAAATTATTTTGCAACATTATACATACCATTTAAAAGCTTATAGTTAAAATATATTTTTTTAATTTACATTTTGAAATTATAGAAATTGATACTTTTATTTAGCAAGAATTCTTTAAATTGATCAAACGATTAAATGTGACGATAAATACATTCATAATTGTACAAAAGATTTCTATTTCAGATAAATGCTGTTTTTCTGAACTTTCTATTCATCAAAGTATTCTCCTTAGCTGTTTTCAACATAATAATAACAAATGTTTTTCAAATCAGAATATGATTTCTGAAGGATCATGTGACTTGAGTAATGATGCTAAAAATTCAGCTTTCAATAGAAAACAGTTATTTCAAATAGTAAACATACTCAGAATTGTACTGTTTTTGCTGTACTTTGCATCAAATAAATGCAAGCTTGGTGAGAAGAGGCAGAAGAGACTTCTTTAAAAACAGAAAAACACTTCAAAAACTTTTGACTGGCAGTGTAAGTTAAAAATAAATAACTCAAAATTTAAATTAGGCAAATTTAGGCAATAAAACATTAAGTACAGTATGAAAATGGATGTTCATTGTGAGATTTGCTGAAAATTTAATTGAACTGTTTTGAATAAATTGTTAATGTTGGAAATAAAGTAATGCATTTACTTCATTTGACTAAAGTATTGCTAATTCACTTCATGTTGCTGTATCAAGTGAAACCAAGTCAACTGGAAAAATATTTCTTTTAATATTCTTAATATTAGCCTCTTTAGCTGTTAATTTAACTGTTTGAACGTAAGCACATTTGTTCTGCTCACTTTGTTTTCATTGCCTTAATGATAAAAACAACCTTTTTCAATATCATTTGAAGTGATTTTTGATGATTTTCTGTATTTCTGTTTGTTTTCAGGGTTTTACTGCACTGAGTCCTCCACCTTCCCAGCATTCCCTGCAGCTCATGGCACTGGACTAAATGATGGGGTTTGGGGTTTGGCAGCAGAGACCATATTTGCGTCTCTTCCTTTCTCTACCCCCCCTGTGAAGCTTAAATGGATTTCTCCAACCACCAACCTCCCCTCCCCTTTTGTGGCTGATTGTATTGATCCGATCTGTAGACAGTTTGAGAGTTGATGTAAATGATGTGTCTCAGATGCTTTCAAAATGGAATAAAGATTTAAAAAATGGTTCAGCATTGTGAATTTGTTTCACAATGTTTGTAGTAGTTTTTATGTAAACCTCATTAAACAAAAAGCTTTCATTAATTTGCTTAACAGATCCAGTCTTGCCAAAAGTGACATCTAATGAGTCACTGTGGTTTTATACTGTATATACAAGTCCAATACCTTAAGGTGGATGGAGTGAAGTGGATTGTAGGCAAGGATTATGTAGGCTTCTGTAATGGGTTTAGGTGAACTAAAGTAGGAGATTAGGCTTTCCAGTGTCACTAATACTCTAAACTCCTCACTTTGACTCATTAAGAGGCACACAAATACACCCACTCAAATCCCCAAATGCACTTATCTCATCAGTCAATCAATCAGATCTTGGGCTCTTTCATGAGCTGATCTATTAGCGAACAAGCTGAAAGTGTGAAGACTTGTTCTAGAACCAAGAATAAAAATCCTCAGGGTTTGGACTATGCTCACACACGCTGGTTTGGTACTATTTAAACATTACAAAACAAGAAAGTCAAGCTAATTATCAATGCAAAAGCCTTGTCACACCAATTTTACCGCTTGCATAAGCAGAGAACATTTTGGATGATGTCTCTATGAATCACTGCTCAAATGTGATAAGATCTTTATGCAACAATCTCAACATCTATACTATTTTTGAAGATAATATTGATCAGGATTTCCCAAACTGAGGTTGGCGAACCACTGGGGGTTCATGAGTTGATGACAAGCTAGTCATATATTAAATCCTAAAAATACAAAATTTAAATGAATCAAGTGTTTTGGGATAAAATAAGGAATATTTTAGAATCAAGTATTTTCTTCTTAATTTTTTCAAATATTAAGTAAAAGCTCAGGGGGTTCTTTAAGTTAACATTTTTGGTCAAAAAGGTTTGGCTGAAAGAAGTTTGGAAATCTCGAATGAAAATTACTTTAGCGTCAATGTGAAAAATGCAAACAAGTCTGTTGTGAATGGTTTTACTTCAGTTTTATTTCAATAATCTTAAGGCGCTATTTACAGAAAAGCTTACAGACAAATGCAGAGCTAATAATCACTCACCTTTCATGTTCTGGTTTATAGAGTGTTTTCATGACACATCATCAATCAGCCATATTGGCGGCACTGAATGTAAACAATGCTACTGAACCGAATAATGCTTGCATATTTTGCTGCTTATTGCAGCTAAAAGTGGTCAATTATTGGCATGTGTTGGACTGTACTAATGGTTGGACTACAAAAAACATTTGGAGTACTATAGACTGCCAAACGTTATAACAAATCAAGGAGAAGAGGGAAAAAACTGTCTGAGGAACAAACGGCATTTGTGGCTGGCCAAAACTGAATCAGGATTTCCAGGGCAAGAATCTTGACAACATTTGTGTTTGTTCTTATCATTTCCGGTCAGGTAGGTGAAATGTTAGGCTAACATCTTAATTCATACTGTTCGTACATATCTTTGCCACCTTTTAACTTTAGTTTGTCAACATATTGTGCCCTTTCCTTCTTACTGAATTCTTCTCTATATGATTTAGCAGCTTTCACACGTTTTTTTTTCAGTGGCTTAAACAGCATAAATTAGCAGAACAACTGTGCAATCCATGCTGTTGTTCACATCCGGGTAACTGACCAAATTTCAAATTTCAACATACAGTGGGTGGAAAAAAAATGTATATTTAAAAGTGTAAATGTGATCTGAAAAATAAAGCCTGTACCTTATTTTTAACCTGTACCTTATTTTTACGACTTAAATTCGTGATTTCTTACGTTTATACTTATCCTTTAACCCGACTTTAACCCTTTAACCATATTTCCAGGAATGTCCCATGTGCGTTTCCACATTAGAGCCGATATCCTTCTGCTTCCTTATGCTGAGGACAGATTACGGTTGTCATAAATAAGACTCCATGAAAAAGAGAAGGAGGTTGTGCTCTTGCTTGGAGGTCTGCCAGACAGGTAGGAATATAGGACTTTACAAAAACTTGAGAAAAGTCACTGAACTGACCTTGAGAAGAATCATGTGATGGGAAAATATGAAAGTGCTGAGTTGAACGCACAGGTGAATCCGCAGGAATCACCTCTGTCTGCTGACCTCAATCAGATAACACGCAATTAGAAACCCTGAATTTTGTCAGCAGATGGAACCTTTCGAAACGTGTTTTTAAACCTTGTAATCACTAAAAGTACATCATACAAGCACTCTCACGTAATACACGAACAGTTACTGCCTCACTTGTAAAATATAGGGTTATTAAGAGCTCAAAGAGCTAAAGCAGTGCCCCCTGCTGTCTAGACTAAGAGATTAGACTAGAAGATACTCTTCTACAATTCGCTATATCAAATGTTTTTATGTGAGATTATTAAATAAAACCCCCAAAACAAATGGCCATTAGATTGTTTTAATAACTTCTTGCCTGCGGAACCGGCGCAATGTTTTTGTCTTTACTGCCACCTTGTGTGCACACATATAGCTGCAGGGACGGTGCTTTAATTTTAGCATTAGAAATTAGGCAAAAAGGTGCATTTCTTTATATTTTATTTTATCTAACACACTATCTCGTATGTATGCGAGTTGTTACTTGTTTAAATGAACTAAACTAGCTGACTAGTAATTATCTACAACATGGTAAATAAGTAGCTGATCTTGTGAGAAAAGAAATGATACAGCAGTTGGGGTAGTTACTAGTTTTCCATAAATATTCAATAATATCAAATAAAACTACTAGAACTTCTAGATACAGTAACTATTGGAATAGTAAGCACTAGAACCTACTGAACAGTTACTAGTAATAATAGTTTTTTTTAGCTACAAATGGAAAGTGAAAAGTTAAACCACAGATTATTTTATAATTCAAACTTTGAATTTCAAAGGCACAAATGTGCAATTTGTTACAAGTAACAATGGAATATGTACACTACCAGTTTTTATTATTATTTTTTTTTAAAGTGTCTTCTGCTCACCAAGCCTGCATTTATTTGATCTAAAGTACAGCAAAAACAGTAAAATTTTGAAATATTTGTAACTGTTTTTTTTTTTTATTTTATTGGAATCATCATCATTACTCCAGTCACATGATCCTTCAGAATTCACTCTAATATTTTGATTTGTTGCTCAAACATTTATTATAATCATTTTGTTGAAAACAGCTGAGTAATTTTTTTCAGGTTTCTTTGATGAATAGAAAATTCAGAAGAACAGCATTTAATCTATAATAAATCTAGCATTGTACAACGAAAATTGATGGATCTTTGACGAATTATGTTTCTTTAACTCGCTTTGGATAACCATCTGTAAACATGTAAATGTAAAAAGGTTGAAAACTAGCCTGCTATGCAAAACACCCCTATCAATAATGGATATTCCTTCAAGCTTGTGATTGTATTTTTCTAAAAATGACAATGACAGGACAGCTAGCCTATCACTGTTATGGTAACAAATGATCTTAAAAATGTATTTATCAAAAAATGGACAGATGCTGCCCAATGACAATAATGCGTGGAATGACTTCAATAATGTGAGGGACGTGCTCCCGGGCGGAAATGGGGTGGGGGGGCTATGACGAGCGCGTTAGATGGGAATCGCGTAAGGGAGGGGACGCAAGTAGCGCAGAACCCGGATGCTGATGCTGCTCCTGTCGGATGGGGAGAAGGAATACAGGGAGAGTGAGAGCTAGAAAACAGAGAAAGGCCCCGCTGACAGAGGGACTGCTATCCCTGCGGCCACGAGGCAACCGAAGCGAACGGATTAAAACCAGGCGGTTCCAAGCGGCGGTAACGCAAACCCGAGAGCATGACTCCAGGCGCGGTAGCCGAGGCGACGGGAGGAGAGCGAGAGAAGATGCTGTGATATGCACATAGCCAGTGCGAGAGGGAGGGAGGGGGAGAGGAGGCTCCTACGCTAGTTAAAGATGCTTGTTTTTTGACCAGCAATGTGCTCCTTACGAATAAAGCGAAGCGATTTCTGCGCAAACGCTATAGCATACAATGGCGCAATGTACTCTCGGCGGATTAATTGATGGATTCATGTGACGGAAGACACTGAGGCTTTCTTTCGCGAAAGGGTGGCTGTTTTCTCCCGTGCGATTCTCCCGTATTTCCGGATGTGAGGCCTGGAAGATACCGTAGTTTATATCAGGCACGGGACGCTCATCCTTCACATCCAAACATTTACTAAAATAAAACTTTGAAGTGTCAGTGACAAACGAAAGAGACACTTAATCCTAGACAGAATATTACGCGTAAGGTGTCACAAACCGGATGCGCGGTTCTTTCGCAGAATAGATGTGGCCAAGTTTTTAATAAATAGGTCACTTGGAGTTTGACAATAACGGGAGGCTACATGAATAGGCTATATTTTTAAATAAACTGATCACTGAAGCAGGCTACCTAATATTGCTAATATTCATAATCATTTTACTGTCATTCACAGCTAGGCTATTATCTGATGTAGCCATATAGTAGCTATCGCCCCATATCCTGACAGATTTAATCGTGTCCCCTCATCATTCTCCCAACAGCAGCCACAGGCCGTGTAAATCGCAATAACAGCTGTAGTTTGGCGTATAGTCTCGGCTGTACACGCAACTCCGTGTTTATTTTTGATATTCTCAAACGGAAAATGTTACCGATCCATTTCCACGAACTTTAAGGAGACGGCAGATGTTTGGGAGTAGGCCACGGCACTGACATCACGCCTCAGCATCCCTGTGTCATCGCTCACCGTCTGTGATGTCTGTACGGCGGAGTTATTACGTGAGCAGGACAGACGCCAGTGGATACATTGTGAAAATACACTGATTTACCCCCGTACTATTGTGACACAAAATCGCTGTCGAACGAAATGTCCAGTAAGGAGTTGTCGGGGAGTCAGGCAGCTCAGTATGTCGGGCCCTACCGACTGGAAAAAACGCTGGGGAAGGGCCAGACAGGTAAGAACATTTCCTCTTTGGGATATTAGCACTCAGTTAATGCATTGGGAATAAATTCTGCTCTACTTCGCGCGTCTCATTAAAGAATTAATCTATTGAAAGGTTGATTCGTCAATAAGCAAAGCGGTTAATATGTGTGCAGGGGTGTTTCAGCTGATGAAATGTAATGAGGCACGGAGGCAAGTGACAGTGTAAGGGCAGCGTTTGAGGGAGGAAGCTTATTTCATTTTTCTGGCGTTTTGTTCTGGAGTCATGAGTGGCAGTGATTCATACGTGCTGTTTCAAAGACTGAATGTTACTGCAAGCTTCTTACTACTACTTATAATTGTTATCCAACTGTGACTATAAATTGGAATACTAACGAATATATATTCAATTATGAATAAAGGTTGCTAGCTACTTAAACTTTTGCTATCCCATTAGAGACAAATACACTACCAGTCAAAAGTTTTTGAACAGTAAGATTTTTTAAGTTTTTAAAGAAGTCTCTTCTGCTCACCAAGCCTGAGTTTATTTGAACAAATAAAGTAAATTAAAACAATAGAAATATTTTTACAATTTAAAATAGCTGTTTTCTATTTGAATATAATTTAAAATGTAATTTATTCCTGTGATCAATCTGAATTTTTTGAATTCTCTTTAGTGTCACATGATCCTTCAGAAATCATTTTAATCTGCTGTTCAGAAAAATCACTTTTTTTGTTATTAATATTATTATCAATATCTAAAACAGTTGAGTACATTTTTTCAGTATTTGCTGAATAAAAAGGCTTTTGTTGGTTTGTACATCAATGTGAAAAAAAACGACTTACTGTTTTCAACATAATGATAATAATAATAATAATAATAATAATAATAAATGAGCAGCAAATCAGAATATTAAAATGATTTCTCAAGGATAATGTAACTGGAGTAATGATGCTAAAGATTCAGCTTTGAATTCACAGGAATAAAACAAATTTAAATAGAAAACAGTTATTTTAAATAGTTAAAACATTTCAATATTGTACAGTTTTTGCTGTACTTTGGATCAAATAAATGCAGGCTTGGTGAGCAGAAGAGACTTCTTTAAAAAACATTCAAAATCTTACTAGATATTCCATTGTTGTAACAAATTGCACATTTTTGCCTTTGAATTCTAAAAGAATCTGTGGTTTTAACTTTTCATTTTCCATTGTAGCCTTATTACTAGTAACTGTTCAATAGGTTTTAGTCCTTACTAAATACAATTACAATAGTTAGTGTATCTCTTCTAGTAGTTTTATTTGATATTAGTGCATGTTTATGAAAAACTAGTAACTACCCCAACTGTTGAAACATTTCTTTTCTCACTAGATACAATTACACTGTTGTAGATGATGACTAGTCAGCTACTTTAGTTCAGTTTAAATGTTAGATTGAGTCCGCTCGCCTAGATCCATCCCAGATCCCGTCAGAAAATATCAGTTTGTCCGGTAAGAGAACAACTAGTCAGCCGAGCTGTCGATACCCAAACCCTGTTAACAGCAAGTCTTGTCTGGTATCCAAAATACCCAAAATGAGTGTTTATAGTCTTCTATCAGCCAAGAAGTTGACAGAGGAAAGCCAGAGAAGAGCAGAAGCAGGAGATGAGGTGATGATGGTAAAAGGTAGCAGAGTTTATTTTAAACAAGTAACAACTTGCAGTGCCTACAAGATAGGTGTGTCTTATTTTGAACTTGAACCAATACTGTTAACTTAAAATGAATTCGCAACTAATTGCAGTTTGTTACCAGTAACAATTAAACAGGTGAAGCAACTAGTAAAGGAATGTGTATACTATGTACTATACTAGTGTAAAAAAGTCACATTTAAAATAATTCCTCTCTCTAGTAATTAACAAAAGTGCTAGTCATGTAAACCTGGATGCTAGTCAGCTTTAAGGTATAACAATGGCTTGTAACTGATCGTTTCTGAATGCAAAGGCCACAAAGATCCTTTTTGCCAGTACATTGTAAATAGCGTATGAATGTGCACAAGAGTGATATAGATCTACATACATTAAGAAGTGGACTGTTTTTTGGCAAGAGAAAGAGGGTGTCCATTAACGATTTATGTGACTGTCTATATGAGCAGTATGTACTTGTGTTTTTAGGATATTTTCTTTGGAGTGTGCATAAGTCAATAGTGTTTTTGGTAGTGCTGCTTTTTTTTTCAGGTGTAATAGTTTTTAAATGGGAATTGATTACTTGAAATTGTGCCGTCTGGATGTTGCAGACATATGTTGGCTACTTTTTAGTTTTTACAAGCGTATCTCATCTGGATTTTAACATTGTCCTGTCTTTCTAAATGCTTCTGTGAAAAATGACCATCTGTGTTCCTCTTGGCAGGTCTGGTGAAGTTAGGAGTTCATTGTATCACGGGACAGAAGGTGGCCATAAAGATAGTTAACAGAGAAAAGCTATCAGAGTCTGTTCTTATGAAAGTAAGTTTTGCATACGATGGATTTACAACTGAAATGTCTAAAAGTTCCTGCCTACGCAGCATTTTCTTACTTACAGTAGCTCTTCAATAACACAGCAGCTGCACAACTCCAACTGCTTTATTAACCAAAGTATATGCTACATCTGCCCTAATGCTCTGTGCTAAAGAAACGCAAGACTCTCCCTGCCAAGTCATTTTTGTCCATGTCTACTGTTGATTGTCAGACTCTCGTTAATATATTGACTATATTAGTTCACTTCTAATTGAGAAGCTTGGTAATTTCCTTTTCCCTATTCAACTCTCATTCAATGTTCCTCACTCTCCCCGTTTCTGCAGGTGGAGAGAGAGATAGCTATTCTTAAACTAATAGAGCACCCTCATGTCCTAAAACTGTATGATGTGTACGAGAATAACAAATATCTGTAAGTACTGCTCTGTTTCTCCACACATCTGAAGCATGTCTGGCCTTGTCTTGTCTTGTCTAGACTTACATCCTGCAATCTCTGGAGGCTTGCTTATGTGTATACCATTTCATGTGCATCTGTCTCTGTGCATTTGTTTCATAAATGCCTTTCTCATTCTTTCAGGTATCTAGTGCTGGAACATGTATCTGGTGGGGAGCTTTTTGACTACTTGGTAAAAAAAGGCAGATTGACCCCTAAAGAGGCTCGAAAGTTCTTCAGACAAATCATATCTGCTCTGGACTTCTGTCACAGTCACTCTATATGGTAAATTTGTCTTTTTACCTTTTTATTTAAAGTGCTGCACACACAGATTCCTTTATAGGTATATATTTTTCTATATTGCTGCATAATCAGCATTCTGTAAGATTCTGTGGATGTGTGTTGAGATGAAAATGTGTGGTCAACTTAAAAAAAGCAGAGCTGGCTTGCATTATATATATGTGAAGAGTTCAGATGCAGAAGCCTCTAAATTCATCTGATATCTTTCTTTTAAAAAATCAGGCTTTGATGTATAGGTTTCTATGTAAGTACTGGTACTTCTGATTGGGCTGAGGCTGGGATTTTAGTGAGTTTGAAGTAAAAGTATTTGATGGATATATAATATTTGTCGAGAGCATTCACTCGGTATCATCTTATTTTTTCCCAACATGACTTTTAGCTGGTTTTGCATGTGAACTCTTCATATATATATATATATACATATACCCCTCACATTTCAGCAACCATTTTAGTATATCTTCTCAAGGGATAATACTATAGAAATAAAACCTGGATATGTTTTAGATTAGTCAATGTGCAGCTTGTATAGCAGTATATATTTGCTGTCCTCTGAAAATAACTCAACATACAGCCATTATTGTAAAAATTGCTGGCAACAAAAGTGAGTACACCCTAAGTGAACTTGTCAAAACTGTGTAAAGTGTCAGTATTTTGTGTTAGCACTATTGTTATCTGGCACTGCCTTATTCATTCTGGGCATGAAATAGACCAGAGCTGCACAGGCTGTTGCTGGGATCCTCTTCCATTCCTCTATAATGACATCATGGAGCTGCTGGATGTTAGACACATGGTGCTTCTCCACCTTCTGCTTGAGGATGCCAAACAGGTGTTCAGGTCTGGAGACATACTTGGCCACCCCATCACCTTCACCTTCAGTTTCCTTAGGAAGGCAGCTGTCATCTTGGCGGTGTGTTTGGGGTCGTTATCGTGTTGGAAAACAGCCATTCGGACCAGTTTCTGAAAGAAAGGCATCATGTTCTGCTTCAGAATGTACAGTACATAATAGAATCCATGTTTCCCTCAATGAACTGCAGCTCCACTGTACCAGCAGCACTTATGTAGCCCCAGACCATCATGCTACTAGCACCATGCTTGAATGTAGGCAAGACACAATTTTCTTGGTACTCCTCACCAGGGCATCACCACACAAGCTGGACACCATCTGAGCCAAACAAGTTCATCTTAGTCTCATCAGACCACAGGACATGGTTCCAGAAATTCATGCTGTTGGACAGGTTGTCTTCAGCAAACTGTTTGCGGGCATTCTTGTGAATCAGCGTCAGAAGAGGCTTCCTTCTGGGATGGCGGCCATGCAAACCAGCCATGGTCTGAGCACTGACAAACTGACCTTTTATTTCTGCAACCTCTAAAGCAATGCTGACAGCACTCATGCATCTGTTTTTTGAAGCCAGGTTCTGCACCTGACGCACAGAACGAGTACTCAACTTTGTTAATCGACCCCTGCAAGGCCTGTTCTGAATGGAACTCATCTTGGAAAACCTCTGTATGACCCTGACCACTGTAGTCTAACTCAATTTCAGGGTGTTACTGAACCTCTAATAGTCTTGGCTATATTTGTGGAGAGCAACAATTCTAATTTTCAAATCCTCAGAGAGTTCTTTGCCATGAGGTGCCACATTGAACATCCACTGATACAAGATACACAACTTTGTATGGTCCTGTCGAGCAGACAAAAACATAAACATGATGAATAGGACATGTGGCTTTGCATGGTTAAACAACATACTGATGTTATCACTTAGGGTGTACTAATTTTTGTTGCCAGCTATTTTGACAATAATGGCTGTATGTTGAGTTATTTTCAGAGGACAGTAAATCTATACTGCTATACAAGCTGCACATTGACTTATCTAAAATATATCCAAGTTTCAATTCTATAGTATTGTCCTTTGAGAAGATATACTAAAATGGTTGCTGAAATGTGAGGGGTGTACTCACTTTTGTGAGATATTGTATATGGGTCACTCTGTATGTATACAGATATACTACCATTCAAAAAATGGGGTTTGAAATGTAATGAAATTAATACTTTTATTCAGTATTAAATGGATACAATTTTTTTTTAGAATTTTATACAATATGTGTAAACAAATACCATTCATTTAATCTTTTAATTAATCAAAGAGTCATGAAAAATATGTCATGGTTTACACAAAAATATTAAGCAGCACAATTGTTTATTGAACAGCATATTAGAATGATTCCTAAAGGATGTGAAGCCTGGAGTAATGATGCTGAAAATTTAGCTTTGTCATCACAGGAATAACTCACATTTTAGAATATATTAAAATGGAAAACATTTGATTTAAATTGTAATAATATTTTTCAGTATTACTATTGTTACTATTGTATTTTTGATCAAATGAATGCAGGCATGGTGAGCATATTGAGAACATTCTTTCAAAAACATTTAACAGATCTTGCCAACACCAAACTTTTGAACAGTAATGTTGGTAGAGTTTAAAGTTGATTTATTATTAATTTTATTGGCACATGTTAAACGTATACTTGAAAAAAAACAAGCAAGTGTAAATGTATTAAAAAACTTTGTGATTTATTCTTGTTAAATGAACTACAGGGTATGCGACACAAAAAATAGGTCATTGTCACTCTGTAAAATAATTATGGTTTTGGAAAAATATTATTGTATAAAAAAATATATTACAACATTTTTTTTTCAGCCACAGAGATCTTAAGCCGGAAAACCTCCTGCTGGATGAGAAGAATAATATCAGGATTGCTGACTTTGGCATGGCCTCCCTACAGGTTGGGGACAGTCTGCTGGAGACCAGCTGTGGGTCAGTAGTTTTTGTTTTTGTGCTTTTAATACTGTATTAATGAAGATGAAATATTAATGCTTTATATTATGTATCTGCAGATCACCCCATTATGCATGTCCTGAGGTCATCAGGGTAAGGCTGTAGCTCTTAGAGCAAAAGCACCATATGTTTTAAAGTGTAAGTCTCATAGATTCATATTTTACAAAACAATCTGTGCTTAGTGTTTTATTTTTATTCACAGGGAGAGAAATACGATGGACGTCGGGCAGATGTATGGAGCTGTGGGGTTATTCTCTTTGCTCTGTTGGTGGTAAGTAGCTTACTGCATCTTGTATTTGTCATTTCCCCTACTTTTAATACCTTTTTACATGCTTTATTAAAAATGACAGTAGCTAGAAAATAAGTGTTTCAAAGTATATTGCACTCAGATTGCACTCAGAAATGTGTGTGAATTGTAACATCTCACCTAACAGGGAGCGTTGCCCTTTGACCATGATAACCTGCGTCAGCTGTTGGAGAAGGTGAAGAGTGGAGTATTTCACATGCCTCACTTCATTCCTCCAGACTGCCAGGCTCTCCTCCGTGGCATGATTGAGGTCAACCCTGAGAAACGCCTCACGGTATGCAATATGCACACAATGCACCTCTTTCTATATAGAAAGTAGGGATGTAACAATGTCAAGATCTCACAATATGATAATATGTCGATATGAAGTACACAATACAATATTTATTGCAATATGTAAAAAAAAACACAAATGATTTGCACATTTTAAAGTTAAATTATTGTATCAAATGCACTTGGAAAGTTCAAAATTAACAGCTTCAATCCATGTTCTTAACTAAGAAAACTTAAGTCAGAAAAAAGTCAGTGAATTGACTTGTACATGAACTTTAAAAGGGACTGAACTCTCTTTTTATTTGTGTTGTACTGTCTAAGTCTAAATTACATTCACACTGGCGTTTTACAAATTAGAATATAATAATAACAACAACAATTTTCTATTATTGTTATTTCTATGACAGTAGTAGCCATATATTGTAAAACAGTTGCACTGTAAAATAAATGGAAATTAATATTTCATAGGTATATTATTTTTGCTTTACACTACAGTATAGGGAAATTACAATACTTCTTTCCTAATTTCTGCACTTGAAAGAGATATCTTGAATTTGAAATGCAGTAACATTACCCATTTCAATTAGATTTTTTTAAAATCAATAATATAGTAAAAACAGATATAATGTGAAATAATATTGCAATTTCAAATAATTGTTTCCTATTTTAATATATTTTATAATGTAATTTATTAAAATGTTATCACTCCAGTCTTCAGTGTCACATGATCCTTCAGAAATCATTCTAATATGCTGATTTGGTGTTTAAAGAGACATTTCTGAAAAATAGTTACACTTGTATTGCTTAATATTTTTGTGGAAACTGTGATACATTTTGACAGAATTCAAAAGAGCATATATTTTTTCAAAGTAAACATTATAAATATTATACATTACGTAATACATCCTTTCTCAATAAAATAATTCATTTCTTGCATTGCCAATAAATGTTCATGACAATTCCTGTTTTTTTTTTCTTTCTCTCAGTTGGAAGAAATACAAAAGCACCCCTGGTATCAGTAAGTATTGTGTTAGGCACCATGAATACTTCAGAAAAGAAAATAATTTACTGACTGTCATGCCATTACAAGCCTGTATCCTTTTATTATTTTCCACGGAACACAAAATGAGAATTTAAAAAAACTGAGTTGCACTTTTTCATACATTAACTGTTTATAGTATGTCTGTCAAGCTTTTTTTTTTTTTTTGCAACAATCAGACTGAATGTTGCTTTAAAATGAAAATCTGCTATCCAATCTAGCACCTGGTTGCATGTCAAGGACATCATCAAACATCATGAGTTGTCAAACGTCATTGAAATGATGGCTTGTGTCATATGTACGAGCAGAAATAACTTCAGGTAATTCAGGTCTGCTCTTCAAACAAAGCTATCATATGTCACCTGAAGATCTGAAAAACCTGAAGAACCACTTTTATGGCCATTTCTTTGTTGTTGTTTTTTAACTTAACAGACATGGTCACTGTGCAGTGCAAAAATTCTTGTTCTGTGTTCCAGAGAACTATTCCAGTAAAACTATTCCATTAAAACTAGGGCTGGTAAGCGATTCAAATTTATAATCAAATGAATTACATGATGTGCTGATTAATTAATGTAATTAATCGTAAATTAATCACACATCAAATTTGGCTGAGAAATTACTCCCAAAAGATCATTTAAAAAGTCATTGTTGTGTAAAACATCAAACAGACATTACAAAAAGTAGCTTCAACAAGAAATATTTTGTTTGATAATATTTATTACATACTCTTTTGGACCATGAGTGTAAGTGGATTACCTTTAATAATTTATTTCATTAATTTTATTAATGTTATTATGGAAATATGAATATAAATATTTCCTTAATAAAATGATACTCTAAAAATAAACTAAAACTGCCAGTAGGTGGCGGTAAATTCATTTGATTCATTTAGGAGTGAAGTAAATGGTTCTTTATGAATGGTCCATTGAATCATTCGGCTTGTTTGACTTGAAGCGGATCATAACCATCAGACCGATTGGTGTGTGACATCAAAGTACCACATGAGCAATAGCAGGCAGCTCTTTGTGCTTTTGAATTGCTCTCACGGTTCTTTGATGTCATACACCGAAAGGTCTGTGACACACAAATCCAGCACACCTATGGCCAGTGGTTCAACACGCCAAATTCACCCAGTTCTTTCAAAATGTGTATTAAGAAATAAAATTCCGCTGTGTGTTGCTCGGAGTTGCTTTGTCTTTATATATTCGTTGGCAAAATTGAGCAAAACAGTCAACATTGTGTCTAAAATAACACAACATTAACTTCTTACTTACTGATCTGTTGTATAGGATCAGTATCACGTTTGAACTCCTGTGATTGCACTTAGCCTATTGCTTGTGTGATGTTGTAACCTTTTGATGTAAGTATAAGACAAAAACTCATACAGGGGCATTTTTGCCCCATATCTTGAATTTTAGGGACATTCTAAAGCAGACTTTCACATAGGGTAATAGTTCTGTTGCGGGATATATTTGTGATTTTGCGGGACAATGTGGGACACATGCAAGACAGATACATTTTCCATTGTTATGCTATATAAATACTGATATACATCAGTTGTCATATGCGCTTATTTCTGTTTCTGAGCGTGCACATGTAACTGAGAGAAAACACGTCTGTTTTATGTGAGAGTGAAAGAATCCACCTGCGAGAGAATTGTCCCCTTGCATTACAATAATGCGCTTTTGACATTTGTCATTACAATAACTCCAGAACCGCCTCAAATGAACTATTAAAATAAGAACAAAGTAACATCTGACAGTTGCATCGATTTTTTTTATTTGTTAAAATTGACAAAGAATATCGTGTTTTTCCGTCTGCACTCGACCATTTCTGTCGGTGGTGCTAGATCACATGAGGTCTGTACATCTTTTGCGTGGAAACTACGCCGCAAAAAAAAAATAAAAAAATTAAAATAAAAAGCTTTCTTAAAAAAGCATGCATACATATTTTCTTAATATGATAATTAAAAAAAAAAATCAAGAGACTCATGAAAATGCGGGACATTTTTTCAGATTGTGACGTGCGGGACAAGGGGTGAAAATGCTGTGCGGAACAACGCAAAGCGGGACGGTGGTCACCCTACTTTCACACCAAACGTGGCAAACGCTTTTCCCATTCATTTCAATGGCTTGCGAGGATGGTTGGTTGCTGCATCGACTAAAGCGCATGCGTAGCAGAGCGCACCACTGGCGCGCAAGTTGCATATGCCGTGCTCAAAGTTCAAAGTAGTTCAACGTTTGCCTAACTCCGCCTACTGCGCTCTGGCCAGCGTAGCACAAATCGCTTTGTAGCTTGCTGCGCTTGGTGTAAAAGCCACTTAACTACATTCTTTAGGCTCTGTCACGCAATGGGTTGTTGCCCTGCCTCATATTTGTCATCAATCAACTGCATGAAATGTCAGATGACCCACGTAGGTCTGGGGCGGGGCAAGTGTGTTAAATGCATTAATAATTTTAACGAGTTATTTTTCAACCTAATTAGTCTAATTAATGCTTTAAATTACCAGCCCTAATTAAAACATAATATTTTATGTTGCTGTATATAATGCCCACATGTGCACTTCACATTGAATTGCTTGTGTGTGTGTCTTTTTGTCTCAGAGGGGGCAGGAACGAGCCGTGTCCAGAGCAGCCACCTCCGAGGCGCGTTTGTGTGAAGAGGATTCTGTCTCTTACAGATCTAGACCCTGATGTTCTGGAGAGCATGCACTCCCTGGGCTGCTTCAGAGACCGTGTCAAGCTCACAAGAGACCTGCAGTGTGAAGAGTGAGTCTGAACTTCTGTCTGTGTGCTCAAGATTTCAAGGATTTGTACTTGAAACAAGAAACCACTGACAATAAAGAGATGAGTTCAGAAAATGAGTTTACTTATTCCAGTCTTGTATGACTTAGTTTTAACTGCGAAACCCAAAAGAAGATATTTAAAAAAATGCTTTTGTCAGTACAAAGAAAGTCAGTTGGGTCATCTGACTTGCATCTCTCCCTTCCCAGGGAAAACCAGGAGAAGTTGATCTACTATCTTCTGTTGGACAGAAAGGAGCGGTACCCTAGTTATGAAGATGAGCATCTTCCACCCAGAAATGATATTGGTGAGTGAGCTTGTGCACTTCAGGCCTGTGTGTGTTGCTGTCATGTTCAAAGCTGGTCATTGAACACCATGAGAATAGTTGGTAACCTAGAAAGCACGCTGGTGCTTTAGGCCTGAAAGTAAGCCAGTATTATTTAAGGGCTCTAAGGCAACGTCAGTGATTTGTAAATGTAACATATTGAGGGCTTGTTCCCCAAAATAAACAGATCAAGACCAGACCAGGACTAAAAACAGACTTCAAGGTGGAGAATCATCATCATTAAGAGCCTGACAGGGAAGTCGTAGCATGTAGTTGTTAGGGCAGTGTAGCGTGAGCAGATGCTGCAGGGTGGATCAGAGCGGGACTTCCTTAAGTATACAGAATAATAGTCGAAAGTTGTCAATCTGGCATCAATGCTGACATGCTTTTTGACATTTTCCATTTACTTGTATACATTTTGTTTATTATTTATTATTTGAAAGGTATGTCTCTCCCTAATACAGCTACATACACACAAAAAAATTAATTGCTTATAAAAAAATCAGTTCGTAATGTAAACTGAGAACAGCAACACTTTTTTACAATTATGTAAATGTAAACATTACAAGCAGTTTTACACCAAAATAAAAGCTTGAAGGTTTAACATATGAAAGTAAAGAAATTAAGATGGAAATATATTACCACTGAAATAATTACTATTGTAATCTTAAAAAAGATAAGAATTTTAATTGAAAAATAAAAATAACTCTCTTTTTTTAATGCACTGAAAAAGGTCTAAATTGGTTCTTCTCATGGTTCTTTAGATAAGTGTGGGCCAAACATTAATTTGGAGAAAAGGAGGCACAGCTTTTGTAGTTTTTGCACACTGTATTGCAATGTAATTTTTAGTCAATTTTGCCTCAAAATCTAAGATGCAACAAATTGTAAAATGTTAAATGTTTATCGTATCACAGTGCAAATCTGACAGAACATCACTGTAATGTAGTTTGACCAAATGGTGCAACCCTGATACGTTACTGTTCATCATTTCACTTTCATGCCGTGATTCGTCTCTCATATAGCACTTGTTGTATGCAGGTACAATTTACCCTGTTGCTTAGAAGCTTTATGTCTCTCATCAACACACTGAAAAGCACTTCTTTTTCAGCTTCTATGCTAATTTCCCTTCTAACACTGTAATACAGAT
The DNA here is from genome assembly GCA_033026305.1 of Cirrhinus molitorella. Lineage (NCBI taxonomy): Eukaryota > Metazoa > Chordata > Actinopteri > Cypriniformes > Cyprinidae > Cirrhinus > Cirrhinus molitorella. The sequence goes on along the minus strand of CM065117.1, from coordinate 32,856,812 downwards.
AATCTCTGCTGCATTGCAGTTGTGTATTTTATATATAGTTGTGTGTATATATATATATATATATATATAAATAAAACAAACCTTAGATTACATCATGGATATAGTAAGGTTTGTAATATGACTTGTGCTTTAAGAGTACACAGTAGATGTTTGTGTTAAAGTGGGTGTATGTGTGTTGTTGTGGTTTGTGTGATCAGATCCTCCCCGTAAGCGGGTGGACTCGCCCATGTTGACCCGTCATGGGCGCTGTCGGCCGGAAAGAAAGAGTCTGGAGGTACTGAGTGTGACAGAGCAGGGCTCTCCGACACCTCCCCGCAGAGCACTGGATACCTCTGCTCATAGCCAGAGGTACATGCAAACTGTTTCAGATAACTTTCTATTAACCTTCATCTGAAAGTCAAGCTTGATGTACCACATGTGTCCTTTGTTCAACTTCAGGTGCCTTTTAAAAAATGCAGATAAAAACACAACTTTTGTGTGATAGGCCTATTTTAGCAGAAAAATCTTTTTTACCAAACAATAATGTGCATTTAACCCATGCATTTATTTTTGTCTTTTCTATGTGAGCTAAACTCATTATAGATGCACCTTATTTACAAAAAAGCTGTTTGCCTCTTATAATTTAATTGAAAAGAGATGTTTGTGTGCATGTTCTATTGATCATTAAAGGGATAGTTTACCCAAAAAATATGATTCTGTCATTAATTACTCACCCTCATGTTGTTCCAAACCCATAAGACCGTTGTTCATCTTCGGAACACAGATTAAAATATTTTTGATGAAATCCGAGAGCTTTCTGACCCTACATAGACAGCAACACAACTGACGCGTTCAAGGCCTAGAAAGATAGTAAGAACACCATTAAAATAGTCCATGAGACATCAATGGTTCAACCGGAATTTTATGAAACTACAAGAATATTTTTTGTGCGCAAAGAAAACAAAAATAATGACATCAGTCTCTTTTTGTGGTTACTCTTGTAAAAGCGCTTCTATTTACACAGAAAAGAAGAAATTGTTGAATAAAGTTGTTGTTTTGTTTTCTTTGTGCACCAAAATATTATCGTAGCTTCATAACATTACGGTTCAACCACTGATGTCACATGGACTATTTTATTGATTCTTTCTGGGCCTTAAACGTGGTAGTTGCATTACTGTCTATAGAGGGTCAGAAAGCATTTCACCAAAAATATCTTAATTTATGTTCTGAAAATGAATGAAGGTCTTACGGGTTTAGAACAAAATGAGGGTGAACAATTCATGACAGAATTTAAATTTTTGGGTGAACTATCCCTTTAATCATGGCAACAGTGAAGGGCATTTTACATGGTACACTGCAGGTTTTGTACAAACAGGAAGTCAAGTCAAGTTTATTTATACAATGCTTTTAACAATACAAGTTCTTTCAAAACAATTTTACAGTATTAAATGGGACAATAATGTGTCGATAATGCAAAAGTTCCATGTTGCAGCTGTGGACATATTCTTCATCTTTATCATCACTATATAAATATTGTATTTTTGTTGTATGTAGGTGAAATCTAATAAAACTAAATTATAGAAATGGCGTGTGTGTAACGTTTAGGCATCATAGAGTTCAGAGAAATCAGCAACAGTGAGTATATATCTTCTTCCTTGTTGTTTTTTGACCATGTGAAAGCTAAATGTGACCACCGACCACAAAACCAGTCTTAAGTAGCATGGATATATTTGTAGCAATAGCCAAAAATACATTGTATTTATCTTTTATACCAAAAATCAATAGGATATTAAGTAAAGATCATGTTCCATGAAGGTATTTTGTAAATTTCCCACCGTAAATATATCAAAACTTAATTTTTGATTAGTAATGTGTATTGCTAAGAACTTAATTTAGATTTTATTGCACCCTCAGATTCCAGATTTTCAAATAGTTGTATCTCGGCCAAATATTGTTTTTGTGGTCCAGGGTCACAAATGATGGTTGTGATTAAAGTAAATTATGATTGGTCAGCAGAAAAAAAAATAAACATTTTTTAATCTTCCACAGCGAACACTGCTAGCACAACAAAGCGCCTGGACTCTTCTGAATGCAAGCCAACACTGACTCAGTCTCTCATATTCAAAATGAATTTGAAATAGATTGTTGTGTACCATGTAAAATGTCCCTAATTCATCAAACGATGACCAAGTTATCAAAAAATATGTTCAGAAGCACAGCGTACAGCATGCAATTAAATAGCACTATAAGTTGATGCAATTCAATCCTAGTGAATTCACTACTAAGACTTTTACTTGCACTAAAGCTGTGTATATCTAAGAAAACAAATATATCCATGAGCATTAGGAGGTGTTTGACTGATATCTCCTGGTGTTCTGATAGGTCTCGGTCAGTTAGCGGAGCTTCAACCGGCCTCTCATCCAGTCCCCTCAGCAGCCCTCGAGTAAGTTGCTCCACACCTTTAACTGATATTGAATTAGAAGTAAAATACTACTATGTAGAGCTCAGTTTACAATGGTGAAAGGTATCGTGCTTGTTTTTTGTTATTGTGGTATGAATAGCAAAGCTGTTGCTCTTTTTTATGTTCATCTATCTCATACTGTCCTCATACTGGAGTCATTATCCACACCAAACACACACAGATGTTAAGCTTGTTTTATCTTGCATTTTGCACCTTAATGACCTAACAATCGTTTACTAATTGATACTAGACTTCATGTGCTTCTCAAAGAGCTATGCATCATTTTCCTAACTCTTCTCAGTTTAAATCTAATGTTAATATCATATACCATATCTTTCATTAACGCTCATGACCATTGCTGTGTCCATCTCTCCATTCCTCTTTCCCTCTCCATCCTTCTGTCCTTTCTCTTCCTACCTGTCAGAGCCCAGTTTTCACTTTCAGCCAAACTGAAGTCACCTCTGCTTCCACCACCCAGTCCAAAGACCCCAAAGCAGGAAGTTCCACCACAGCTCGGGTGTCCCAACGCGTGCCTGACCAAAAAACCCAGACCCTACCCTCAAAAGCAGCCTCTGACCGCCCCCACCTGCAGTCTATGAAGTCCCTCCCCCTGCAGACTCCTCCGTCTCCTTCGCCCTCCCCCTCTCCGCTCCTGTCCCCCATCCCTCGCTTCTTCTTCCCTGCTCCTTCTGTCCTGAAGTCTGTCACTAAGACCATCTATCCTAACTCTGCCCATGTGTCGCAGGTCACCCCGCAGGGCTCCCCACTCCCCACCCCTCTGGGGACCCCTGTGCACCATCCCCAGCACCCCCCTCCCACCCCGCCCTCCTCCTCCTCTTCTTCTTCCTCCTCACGAGCTGAAGGAGGTGGTGGTGGTGTGGGTGGTGGTTCCATGTCCCTAACACCGCCCTCCAGTCCTGGGGGAAGTGGTGGAATGGCTGCCAGTAGTTCAGCCCACTGGAGGACACGCCTCAACTCCTTCAAGAACAACCTGCTGGGTTCGCCACGCTTCCACCGCCGAAGGCTACAGGGTGAGACGAGCATCGCCCTTATTATTGCTGTCATTGAGTTAAACGTCACTGTAACATTTTTTTATTTATTTCGATAGTTCCTACGTCAGAAGATATGTCCAGTTTAACTCCAGAGTCCAGCCCAGAGTAAGTATTTGGAGGAATAAATAAGTATTACAAAACTAACAATCACACACTTACATAAAATATATATCAGGGGCGTTTCCTCCAAGGAGGCAAGAGAGGCAGTATCTCCTTAAAATATTGGATGAGGAAAAAATGCATAGTACAAAAATAAAACAATGTCTATATTACAAAATATAACATTACGAGGTGTAAAAATTAATAGTTTTTCTAAAGATTTTCCAACAGCGACACAAGCAGGTAAAGTTACAGCAGGAGGCCGCGTCTCTCTCACCTCTCCTGAGCCCATTGTGTTTTAACAGACCCCTAAAGCATGCCATGAGTTTGATGGGGGGTCAATGAGAATTAAAGGGATAGTTCACTTTGAAATTAAATTTTGATATGTTTTAGCTTACCCCAAGGGCATCCAAGATGCAGGTGTCTTTGTTTCCGCAGTAGTTTCAATTTTGATATTTTTAGGTCCAACCGTTCTTGTCTGTCTTGTAATGCATGCCTATGGTCACCTCATCAAAGAAAATGCACAGATTCAAATTAAACAGTCCAAATTTAACAATTCCCCATCGTAAGTACACATTGATGGCCTAAGACACGAAACGAGCGGTTTGTGTAAGAAAACGAACAGTATTTATGTTGTTTTTTACCTCTTGTACACCACCACATCCAAGTTATCTGAGGGCGCGCGCTTCCTTGTGTGTGAACACGTTCTGGCTTTTTGATGCGCCGGCGCAACCCCCGGAAAGCGCCGGAAGTGATCTCTCATGCGTGCACATCACTAATTTTTTACACAGAACAGAGATTGTAGGTAAGACAGCTAACAGAAATGGTACTAGTTTGCGCTTATCCGGGATGTTTAAACCGACGAAAAAGAAAAGAATTATGTATGCTCACGCGAGAGATCACTTCTGGCACTTTCCGGCTCGTGCGCTCAGATAGGCATGCATTATATGACTGACAGACAAGAACGGTTGGACGGTTAAAAATATCAAAATTGAAACTACTGCAGAAACAAAGACACCTACATCTTGGATGCCCTTGGGGTAAGCTAAAACATATCAAAATTTTATTTCAAAGTGAACTATCCCTTTAATGGGAGAAAGTCACGTGATATAACCACTTCAAAATACGTCTTAATAAGACTTATAGAACTTAAAGAAAGGTCAAAATAAGACTTAAATGGCGTGGAAACATGATCTGTGGGAGTTTTAGTAATTAGTAAATATTCGTGTCTGTGATCAATATGTACAGAGCTTTGATGATTGATGATCTGAAAAATTCAAAAATAGCTAAAAGTTAACAAATAAAAAGAATAGCTGAACATAAGTTCACATATAAAATATATTGTTTAAATTGTTACTGCCTTGATTTATTATTTTGTAATAAATGTAAAATGCTTAAAAACACTAACTTGATGAGATATATATACACACACACACACACTTTATATATATATATTCACTTGTGTGTGTGTGTGTGTGTGTATATGTGTAATGGTTATATAATTTGTACCTTTGGATTACCTTTACCATTACCTTCATGTTATTCTTTAAAACAAAAAATAGTTATCAATGTTAAAATGTAATCTTTAATAAATCTCAGCAAATTTATTTTCATACTGTACATTTTGTTTTGTTATTGTTAACTAAAACTAATAATTTTCTAAATAAAGATAAAATAAAATTATATATTAGATGAAAAAGTTAAATGTAAAAAATTAAAAATATAGTATAATACTACTATGTAATATGATATACTATAATAGTACATAACACTAAAATTATTGTGTACATTATATTGTTGTGATGCCTAAATCCACGTGGAACATTTAAAACCACCGATTTTAATTTTTGTAGTGTTTAATTTTACATTTATTTACACAAAGTGGAATTTTAATATTAGTTGTTTATTAGTTATCAGCCATAACATGAAAACAATTACTGAATTTTAATATTGGTGCATTTTACGTGTGCTGTGTCGTACATTCAGTGTTGCTTCAGCAAAAAACTGCTCCTATGATTCAGTGTGTTTGTTCTAAAGCTTTTTCAGCATATTTAGCTTCTTTTCCCAGAATATGTACCATTCTAGGAATGAAGACAGATTAGAAGACTCTGTATTTTCAAAGATAGCATTCTTATATAACCAAATAACTAGATCCATTCAAAATGTCATGTTAAAAATTCTCAATTGTGTATTCTGTGTCGAATGAGAGCTATGAAACAGTAACAATAATGTGGACTGTATGTTTTGTGTATTTATCTGCATTTATTTTCCTCTTTTCCTATAGGCTGGCAAAGAAGTCGTGGTTTGGAAATTTCATCAGTCTGGAGAGGGAAGAGCAAATTTTTGTGGTGATCAGAGACAAACCACTAAGCTCAATCAAGGCTGACATCGTCCATGCCTTTCTATCAGTTAGTGTCATTTTAATATGTTAGGTGTTTCCTTCCCTCTTCCTCTTAAGCTTCCTCTTCACTTCAAATAAGCTTTGTTCCTTCTCGTTTGAAGATTCAAACTTTGATGTACGTCTCTGTTCTCTAGATTCCCTCCCTGAGTCATAGTGTCATCTCTCAGACAAGTTTCCGGGCAGAGTACAAGTCCTCCGGAGGTCCGTCTGTCTTCCAGAAGCCTGTCAAATTTCAGGTTGACATCGCCTTCTCTGAGGGAGAGAGAGAACGAGAGAGGGACAAAGAGAGAGAAAGAGAGGGAAGAAGGGAGACTGGCATCTACAGTGTCACCTTCACCCTATTATCAGGTATTTAAAAAGACGATTGAGCCAGTGCCATAAGTCATGAGCCTGTACATGCTGTCATTTCTACAAATGTGACAATACTGTTTTTTTAGGTCCTAGTCGCAGGTTTAAAAGAGTGGTAGAGACCATTCAAGCTCAGCTTCTCAGTACACACGACCAGCCCTCTGTGCAGGCGCTTGCAGGTGAATATTCCCAGCCTACTCTTCCACCCAAAAACATCTACTCATACACATTAAATTAATTGAATTCATATATTTTTGCTCATTTCATTTTATTATATTTTGTTGTATTAATACCCCAAAAATGTAAACAGTCTCAGTTATCAAGCCATTTTGATTTTCTGAGCAGTATGATGTCATATTGCTCAGGCCCTCAGACCCTTCCTCTGCAAGCTTGTGAAAAAATGAGCATGTCAGATTTCGCTCCCCCTGTGACGCATAAAGGGGATCATATTATAATATTACCAACCCTCAATCTGCATGTTTCCACCAACAGTGCTGTCATTTTTTTCCCACAAGACACAACGGTGTACCAGTTTTAACGCCATGGCAGAAGTTCAAGCAATGCATGCTAACTATTCTGTTGTTGGCTTCACAGACGAGCACAGAACACTATTTAGAGTCCCAGCCTCAGAGGAGACAAGAGCAATGGATTTATTTACTGTATATTATGCTGCTGCCACACAGATCTAATAAAAACATGTGATTCCTTTCCCAGCTGTTTACCTTCACAGACATAACCCACTCTTTTTGTAACTCATGTGTGTTTTTAATATAAACTTGTGTGCATTTAACAGTTTAAGGGCAATAAGACATCAAAGAGAACATAGTTTAATACTCACATGCCGTGTGACAGCTGCTTTCTGCGCGCTCAGAAAAACGTATATAAAAAGTTTTGAATTTCTGGAATATCATGGAATTTCCAGACATGGAATATCCAGATATTGAAGGTCAGGGAATTTAATATTTTTTTGGTCCAAGTCATGGAATATCAGGGATTTTTGTATGTTGCTTTAATTTTTCCAGTTTCCATTTATCAAAATGTTTTTTATACAGTTTTTTATGCATTGTTTTCAACGCCTTTTATTTTTATGGCTATTTTTCAGCGCCATGTTATTCCCTTCCTTCATGTCAACTGGCAATCACTTAAGTCAAAAGCAGTCACCAGGCTGTGCCTGATAACTAAGGCAAACATGCCAGGAAAATGTAAAGAGCTTTAGCTACAAAATAACCACTTCAAAGACTGGGTGTGAAAGGTAGATGATAGAAAAGCAAAAACTAAATGTGAAGAAATAAAAAAAACTGAATGATGAACTTGATTACAAACAGAAAATCCTTCAGAGAGTTTAACCCCTGAAATCATAAAAAACTAATTCATTTCTGTAGAAATTGTACAGAAAAAGCCTGTTTCCACCACTAAATAAAAAATAAAAAAAGGTTATTGCAACTTATCTCACAATAAACTTGCAATTCTGAGAAATAAAGTCAGAATTGTGAAATAAAAAGTCACAATTGCGAGTTAATTACATTAATTACATCGCGATTAATCACATCCAAATTAAAAGTTTATGTTTACATACTATACTTATGTTTACTTTGTATATTTATTATGTACATATAAATACACACACATATTTTGTATATATTGAAACAAAATATGTATATGTATATAATATGTAATATGTATATGTATATGTATACAGGTATATATATACATATATATACCTGTATACAATTTAGATTATAAACAAATTTAAACATTTTCGATATAAATCTAAAATATTTTTCCTTAATATATACATGCATGTGTGTGTATTTATATATACATAATAAATATACACAGTACACAAATATACAGTATGTAAACATAAACTTTTATTTTGGATGCGATTAATTGCGATTAATCTTTTGACAGCACTGCTTTTTTTTTATTTAGTGGCAGAAACGGGCTTCCATAGTTTTGTATTAAAAACATCTAAACCAGTAAATAAAGCTTGCAAATGGATGGATCTGTTCATTATAGGTCATGGAAATTCAGCTTTTTAGTCAGGGAAAAGTCAGGGAATTTGACATTTGGCTTAGAGTGGGAACCCTGAGTTTACACGAATATGAATATGGTTTAAAACATGATTTCAGCGCAATAGACATGATAATCAAAACCAAACAAATGTTATTTAGCAGAGATTCTGAGGTAAGAGGTGTAAAGGCACAAGTCTATTCTGGAAAAGGGGACGGGAGCAGCAACTTTAAAGAGTCATGCATGAAAACAGCATGTTTCTGCTTCCACTCAAAATGGCCATTTTCAAAATTATATAATAAATGATCTGTGAGGTATTTTGAGCTGAAACTTCTCAGACACATTCTGGGGACACTTGAGACTTATATTACATATTGTTAAAAGGGGAATAATAGGTTTCCTTTCATTTCTTATTAGTGAAATATCAGTTTTATGACGTATAATATCTCAAAATCTGAAACAAAATTCATTCCTATTTTTGATTTATTTTTATTTCAGTTACAAACCTGTTTTTAATCCCCGCCCTCATGTTTTCTGTTTTTCTTCTCCCAGATGAGAAAAATGGGCTTTCGTCTCGCCCACCCAGCACACCGACCCGTCAGAACTCTCGTCGCTCGGAGGGCGGAAGTGATCGCGGTGAGCGAGCAGAGCGCAGCGATCGAGGAGAAGGGAGCAGTATTGGCGGTAGTGCTAGTGTACTACAAAGGAAAGGGTCTGGCAAGGATAAGACTCGCCTCCTTTCCTCAAATGGGACCCAGTCTCAACCTTAAGTGAACTAATCAGACAAGCTCTTGAGCGGATGGGGACAAAGCCTGCTCTTGATTCCCCCTCCCCCCCAGACACGACTCCCTCATAGTCCATCTGCACAGTACACAACAACAGGTATACTCAGCATTGATTTTCACACCACTAGCGGAAACCCTGGGATCCAGCTGCAACAATAGGAGAGTCAGGAGTCTATCCACATGGAAGTGTTCTTACATGCAAATTATCATCTGACAAAAAAATAAGCGATATTACTTATCCTTTTTCGGAACAAAGGACTTGAAATGTGGAAGCAAGATGTATTGCTTAATATAAACCCCAGCTATAAATTATTTCATACCGTACAAACAAGGAGATTGACATCTGGTGATCAAATGGCAACAAAACTATACAAGGAGGAACAAACACCAAGTGGGACAGGAAAGAATGTCTCTAAAACTTACCATCGTCATTGTTATCATCATCGTTATCATCTTAAGCAATCATAATGAGCTGTTTTAGGTAGAGAAAAGCAAACATAGCAGGAGTTCTTCATTCTTAACGCCACTTGGAGCACAAAAAAGGATTTCTAGAACGTGTAAAGAAAAGAATAGGGTTTTTCTTTAAGAATCTAAATTTTGTAACCCAAGATGCTACTATAGTCCTATGTGACTATACCTTCATGAGCTGAGGATGGATTATGCCTTTAGTGAGATGTTAAATGTTGAAGATATAGGCTGTTAAACACTGATTGTTCAAGCTTGTGTTGTAGATCCTGAACTCTGTGATATGTTGTAGATCCAAAATCAGTCGGAGAGCTGTCCACTGTAAGCTACATATGGCAAAATTGGGCGGCTTTAAGTCATTCAGATCCACCTCACTCACTAAGCAGGGCACAGAGGGATGAGTAGGCATCTAGATTTCCTATGACATGTTCACACAGAGACCGAACAAGAGGAACCAAATAGCCAGTCACTCCCTTGTGTCATACAAAGAGACAGCGTGAGAAGAAATGTAAAAGCCTCCATCGTTATCTCATTTGATTCCTGGTAGAAGTCCAAGAAAAGGTTGTTTTGGTTTGCATTTCAATATTTATATTAGATTTTTGAGCTGGGATGTGAAATATTTCCATCAACAAAATGAAGTGAATGTCAAAAAAAAAGTTATTTAAAAAATATTTATTTCAGTGAATATTTATTTATTTATTTATTTATTGGATTAATGTTGAGGCTGGCAAAGTCAATATGACGAGGGTGGAAAAATGAGCAATTTACAAAATAGACAAGATTTGTCAATTCCCAAATTTTTAAAAGCAATGCTGCAAATGTCCTTTTAAAAACCATTTCAAGAGCCTAAGTTTATTCACCTCATTTTCATTTCATTTTAAATAAAAAAAAGGAGAATGCTGGAGAACAACTTTGAAAAATCATCCAAGCAATGATTCCATGCCTTGGACGTCTCCCACGGGGAAAAGACTTCGAAAACCTCTAGGATGTACGACATAAAGACTGAAGTGAACCTTATGGAAGCAGAGGAACAAAACAGGGGGAATGAGAAGAAGGCCCACTGTGTTCACTCTTCATCTTTGAGAATGTTACCCAGACAAGAGCCCAAAGTTTCGGACTCGTGCGTACCGGGCCAGCCCTTCGTACGAAACGCGAGCAGTATTCTGTCTTTTTTCACACACGCACACACAAACACACACATAGACTCTCTTTCTCGAAACTGACAATATGAAACAAAATGAATGAAAACTGGACTTTGAAACTGGAATGCACTGTCCTAAAAAGAGAATTGTATTCAAACAAATAGTTGTCCCTTTCCTCGCCCACCCACGGGAATCGGTGAAGTGCTCTCTTAAGTGCAGACTCAGGATCAGTGGGGCTTTTTAGCTCATTACATTTGTGAATGGGGGGAACCTGATCCTGAATATCCACTTAAAAGCTCTTTCTCCAATGAGCCTCTGCCCTGAAGCCCAGAATCTGACCATAATGCTCCTCTCTCTCTCTCTCTCTCTTTCTCCATCTCTCTCTCTCCCTCAAGTCCACTCTTTTCCTGATGCAAGGAGCACTAAATGCAAAGCAAGGTTTTGCTCTGGTCCTCCCTCTGCCACCATCCCGCAGCCATCACATGCACTCCTGCCCAAAAATAGCATAGCGGACGGCAAAGCTTCGGATGGTTCAGTCATCAAGCAGCTCTTGCATCATCCTGAATTGATTTTCAATAGCACATATATTTCACTACTGTTGAATGTTTAGGAGCATCGTTCATTAGATATAATACTGGGGTACGTTGTTATTTTAGTACACTCCAAATGCCTTAAATCCACATGTACACAACGGTCAGCATGTGCGCTCTCCAACATGCTCGGTCACTTGCAGAGGCAGAGGAAACGCCAGAGCAAAACCCTGAATATGTTCTATGTTCAATTCTGTTAGTTCTCAGGCAGGGTAAGTCTGGGAGTGTGCAAATACAGACTGTCTGGACACCAGCTCTGAGTGAATGTGAAATACACTCCACATACTTTCTCTGTGTTCATGACACTCTCCTGCTCTATGTGTCCGTCCTCTCCTCCTCCCTTTCACATTATGCACTGAATGATATTCTGTTTTTGTTACTCGCCTCACACATACAGCACACGTATCACATTTCATATGTATCGTTAGTCTTCACTTATTTACCATACATTATATACCTCGTCCTGCTCCTGCCTCCTGATCATAGAGTTATACTTTAGACCGCCCCTTTTCCTCCTCTCTAATCATATACATACGCCCTGCCTGCCCCCAATGTATGCTCACCCCTACCCCCATCTCTGTTCATTGTAAACAGAAAATATTACTCATATCTTCATTCTTTATCCATTCTATATTCACCTGATGATTATTGATTATCTTTGTCGTCATTACTGATTACTCCTCTTAAGATTGTAAAGCTGTACTCTTTCTTCCCCATCGCGCACAGTAGGAACTTTTTTCATAAGAAATGCAAGTCATTAAATTGGAGGGAAAAAAATAATGACGAGAAAATAAATGTCTGTGTTATAATAAAAAAAATGAAAGTGCACTATTATTATTGCCTGTGATAAAGAACAATAAACAAAAACAAACAAAAAATCAGTGCAATTCTTTCCTCCTTGCCTTGCTCCCCATTTCTGTATGGTGTAACATATATATACAGTTGAAGTTTAATATTTTTTCTTTTGGCAAACGTAAATATCTTCTGTAGTTTCTGAAGGGCAGTACTAAATGAAAAAATATATTTTGGAATTTTTTTTTTTTTTACACATCTTCATTCTGTTCAAAAGTTTACACCCCTTACTCTTAATGGATCATGTTTCCTTCTGAACAGTGTTGCCAAGTCCACTGTTTTTCTGCGGAATTGGGCTACTTTTATACTGTTGCCGCGGGTTGTTTTTCATGTCCACGGGTTGAAGTGACCCCAATAACGTAATATTTAGCACCTGGAATGCTAATTTTACCAGAGGAACCCCACCACAAAATGTGTATTTTACCTTCTGGAACGCAATTTTTAAATCAGTGAAAACCTGGCAACCCTGCTTCTGAAGCATCATTGAGAATTTGAACCTTCTGTAACAGTTGCATATGAGTCCCTCAGTTGTTCTCAGTGTGAAAAGATGGATCTCAAAATCGTACAGTCATTGTTGGGAAAGTCTAAAATGCACAAAAACGCTGAAAAACCAAAGAAGCTGTGGGACCTGAAAGATTTTTCTGAAGAACACCAGGCAGTTGAAGTGTTCAGGAAAACAAGGGACTCGTGAACAACTATCATTAAAAAAACAAAAAAAAAAAAACATAAAACATAATTTAGGGTCAAAAGTACAGGGTCATTTTATAAATTCAACTATTATTTTTTCTTGTGGACGATATGTAAATGTTTTATGTGAAATATCGTGTTGAGGTCAGTACTAATTTGAAAATAAAATGCATTTTGTATGATCCTTCTTATTTTGGTAAAATAATTAACATTTTGCAGATTCTGAAAGGGGGATGTAAACTTTTGACCGCAACTTTATATTAATGGAGATGAATTTGGAAAGTGGTATATTGTTCATGTTCAAACAAAGAATTGAAAGAATTTCATTGAAGCTTACTGCCAAAAATATACAGAAATATCTTTCAGGAAAAAGTTAAAATCATATTTTATCAAAGGAAATACATTTTCCAAAAGGGTATGTGTCTGACTGCATTGATAACATAAATGAGTAGCAGTAAATATTATCAAAAAGTTCTAGCCATAGTGGGTGTATAAACTAATAAAAGAGAATACTGTTCATCGTACGTGTGCGTGATGTCATCACGTATGTAAATAAGAGAGGCAGAGGCGGATTACCTAAGGTATGTGTTGGTTTGTAGAAGTGAAAGGGTGGAGAATGTAAAGTTTACATCTGTCAAAAACTGCATTCAGTCTTGCTTGTTCCCGAACTACACAATTACAGGTATGATTTTCAGATTGTATTCACGCCATATTTTGCACAAAACCGAAAATACACATTTACGTTGGTTTGAAAAACGTTTTTATTTGAAACCAGTAATTTTACGCATGTTGTGTCGTGTCACTAGTGACTACAGCGTTCACGAATGTGGAGGGGGTGGAAAGGTGTAAGTTAATGCGGACAAACCTAGCTGAGAGCTGTTTTGTTTGCTTGTTTCATAAAGTCAGTTAATTTACGAAATTCAAACTGTAGCCACTTCCTTTGATAACACGCCTAAATATAAAAAATGGCTGCTATGAAAGCAAAAGTAATCAACTCTTCGAACGGTTACAACATAAGCTCGTGTGAGCGGAACCATTATTCTTCTGGACGTTACAGGTTCACATCAAAAGTTAACAAATGACTGCACACCCAAACATTGCGTCACGGCAATAGTGGTCCCGTGTTTCCTATAGTGAGCAAAGTCTGTCAGTTGGTCGAGCGCTGCGAACCGAGTCGAACTCCAGAGGTGCGGTGAAGGATTAGGGGCTGGTAACGCTGGTTTCGTTACTACCATGTTGTACCAGTTTAACAGCATTCACACCGTTCTCTTTATCTATTATCACATTTCCTATGAAATTCATGTTTAACGATTAACAAAACCCGAGACTTTATCTCCACTGCCACTCTAATAATGGTGGATAAAATGTATTTTGTCTCTACTTCTTTTTCCCCGTCCTGCCTCTCAACTTACTATGTCAGTCTTTTTCAACTATGTAGATGTTTAGCCCTGCTGACTAACACGTTTTGCACTAGACTCAACCACTCCAGTGGAGTCTTAAAAACTGTCATATCCATAAATTCTAAAATTATTGTTTTAACTGTATTCAGAAATTACATTGTAAATATTCTTGGAATCAAATACATTTTCTTGCCTTTTGCCAAGTCTCTTTTACAGGTGGCAATTAAATGCCCGCAATTAAATAATACGGCAGACTTTTTGTAGTTGACAAATGTGTGCCAGAGTTCATTGTAATCAGGGATTGAAATTAACTTTTTCACTCACCAGCCAATTTGGCTACTAAATTTTTAAGTTACCGGCCATCCATAACTTCTATTAGTTAAAAAAAAAAAAAGAAAGAAAGAAAGAAAGAAATTCAATCACTATCAACAAAATTCATCTTTGCAGAATTTGCATATGAAGTGGTATTTATGTTTGTGTGGGTGTATGTGTGTTTTAATATCAGAATAAATGCTTTTAGCTTTTTATACTCATAAGACATGTTCTGTAGAAACACTCGACAATGTGTCTGACAACTGAAAATTCTCCCTTCTGGATGAAAAGTGTTTTACTTTATCATTTGTGAATGATAAGTGACAGAGGACAATGCAATAAATCTTTATTTACACAGCTTAACTCCTACTTTGTATAGCCCGTTCACTGCAGCTCGATGTGACCACATCATTTTCATGTTAATCTTGAAGAAAAAGTTGCATGTTCAACTCGGTCCTGTTGATCAGCGTCACCGTGATTCTTCATCGTTTTTTATTTTTTAATATTGTGATATAATTTCTCGGATTAGAATACATAGTCACGTACATGACCAAAAGACTTTCAGGAAATTCGTATGCTGTAAACAGCTGTACAGCGAATGTCAGGGGTTGTTTATGTAAATACACCACTAGGGGGCATTGATGTCTTAGTTGTAGACTCAGTTCATACAGTTTGCCCTGAATGGCCACAGCCTAGCCTTTACATTTGTTTACTAGAAGTGACTGGTGGTGACAGAAGTTTCCTTCGTGCTAGTAATATTCATAACACTGATATTGTCCAGAGTTCAATCGGTTTATTCTTGGGTTTGCAACATTAGCTTTAATAAAAGGTGGAACAGTTACAATGAAGCAGTACAAAATGTGGTGAAACATTTTGTATGCTATATCGAAACCAGATCCCATGAGGGACTAATATACACTGCTTTCTATATTTCAGTGATCCACTGTGTTGTTTAATGCTGAGACTGTGTTGTTTCTGTCTGTAGTGATGGCAGAGGCTCATCAGGCAGTAGCATTTCAGTTCACTATCACTCCTGAGGGGATCGACTTACATCTGTCCTACCAAGCCCTCAATCAAATCTACCTCTCTGGCCTGCGATCCTGGAAGAAACGGATCAGCAGGATTAAGGTCAGGGACTTGAATAAATGTGAAAAAAACATAAATCATGTAATTTAGTTTACTTTTAAGTTTTTGTATTTGAATAGGTAAAAATCTCATAGGAATGTTAGAAGCATGCATGAAAACACTGTATGAAAAATGTATACAGGACAAGTGTATATATAATATATAGTTATGCATTTTTGCATTATTTTTAAGTGTTAAAATACAGAAAATCCTTGGTAACTTCTGCTCCAGCACTCAAAAGTTTTGTTCAATAGCTTTTCTGTGGCGTAGCCCAAATGTAAGATGCATGTGTTTGTACAAAGGTTGCATTAATGCTTTTCACTTTCTCATGGACAGAACAGAATCATTAAAGGTGTATACCCTGCTAGCCCCTCCTCTTGGCTTTTTGTTGTCATAGCAATCCTGGCCACATTGTACATGCAGTCCGATCCATCTATGGGTCTCATTGCTAAGATTCAGGAGCACCTGCCCCTCAGGTAACACTTCCTTTTACCTTTCAACAGATGTCTTCTAGACTTTTTCTAAATAGTTAACGGTTGCACGGTAAAAGTTAAGATGCAGAAACTGAGCACTTCTTTCTTATAATGATGAACAGTTGCTCTGGCCTTTTTTAATTAACTATTAACCAATTTTTAAAGGGATAGTTGGCCCAAAAATGACAATTCTGTCATGAATGACTCACCCTAATGTTGTTCCAAACCTGTAAGACCTTCATTCATCTTCAGAGCACAATTTAAGATATTTTTGATGAAATCCAAGAGATTTAAGACTTTCCATAGACAGCATGGCTACTACCATGTTTAAGGTCCATGAAGGTACCAAGAACTTCAACGAAATAGTCCATGTGACATCAGTAGTTCAACTGTGTTTGTTTGAAGCTACGAGAATACATTTTGTGAGCAAAAAAAACTAAAACGACAACTTCATTCAACAATTTTGGAGAGTACCACGACACTAGCACTCTCTATACTGTTTCTATTCTATCTATTTTTTTGTTTTATAATAAAGACACATAGATTTCAAGAGTAGATGGAAGAGATGGGTTTTTAGCCGTTTCCTGACGATGGCTAAGGACTCAGCTGTTTGGATTGAGTTGGGAAGGTTATTTTACAGGGGAACCGTTAAGGTGAAAGTCTCCTGTGCCTCTTTTGGCACTATAATACGCAACCTTCTGGAGGGCACATACAGTATGTCTGAAGTAGTGAGTTTAGGTAAAGGGGTGCAGAGCCAGTGGATGTTGTGTAGGCAAACATCAATGCAATGCCTTACGATTTTACGTGAGGGCTACTGTTAGCCAGTGCACATTAATTAACAGGTGTGACATGTGCCCTGTCTGGCTTGTTAAAGGAAAATCTTGCTGCTGGCTGCATTCTAATACAGCCTAATATTAACCTGGAAGAGATGATGCAGATTTTCTCCTCTGTGTTTCTCTGTTGTCAGTCTGTCATTGAGTGCTCAAGGCCAGACTGTGCTGTCAGTGCTGCTGTTCAGTACTCTGCTGTGGTTGTCTCTCATTCTGGCTCTGAGGTTCTGCCTAAAGCTTCTCCTATCATACCACCGATGGATGTTCGAGCTACATGGACGCATGTCTACCAAGACCAAAGTCTGGGCGGTTAGTGTCTTGAAGAAATAACTGTTTCAATCATTTCTATGAAGATATGCTCTTTAAACAAATGCAATGTAAGGATTTGTCTTCTGGCCAGTTGTTCAGATTTTTACATTCCCTGCCAATGTTTTCACATGTCCTGCCACAAGCTATAAAACATCTATTTCAGTTACATATTAGTATTTAGACATCTGATGTATAAGTGAAGTCAAAAGTTTAATGTTAATTATGTTACCAAAATAAGAGGGATCATACAAAAGGCATGTTGTTTTTTTATTTAGTACTGACCTGAATAAGATATTTCACATAAAATATGTTTACATATAGTCCACAAGATAAAATAATAGTTGAATTTATAAAAATGACTGTTTAAAAGTTTACATACACTTGTTTCTTAATACTGTGTTGATGATCCAAAGCTATGTATTTATTTATTTATTTATTTTGTTTAGTGATAGTTGTTCATGAGGTTCTTGTTTGTCCTGAACAGTTAAACTGCCAGCTGTTCTTCAAAATAATCCTTCAGGTCCCACAATTTATTTATTTATTTTTTTCAGTATATTTGTGTATTTGAACCCTTTCCAACAATGACTGTATGATTTTGAGATCCATCTTTTTACACTGATGACAACTGAGAGACTCATATGCAACTATTACAGAAGGTTCAAACACTCACTGATGCTCCAGAAAGAAACACAATGCAATAAGAGCAGGGGGTGGAAACTTTTTGAAATTGCAGATCAGGTTAAATTTAAATTATTTTGTCTTCTGGGAAACATATAAGTATCTTCTGTAGCTTCTGAAGTGCAGTACTGAATTTAAAAAATATGATATTTAGGCAAAATAAGAAAAATCTACACATCTTCATTCTTTTCAAAAGTTTACACCCCCTGGCTCTTAATGCATCGTGTTTCCTTCTAGAGCATCATTGAGCGTTTGAACCTTTTGTAATAGTTGCATTCAGAGGGATTTTTCTGAAGAACAGTGGGCAATTTAACTGTTCGAGACAAACAAGGAACTCATGAACAACTACCACTAAGCAAAACAAACAAACAAACAAACAAAACAGCTGTGGATCATTCAGGTAGCAACACAGTATTAAGAATCAAGTGTACGTAAACTTTGAACAGGGTCATTTTTATAAATTCAGCTATTATTTTCCCTTGTGGACTATATGTAAACGTCTTCTATGTGAAATATCTTATTCAGGCCAGTACTAAATAAAAAATAACATGCATTTTGTATGATCCCTCTTATTTTGGTAAAATAGTTAGTATATTGCGGTTTCTGCATAGTGTATGTAAACTTTGTCTTCAACTGTAAATATACAAATAGGGTATTAGTATATACACACTGTTTTCAAAACTGAAATGTTTCTTAAAGCACCAAATCAGCATATTAGAATAATTTCTGAAGGATCACGTGACACTGGAGTAATGAGAGCTAAACAGTTTGAAATAAATTACATTTAATTTAATTTGACATTAAAGTCAACTGGGTAAAAACTCTCACACAGGACACTTCATCCTTACCATTGAACTCTATGTATTTACTCTGTATATTTTTATTTTTGACTGTTTCTCTGTCTTGTTTTCCATGTCAGACTCTAGTTAGGTTGCTGTCCAGCAGAAAGCCATTACTGTACAGCTATCAGACGTCTTTACCACACCTGCCTGTACCTCCCATTAAAGACACATTGGAAAGAGTGAGTAAATGCAATGTAAATTAAATTGTGTGCAGGTAACGTGCAAGAGTTCGTGACTGCTGGGAATTGATGATTAATAAATATGGGCAAGGTTCTTGGATGACTGGGCTTTATAAAAATACCAGTCAATGCTATCTCAACTGTTTGTCTGTTTCAGTATCTTGAGTCAGTGAAGCCACTGCATGATATGGCTGGTTTTCAGCGAATGACAAGACTGGCTGCTGAGTTTGAGAAAAGTCTGGGTAGCCGCCTCCAAAGATACCTCAAATTCAAAGCACTGTGGGCCACAAACTATGTAGGTGCCGAGCACTTCTGAACAATTATTTTCTGGTCAATGTTGTAACTATTATCAGACTTATAAACTTATTAACAGCATTAATGTGGTTACAGACAATACTACAGCTGATTAAAATCTTATATTAAAAGTGATATGTGACAACTGGTAATGGATCATTATTAAAAATGTATCAGTTTTGAATCTTAGATGCATTAAGGAATAGTTCACTCAAAAATGAAAATTTGCATTTTTAGCCTTCAGGCTATGCAAGCTGTAGATGAGTTTTTTTTTTTTTTTTATCAGAACAGCTTTGAAGGAACTTAGACTTCTGCGGTGAATGGGTGCCATCAGAATTAGAGCTGCACGATGTGATGTACAACACCCATGTGATCTTATTTCTAAATGACAGTCTTTTCAACCACACAGTCTTAAAATCAATCATATTATCACAGCGGTATTGGAATAAAAGTTATAGATAGGATATATTAAACATTGATGTCAATGGTAGGGATCAAAATGGAGCAAATTATCTTTTGAAAGCAATTTTTACTTCAAATTGGCGCTTGAAATAATTACTAATCACTAGGTGGCGCCAAGTGACTTGAATCATTGTCATTTTCAATAGAATGAGTGCTAATACCACAGCCTTTAGTAAATTACATGTTATTTAGCTTAGTTCAGAGTTGCAGGTAACTGTGATCTATATTTGAAACAAAAAAAAATTGTGATCCTCAATTTATCAAGAAGCGTACAGCTCTAGTCAGAATGAGAATCCAAACATCTAATAAAACATCACAATAATTCACAAGTAATCCACACAACTCCAGTCCACCAGTTAATGTCTTTGGAAGCAAATACAAATATGCAGCTTGAAACTTCACAGGAGGTTAATTAATTGACTAGAGATGTGTAGGTTACTTGTGGATTATTGTGATGTTTTCATTTGTTGTTTGGACTATAATTCTGACTGCACCCATTCACTGCAGATGGTCCATTGGTGAGCATGTTTACAATTAACTCATTTACAGCTAAAATGGTCTGAGGGTGAGTAAATTTTCAGCAAATTTAATTTCAGCAGTGTTCTAATACTCACAGCCAACTGTATGATCGTGTAATTGGTGTGTGTGTGTGTGTGTGTGTGTGTGTGTGTGTTGTCAGATCAACACAGCAATATTATAAATTTAATTTGTAATCTATTTAGTTTTTCATAGACATTTGATTAGGTTATTTTATTGTCTTTTTTTTTCATCCAGGTTAGTGACTGGTGGGAAGAGTACGTTTATCTCCGGAGCCGGAGTCCCATTATGGTCAACAGTAACTATTATGGCATGGTATGTGAGCCTGCACCATTACTCATTGAGACTTATCAGTCTTTCAATAGTCTAATGCTATAAATCAAATAAAGGAAGATCTGACGCTGCTTTTGAGTGGATACTTTTTAGTCTTTTGACCTATTTTTTGTCCTATTTTCTAATGTTTATGCACAGGACTTCCTGTATGTCACACCTACGCCTAGTCAGGCAGCTCGTGCGGGCAATACTATCACAGCCTTGTTCCTGTATCGCCGCAAAGTCAACAGAGAGGAGCTCAATCCTGTATGTGACAACTTTGTTTTTAGGTTATGTTTTAGTCATGATTTTGTTTGTGACGACCATGGCTAATCGGACACTTATGTAATCAGTTGTAAACACATTGTAAGGTCCATGCAATTGGCCCAATGGAGGTATCCAATGGTGGCTGAAGGTTTCTTGCGTGTTCTGTCTTTTCAGTTCCTAAATTTAGGTTATATTCAAATCTGACTGCTTTTTATTATCTAATTTTGTTATGACCTCACACTTGGGGTAGAATTCATAGGATAATTTATCTAGACATCTGATTATTCTATTTATTCTTTAACATTATTGTACTAATTGGTTCGGGTGCTCATGTTGCTCAAAGATATCACTTCGGCTGTTAGCGTACCTTACGATCACATTCTCGTCAGTCTTGGTTATTAGACAGAGGTAATTGACTAATACTTTAGACGGCCGCTTCTATGCTTGCTCATTCTAAAAGTACTTTTATATATAAACTTTTTGAATAAAGCAACATTATCTCTAGTCAGAGGTCATGACCACTACTATAGATTTAAGCCAACCAACATTACTTCTCTATAGTAGCTTTGGTATGGTCATGCCATGGTTTCCCATGTACGCTTAGCTGGAGCTAACAATACAATAAACAAAGGTCATGGCTCACCCTATTTAGGTTGGTCGAACAACATTTCCTAAACGGAAATTCCCTATAAGCCCTTACAAACTAAGTACACTTGAACTAATACCAAGTCTTAGCTGGATCTCTAAAGATACAGCTGGTGTGCCCTATACTCAACTGAATTTTAGTCCGTTACTAACCTGAAGCAGAAAATGCGGTAACAAGGATACAATATAATCTACTAGAGTCAATAATTACAGAGAAAATCAGAATAAATCAAATGTAACAATTTATTATCAGTCAGGTAAATATGTATTTTGCCAATTGCATAGTCAGTTCAAAGATATCAAGACATCAAATTCTCAAAGATAAATCTAAGAGTACAAGATCCACACCTGACTTTGGAAAAATACATAGTATGGAGTGTGTAGACACACTCAATACAACGGGCTCATTCTCGCTGCAGAATCGCCCCAATCTTCTTGCAACATTTCCTTAAGTACTTCAGACCAAGACAAAACCTTGAATGCAGACAGGAACTATCAATTGACCTATCGGTAAGCCCCGCCCACAGAGCGCAGATGAGCCAGTGGCAGTTGAGTATCAGCTGCATGGAGATGGAACTCGGACATCTGTAGGTTGCAGCGCCATAGAGAATCATTGGTAGATCCGTCGTTTTAATGGTGTTTATGCTACAAAAATAATAAAACAATGTGCCTGAGGTATCTGTAACACTGATTCCAGGTATCCTGAGCGGATTGGCAATGGAATTTGGAATTTATTTTATTATTTAACGTTTATTTTCTGGTTGTCATACTCTCAGTAAGTGGCCTTTTTCATCTGCTCAAGCAGGTAATGTCTGTGTCTGTTAATATCGTTAATATCTCTGGCTAAAACTAGCTAATGTTAAAGTTAGTGAGTCCATGCTAAAGTACAAACCTCAGCTAACTATTCTCACGTCATGTACAGTGTAAGTCAAAAGCACATAAACAAAGGTCTACATTTCAGTGCCACTCCATATTAAACTGGTTAAATGTAAAATAATTAATCTTACACTGCGGTACATAAACAGTGTTGATCCTGGATGTTGTCATCTGCGATCGTGATGACTATAACATGAGATTTCTTCCGTTTGCATTGCGATCTGTAAACCCTTGATTTCAAATGAATCATGTTACACATCATATTTATTTTAAAATCATTTGTATGTCTCATATTCAAGTAGGGCATATTAAAGCCCTACTTGAATGCTCCTTGACGAGAGGTGGTCCTTCTATGTTCAAAATTTATCAAAAACATCTTCGGACAAGGTTTCACACTGACAGCTGTCATTGTAAGACAGTGGGGAACTCTGTTTGTTTGTCCAAGGTAGCAACAGTAACTAAGAGGGGCGGGGCTTAGCGATAGGTCAGTTGGAATTTGCATTGATCAAGTCCCAGACATGATCGTTTACACCTTTTTGGGGACAAATGGCAATTTGCATGAAAGACACTGGGAAATGGTACACTCTCTACATTGAACGAAATATCTCTAAACCCTTAGGATGTTTACCTTTTAGTTTACCTCTTGAAAGGATGAGACCATTGTACCAGACGCACAGTGACAATTCAGTGATCACTTGTGTTTATGTAGAACATTATTTTATGCTATTGACCATTTTAAGTGAGCCGAGTGAGAGGAGATGGGTGAGGGGAAGTTGATGGAAAGGATAGGAGAGAAGGGACTTCCCTTGCATCTTCTCTCAGTGAGATGTGGAAACAGATGTATGTATCTTAAAACACCAAAAAGTGTATTGTCCGTCTCAGAAGATCAAAGTGTCTGAGGTTCTGTAAACCTTACAACATCAACATTGTGATACTCCTGTATTGTTTAGCTGAGAATGTTTTGAACAGTTTTGCTGTAAATCTTTGGTTCTATTCTCTGGTTTATCTAGAGTCGAATTCCTGGTACAGTCATACCGCTGTGTGCAGCTCAGTGTGAACGCATGTTCAACACCACACGCACGCCTGGAGAGGAGACTGGTACATACATGCACACACAAACATACTTTACGGACACAAATACACATAAAAAGTGATCATTCTTTTCTTAACATAATCTCTTGCTCTCTCAGATGTGCTGCAGCATTGGCAGGACAGTGAGTTTGTCGCTGTGTACCACAGGGGCCGGTATTTCAGGTTATGGGTTTACCGAGCAGGACGCCTGCTGTCACCCAGAGAGATTCAGTACCAGATTCAAAGGATCTTGGACGACCCCTCACCTCCTTCTCCAGGAGAGGACAAACTAGGGGCACTGACAGCAGGAAACAGGTCAGATTCTTAGAAAATCTAGGTCTGTGTGTTTGTCGTCCAACAGACTGTGTTATGTGATTTTATATCAAGCACAGGTACCCACAATATATATTTACAGTACATATATTTCCACATCCATTTATTCTTGATTGCCTATTAGACAACAAAACTGAGAGAGCTTTTGAGCCATCTTTAACACTTGGTTTACATGATAGCATAATGTTTTCATACTGTTATCAACAGTGACTTTCAAAGACACTTCAATGCGCACATTTTTTGTGTTTTCACATTTTTTGCATGGATTGTCAAAGGATTGAGTTATATTAAATAATTCTCAAATGGGTTATAATCTGTTGCTATTACACTGCATTGACATTCAGAGGATTTCGTGGAGCTGTTTTTGAATTTATTTAAGAGTGAAAAGTGGTTGAACGATATGAATTATTTGATGGCCAGTGCTGAGAGTATATTTTAGAGAGTAGGATGGCCAATGGCCAATATAAGATATCATGCTGTTTAATTTAAAGATATTAAAAACATATGCACAGCAATTGTTACAATTAAATTTGTTTATTTTACATAACATTTACTCAATTACATCATTTGAAATGTAATAAATATTTTACAAAAATTCTTAATACAAATATGAATTTGTTAAATAACGAGATTTATTTCGATGGTAAATTCTTTTATTCTGTTATAGTATTTTCCACAAATAAGGAATTTGTTAAAAATATGAACGGAAGTAAATTCTGTAATCAACAGTGAGTGTTAAATAAATAAATGAATAGATAAATGTATAATAGTGTTGTGCATTCCACATTTATTGTCAAGTGTTCATGAGAAGGGTTGCCTGAGGGAAGAAACTGTCCCTGTGCCTGGTCGTTCTGGTGCTCAGGGCTCTCGTCGACGTTAATTGAAGTGCATAGGATGGATTCAGTGATGGCAGAGTAGAACTGTTTCAGCAGTTCCTGTGGCAAGTTGAACTTCCTCAGTTGGAGGAGGAAGTACAGCCTCTGCTGGGACTTTTACTTTTGTTGCCGAAGGAACCTGAATGACTCCACTGTTTTTACAGTGCTGTTCATGATGGTGTGTGTGGGGAGAGCAGGGGGTTTCTCCTGAAGTCCACGATCTTCTCCACTGTTTTGAGCGTGTTGAGCTCCAGGTTGTTATGACTGCACCAGACAGCCAGCTCTTTAACCTCCTGTCTGTAAGCAGAATCGTCACCGTCCTGAATGAGGCCGATAAGTGTGTTGTCATCCGCAAACTTCAGGAGCTTCACAGAGGGGTCTTTAGAGATGCATACGTTGGTGTAGAGGGAGAAGAGCAGTGGGGAGAGGACACAACCTTGAGGAGCACCAGTGCTGGTGGTGCAGGTGCTGGATGAGAATTTTTCCAGCCTCACTAGCTGCTGTCTGTCAGATGCTGCAGGATGAAGTGCAGACCCATGTTTACTGCATCATCAGAGGTTTCATTTATTAACATTATTTGCAGTAAACATGAACAAACTATGGACGATATTTGTACAGTGTTTATTATTCTTAGTTCTGCATTTACTAATATTTTTAATACATTTAATTAAATGATGCAGGCTGTTTGAAGAGACTGAACGTAAACAATGCAGTTCTGAGTCTGATTAGAGTGGATCCAGCAGTAATGTTGCAACACATAAGTTTGATTAAACATGTTTTACCACTGTCAAACTGCACTGTCTGTTCTAGACCATTTGATATGTACTGAGTATGTATATGTTTTATAACCCAACTGACCCATGTTGTTTTCAGCAGTGACCATGTGGTGTTTTAACAAGCTAAACTGTAAGCCAATCAAACAGTGGGTGTTTGCTTGTGAGTCTTGAATGTGCCCTGGCTATAAAAACAGGCTGTAATAAAAAAAAATGCAGTTTAACGGTTTGCCATGCATAAAAGGATTTTAAATGCACGACGTGGAGGCTAATAACTGCCCAACGCCACAGGTTCTGTCACTTCGGTCTAGCTTATTCGCGGTTTTCTCGAGCTGCGTGCATTGTTTTGTGTCGGGGTTCGGACACTCACGCTCCATGATCTGTCTTGCTGTAGGAGCGTGCAGTCCTGAGTTTGCTCGGGCCGTGCGCTCCTCTGTCTACGTTTGTTTCGTTTTTTTCTCTTCGAGCTTTTTCTTTGTTCTGTTCTGATTACAAGCAGCTCGTTTTTTCGGCTGCATGCTTTCTTTTTGTTCTTGTTTGTCATGTTTTGTGTGAATATGCAGCTTATGAGTGTTTGGCACATGGCTAGTGATTTTGTGTTGCTGGCCATGTGCTTGTGTTTTGTCTTGTGTGAGCACATGGCTTTTGTTTATTTTCGTGTGCCATGTGTGTCCTAATTTGTTCTCCATTTATTAAGGGTTCCAGGGCTCCCAAAATTCCAAAATCTCTTGTAGCCCTTCGGGCAGGTATTTTTCAGATGTTGATAGCGCGAAAATAATTTAACTAGCCCAAATAAAAAAAGACCTTTTTTTTAATAAATATAGAAAATCAGATAGGAGTCTAAATGTCAATCAAAAATATTTGCAATACACAAATAACAAATATCAAAGACGTAATTTTATTTCACTATTTAAAGGGTATCAATTTATAGGCAATTTATGACCCTTTTTAAGAGCTGCACAAGTAAAATGAACACAGTATGAGTGGGGTTGGACAATATGGTAACATATGCCATAAAATTATGATTTACAGTTCAGATACAGGTTTTCACAAAAACCAAATATCTTATACAAGAGCATTTCAGCCTTTATACCATTCAAATTGATAAATCAAGTATATTATTATATTTATTTAAAACATGCACATTATACTGTCTTAATTGTTTAGATTTTTAGAAGACACATTAACTTCTTTCACATTTACAACTCTATGTGTTTGCTGCATAAAAACACGGGTCGATATTTGCAATTATTGACCATAAACAGCTGAAAAAAATATTGGAAATGCAAATTAATTTTCTGCCACTATGCGGCGCTTTCGGAGTGCTGAAATATTACGGTTTCCATAGAAACGGCTGTACACAAAGCAGCACCGCGCTCATTAACGCTGTTTTATCAGGAATTATAGGTAAAATGAAATCTCAAAGCCAACGACACGTTTCTGAGGACAGTCGGTTCCCATCAGATACATTCATATAAAGATATCCGTACCGCATTTTGACTTTGCAACGGGCAGCGCGCATATTTATTCAGTGACATCGTTGCTTTTTGAAGTTCAATCCCTATCGCGATTCTTGTCTTCCGTCCCCAACTGTAAGACATCTTAAAATTATAATTATGACTTTTCTTATACTATTTAACATATTGAAAACTTTTTATGACCTTACATTAGATACAACTAAATTGAGGAGTATTAAAGGACCTGCAGGAGCCCTTTACTTTAAGATAGCCCGTCGGCCAGGGCGGTGAAACATTTTGGTAGCCCGACTGAAAAACACAATAGAGCTTGCAAACCGACGTCACTGCGCAGTGCATTCTGGGACGTAAACAAGAGGGCGCCGCCATATTGTGAGGCCACCACTGCCTATGGTTATTACAGTAAATGTGTGAAAAACAATGTTGAAAAGTCGATTAAAATAACCAAATGTACTATACAGAGACACGTATCTGAAGCTGGCTGATAGCTATGATTTTCAGGAATTCAGGAATGGAACTTTGAGAAAAATGGGTTTAAAGTGAGACTTAGTTTTACTTTTACTTTATACGGGTTTAACAAGAGCGCTATACTGCATTATTACACAAACAGACTAACGTATGTTTTCCGTTGTTTATCATGGGTATAGTCTCCGAACTTTTGATCACCACTTGTATGTTTATATAGCAGGAATAATGTACCTTGTAGTTGTAGTTTACATGAAGAAACACCAGCGCAGCACAACGGTTCGCGCACTGTTTATAACAGACTGCTACCGGACCAGGCTTTTGTGATGGGAAAGCATAACTGGACTAACCAGTGAACCGATCTCTTTGCACCGCATCTGAAATCCTAGTTTTGTCAATCTAAATGCTTGACTAAAGTCTCAAACTGCTTCGTTATAACTCCCAAAACTGTTCCCAAACACAGACTCCGAAAATAACATGACTGCGTTTCATCTACACGCTCTGAACCTTTTACAGTTAATGTTATATCTATAGGACCAAAAATGACATAGTAGCCTATTTTAAGTTGTTTCCGTTGTTTTTCCTATAAGAAAAATAATCTAAGCGATTGCATCGGTGCCACTTTTGGGAAATAGGCCTATTTGTTTTCGTGCCGAATGAGAGATGTTGGTGCGTTTAGGTTTCTCTTTAAATTCGTTTTGGTAAGACTTTTGTATGTTTTTTTTGTTTGTTTGTTTTTAACGAATTTCATTATAGTGTGTGTTTTATTTTATAATTTGTAGGTTTCTTTGCCATTGTAATTTGTTTTATTTCATGATTTGTCTGCTTCTTAAATAAATTTGTTTTGGTTAGATTTATATGTTATTAACGAATGTCATTATAATTATATTGTTATAATGTGTTTTATTTTAGAACTTGTCTGTTTCTTAAATTAGTTTTGGTTAGACTTATATAGCCTATGTAGCTAGTTTAACGAATGCCATTATAATTTGCGTTTTATTTTAGAATTTGTTTGTTTCTTAAATAATTTCGTTTTGGTTAGACTTATATATGTTGTTTATAAGGAATGGCATTGTAAATTGTGGTTTATTTTATAATTTGTATATAAATATACTATAATTTTTATAGTGTCCCCCTATGAAAGATTCTCCCATTGAAGATTTTCTGCCGATGTCCCTGGTTCAAGTAGCTATATGAAACAATGTTAGTTTAAACGTTAAACCTATAAATTTGCGCTATTAGGCGCATAGGCCTATCCAAAAAGCTGAAGCTGCTTTGAGGTACAGGAGGCACCAGCGCGATCATTTGCATTTTTTCAATGGAAAAAATTTAAAATTAGCCTATCCGTCATTTTTGCTCACAAAGGTAATAGCAATACATCTTAAGGTAAGGTACTGTTTCCCCCGACACATTCATTGTCATTACTTTTGCCGGTGCTTTGTGGCAAAATGTTGTGTTGCGTCTTTCAGAAGGCGGTGTGGCCGTTTTGCTCATATGCTGTTCTTATCGTTATGCTCTGCTTATAATGACACACAGGCTTATACTCTGATAATTCAAGCAGGTGTAGTTGCCTTAATCAATTTTGATAACAGATACATTTATGGCTAGGCCCACCCAGTTTTCTCTGGGCACACCCATATTGTGAATCCTGGCTACGCTACTGTACCGGACTCTTCATCTTTAGTAATTTCTTCATCCAATCCTTCATCTCTGGATGTGAAATAGTCCATTATAACATCGTATAAGGCACTGACATCACCAGGATTGAGTAGACTGAGGCCAGTTAGATCGTTTTGAGTGAGCATCTTCTTCCGACTGCGTTGATCTCTTGCGTTCCGACATCTCACGGTATCAATAAATAAATAAATACAACTTTGCGTGTCGTAGTTTACACAGGACTGGTAAGAAATGTGCATTGATACACCATTATTAAATATGTTACATGGATTATTTTGATAGGTTAACTGTTTTTGTGGTGTTAGAGAAAGCACCTCTGCAGCACGTTCTTAACATAGAATAGACTCTTAGAGAATTTTATTGCACTAAACAAGTGAATTTTGCCAAGATATTTTCAGAGATGACAGACAAGATGTTATAGAATAATAATTTAATGAAAACCTAATTTTGACAAAAAAAAAAACAAAAAAAAACTGACATTCAAAACATCCCAGCGCGAACATTACAAGAAACAACACAATGCGTTCTTCCCATGACGACGATCACAACAACCTCAACGTTCCTCAATCAACAAGTGGCCTCACAAAATGGCGATTTTTCCCATAAGGCACCGCGGCGCTAGGGCCGTGACGTCACACCGACATCCCCTATAGCCCCGGGACGTCGGGCTAGCGATTTTGCGAGCCCTGCAACTGCTCAGGTAATTTCAATGGTAGGCTATGATACGTAATCCCTGCCCACCCCTGCCCATGCCTGGAACCGGCCCTGTTCGCATATATGTTAAAAATCTACTTTTGCGAACTAGTTTTCGCTCAATCTTGATGGTTCCACTGCAGTGCAGCTCTCTGGACTCTTTAGATCAATAATTATCAAAAAAAAATTGAATTTTGTGTTTTGGTTGGCTGTAACTAACTCATTTAGTAAAGGGGTGTGGCCACATATACCCAAAAGCCTGTAAAACCTAAACAAAATCTCAAAACTTTGTCTTCACAAAATGTGTCAGATGATTCTGGCCCCTCATCAATTTAAAAACATGCCATTGGAATAATAACCACTAGATGTCAGTAGAAGACCAGTAATGGACTCACATCACTTGAAAGTGCTTTCATGGTTTAAGGCAGTGGTCCGCATCTGGCCCGCGCCCGCATCCAGATTATTTTGATAGCGGCTGGTTCTGAAATAGCTTAAATGTTAACATCAGTCTGCACACGACGTAACCAGTGGTATACTGGTGCCTGGAGAAGTGTGTAAATACGCTTCAATCCCACCGACCAAAAAAAGACGTGAACTCCGCAATGTCTAAAGAAATTTACCAGTTGAGAAATCGGGTTTTCTCTTTGTTACAGCCGTTTTGAACTTACTATTTAAACTTTACATTTAAACATTTACTGGATCTTTTGATAGAAAAGTTTACAGGGGCTACCGGTTTAAAAAATCTGATCGTAAAACCTGCTTCATTTTATTTGTAAGGTATTGTTTTCGTTATTATAAACAGATTCGAACAACACCACTTCCGTTGCCAAAATGCGCGCGCAACTATATAATCCCGTGGGCTGTAAAACGGTCTATTGAATTCATACAAAGACAAAACTAAATGACTGTTATAGCATTTCAGATCGCATTTACACAAAGTTTACCTCTTAATTTATACAGATAAATCATATTTGACAATTCTGTAAGCTTATAGTTACAGTGAAACCTGAAAATGATGTAAAAACTCTTAAAAAGACAAGACTGCAGTAAGCATTTTGTCACCTACCATTTATTACAGAAATCTCTTATGATTTCAGCCCAAAATTTCAGGTTGGCCTAGACCTTAGATGCAATAAAGGCCTCATATGCTCGAACCCCGGTAATTGCTGCTTGCAGCTATATTTCTCTTTGTGTTTGCAGTCCTGTGTGGGTTAATTGTTGAATTTCCCTGTTGTGTCTTGCCCTTCCTAGTCAAGCCTTGTCCTGCTTTGCCTGTTTGTTTTCCCCTACGGGGTATAGTTTTTGTTTATTTTTTTAAATAAAGCCCTTCTTTCCTGCATATTGAGTTATCGCTCTCATCCCTACACCTGCTCCTTGACAGGTTGTCCCACAAAGTGCATTTAAAATCCTTTAATGCACAGCAAGCCGTTGATTATCCTGCTTATTCCATGGCCATTTGCAAATTTATAGACAAGTTGAAACTAGTTTTGCTCTTTGCAGGGCAGTATTTGTCCGAATGAGTAAAAAGTTACAGTTACTTTCGTCAGTTAGGCACTATCTCTAGCATTCTGCCAACATCAAATCAGACACAGAGATAAAATAGTGCGGTAGGATCACATTTATTTGAATTAATTGTAGCATTTATTTACATAAATTATCGATCTATCGAGAAAGCGAGCCATGACAGTTGTAAACTCTGCAGGAACACCTGCCCTCCAGGACCAAGATGGTTCATGCATGCTATAGGGCCTTTGTAATCTTACAAGTGTAATAACTTCTTTCACCTTTCCACTGAAATCAGAGAGGCTGCTTGGGCTTCTGAATAATGTAACCAACCTATATTTTTTCTCACACTCTGATGCTGAGTTAGTCTAGAGATAAATAGCATCTATCCCTTACATATGGGTCTTTAATTTTATTTGAAAAGGCACAATATCAGTTAATCATTTGAAAGACACTGCATAGGAGCTGTGTAAGCTTGTAATGATTGCTTTAATACATTACTAATTCCTTGCTGAATTGCGACCTAGATAACATGTGTGCCATTGCAGTTGTGATGGCATTTGTTTACAAACTGACACTCACACTAAGTGCTTTTCACAAAAAATTATTTTGTTGAAAATTGATAAAAATGAGAGAACAGTAATCACTGTATCTTCATGAAAGAAGATAACAACTAAATCTTGGAGGTTACAGCTGTGAGAAATGAGTAGGACATCATGCACTGACGTCAGCACAGCTGCAGGGTATAGTTTCTCAGAATGTTTTCCATCAGATCCAAATAAGTTAGACTTGTTTTCATCACACTAAAGTGAACTTTGGACCAGTTCTCCTCTCTCCGCAACATGCTCCTCAGCAAAGGTGAGCTTAGTCTTTTGATCCTTTCATGAGAGGCTTGGTCACTCACTGCGCTTTCAGTCTAATTTCTCTTAAACATGCCGAGATGGATCCATACCCTGTTCAGCATTGAACTGGCTAGCAATTTCAGCTGCAGTGTTGAACCGATTCCCCATTGAGAGTCTCTACATTATCCTGGGAACCAGCCTTTTTAAGGGGCTTGAATGAATAAGTGTCATTGTAAACCTGCAATATTGGAGAAATCACAGATTTGGAATGACCAACTTCTCTTGCAATGGCTGAAAGTGTCTTCCCTTTGGCCTTCATCTGGACAACCTCCTGTCACAGGGTTTCAGTCACCTTAGAGCACCCTGCCATCTTGCAATCTCAGTGAAAATTTGAGGAGAGCTGCCAGTTAAAGGGATACTCCACCCCAAAATGAAAATTTTGTCATTAATCATTTACCCCCATGTTGTTTCAAACCCGTAAAAGGTTTGATTGTCTTCGGAACACCATTTAAGATATTTTGGATGAAATCCGGTAGCTTTTTGACTGTCCCATTGACTGCCAAGTAAATGAAACTGTCAAGGCCCAGAAACCTATGAAAGACGTTGTCAAAATAGTCCATCTGCCATCAGTGGTTCAACCATAATTTTACAAAGCTACAAGAATACTTTTTGTATGCAGAGAAAACAAAAATAATGACTTCAGTCAACAATTTGTCTCCTCTATGTCACCGTAGCACCATTTTGGAAAGTATCCACTGGACGTAAACAGCTGTTCTGTATCAGCCACAACACACGGATGCGCTGTTTTCGTTTGAATAATAGCGCAAATACACGTAGAAAACATATCCGTGTGTTGTGGCTGATACAGAACAGCGTACGTTGTTTACGTCCAGTGGATACTTTCCAAAATGGCGCTACGGTGACACAGAGGAGACAAATTGTTGACTAAAGTCGTCATTTTTGTTTTCTTTGCGTACAAAAAGTATTCTCGTAGCTTCGTAAAATTATGGTTGAACCACTGATGGCAGATGGGCTATTTTAACAACGTGTTTCATACGTTTCTGGGCCTTGGCTGTTTAATTTTTTTTTTGGCAGTCAATGGGACAGTCAAAAAACTACCGGATTTCATCTAAAATATCTTAAATGGTGTTCCGAAGATGATCAAACCTTTTACGGGTTTGGAACGACATGGGGGTTAGTGATTAATGACAAAATTTTCATTTTGGGGTGGAGTAACCCTTTAAATAAGGTTTGTCTTATAATTGAGGAAATTAGCACCTCCATTAACTTGGAGGTGTCTGTAAGGGTCCTCTAATTTTGATTAGAGTTCCTTTTCAAATATCTCATTTAAGCTTTTTATACTGTGCTTCAGAATGTAATAAATGTATGAAATGTGCTTAAAAACTGCCCTTCTATGTCTGTAGGGATAATAGGACAAAGGTCTTAGGACTACTTTTGATCTCCACTGTATATACATTTACTTTCATTTCTGTTCCTGGACCTCAACTGGTAGAACAGTGAGCTTAACTTATTCTTGATAATATTATTATATGAAATATGGTGGTATATTGCAAGTTTACTTTAGACATAGCGATGTTTTCCAAATGATCAGACAGAGTAAGCAAAAATCCTATTGGATAAAATTGATTTAATACATATTTTAGGACCTTTACAGTATATCAGCAATAGATTAGAAGCATGGGAGGCATGCATGTTCTTCCTGAATAAAAAGCTAATTATAACCTTTCTAACATTCCACCTATTAAATCTCACTAAGATCTTTACAAGGAAGTTTTTCCTTATCAGTTAAAAGTGCGTGTTATCTAAGATGGCTCAATAAACATGCTTTAATGTGCATGTTTTGTCTGTGTCTTTAATTGTTTTTCTTCATCTGTGTTCTGTCAGGAAACCCTGGGCTCAGGTGAGGAAGCAGTTCTTCAGCTCTGGAGTTAACAAGCGCTCACTGGACTGCATTGAGAAAGCGGCCTTCTTCGTCACACTAGATGATCAGGAAGAAGGCATGATGGGGGAAGATCCCACTGTGAACTTGGACCGCTATGCCAAATCTCTCCTTCACGGAAAATGCTATGACAGGTAGGAGGAGCAGCATAACTTGTTTGTATTGAGAAACTATACACGTCGAGGACATTGTTTCACTTCTGTCCTCCTTCCCTCAGGTGGTTTGATAAGTCGTTTTCTGTCGTGGTGTATAAGAATGGAAAGAATGGCTTGAATGCAGAACATTCTTGGGCCGATGCTCCTGTAGTGGCCCACCTGTGGGAGGTAAGTGTGGGAGCCTCAGAGCAGTAACGAACTTTGTGTTCGTCATGCAACAAATGTCATGGTTCAAGTTTCAATATTAGTCACCAACCCACTGCCCATGTCCTTTAAAACATGTGCAACAATGATTTTAGAATACGCCGTCTGTGGGTGTTCTGCTTGGGACAAAGGCCACTTTGACGACCTCCACAGCAGCCTTCTGCAAAACACATTCCGTTCACGCCTCCTACACCTACTAAACATTTACATCTAATTGGTGTTCTTCAATGAACGTTTTGATACTTAAAAGTGCAAGCAGTCTTGTGATTGTATATTTCACTCTCTTAGTTCACTCTGGCCACAGACACATTTCATTTGGGTTACACTGCGGATGGAAACTGCAGGGGAGAGATCGAACGCTCCTTACCACCTCCTCAACGGTTGAGCTGGGACATACCACCAGAGGCAAGATATATAAAAAAGCTTTCTCTTTTCTCATTTTAGGCTTTCCGTGTTCCTCATCAAATCTTGGCATGTCCTTGATGTCATGCATCCGAGGATGCTTGGAGGACATGCATGTACGCAAATACACAAATAACATCTTCTTCCTTCTTCCTTCTACTCCCTCCTCTTTCATGTTTTGAAGAGAGATTTACTGACAGATTATGTGCCATTCCACATCAACATGTATCTGGTTAAAGATGATAACGTGAACATAACTTCAGTTCCTTATCCTTATCAGTTCTAGGTTTAGGCCACTTTAGGCTGTGTATGGGTCATACAAGCAGTGTTTTGTTTTGTTTTTTTTCCTGAAATGACTATTAATAGAGAATGTTATTACAAAATTGGCTACTAAATCTTGTTAGATAGTCGATACCTGCTTGAAGGCAATTATAGTGCATTGTAATTGTCAGCACAGTCAAGTTCAAAATGATTGGCAGTATGATCAAAAAAGGCAAAATAATGTAAAAATAAATCTATGTAATTTATTATTTCAATCTTTAAATTAAAAAATTGACAAAAATATAATCTTTCAACAAGTAAAACTAATGAATGTGGGAAGAAGGGGA
Source organism: Cirrhinus molitorella (assembly GCA_033026305.1). Classification (NCBI taxonomy): domain Eukaryota; kingdom Metazoa; phylum Chordata; class Actinopteri; order Cypriniformes; family Cyprinidae; genus Cirrhinus; species Cirrhinus molitorella. The sequence continues at coordinate 32,821,361 of CM065117.1, read as the reverse complement.
AATCACATTATGAATATCTCTAATACACCTTGGCCGCAGTTATTGGCATCCCTAGAAACTATTATGAGTAAAAAATCTGTGAAGTATACTCTTATTTGTTTTTAACACCAGCGTAACTAGGGCATGCAATTGTCCAGCCATGCTTCCTGTTTCACAGGACTGTAAATATAAGGAACACAAAGGCCAAAAGGCCCCTAATCATTGATAGAATGTAGTGAAAGATTGTTGAACTTCACAAAATAGAAGGTGGCTGTAAGAAAATAGTGAAAGCATTGAAAATTACTATTTTTACCATTAAGGCAATAAATAAGAAGTTCCGATGGGAGCAGAAAATGTTATAAATCTGCCTGTAAGAGGACATGGAAGCCATGTTTATTATTTTATAGACTTTCTGGAACTGTGTAGTATGGAGGACTATGATAGGCTGACCATACATCCTCTTTTTTTCCCAGACATGTCCTGGTCTGAATTGCCTGAAATGTCTGTATTTTGATTTCGTTTTCCTATTGCTGTGCCCTCTACAGTCCCTATGCATTAAATGTATGTGTTTTTGCAGTGCTTTATCTATTCTCTGTAGAGCCCACCTTCTCGCACACTGCAATTGGTTGATTATGTGCAATATCTGCAAGCTAATGGTCAAACCTCTTTTCAGTCAGCAAAAATGAAACCAATAGGATAACAAAGCCAGGCAATTAAAAAATCTTGGAAGGATTCAAGGGAATAAATTATCAGTTGTGTTGATTAACAAATATTTAGTGTAAATAAATCGACCGACAAATTGACATATTTAAAGTGTTTCTTCATGCTTAAATGTTAATTAAATACAGCAAGAAAATAATGTATGAACTTATTTAAATTATTTTGAACATTTAAATAGCATTTTAATAAGGCTGGCCATGCACTTGAAGATTTTGGGGCCGATTTTAAGCATGATTTGCACCACGAATGATTGGGGGGGGGGGCATGGCCTGAATTGAGACTTGTCTCAAACAATATTTTGGCCAGTCCACTATTGTGTGGTGTCATTATGATTATTTAACTGCCCCCAATCGAGACGGAACATTCCAAAACTTAAATCATAAATATCAAACATCATGCTCATGATCATGCTGCTTTGAAAGGCCATTTCCACCACTGAATAAAAAAGGTTATTGCGACCTTTTACCTCACAAGGTAAAAAGTTTATATCAGATATAAACTCACAATTGCGAGTTCTAAAGTCAGAATTCCAAGATGTAAACTCACAATTCTGCTTTTTTTTTCTCAGAATTGCAATATAAACTCAGTATTGCAAGAAAAAATGTTATCTCGCAATTCTCATCAAGTCAGAATTGCATGATATAAACTCACAATTGAGTCTTTTTTCCTGAAATCTTTCTGCTTGACATAAACTCACAATTGTGAGAAAGTCATTTTTCTCGCAATTGTGACACTTTTTTTCCCACAATTCTGACGTTTTTCTCGAAAAAATATTTTTTTTATCTCACATATCTCGCAATTGTTCACGCTATTAGTTTAATTTTTTTTACTTAATGCATTTGTTTATTCATTTTTAATTATTTTTTAAACTTAAAGGCTTTTAAAAATTTGTTTAATGCAGGGCAGCACGTACGAGTTAAACAGACGTTTGTTTTTTTTGTTTTTACAGTTAGTTAACAGCAAGGCAATCTTATCTAAGTGTAATCTGATGTTTCCGTATTTAAGGGAAACGTTGAGTTTCATATCTTTAAGGTTCAGTAATGTTGCCTTGGCTCATGTTAGTATGCAGGTCTTTTGCTTTTTTATTTGGAACTTTAATCAATAATCTTTCTATATATATATATATATATATATATATATATATATATATTTATTATAATAACTATTTTATGATTGCTGTAGCAATATTTAACAAAACTCTGCATTTCACTTGGTCACTTTACTGTGATGCTTGAAAGGTCAGAAAATGTGTCCAGTTATTTAGGTGTTTTCCCTGCAGCCTCTTCTCAGGGTCGGTAGTTCACTTGCAAATGAGACGTGGGGATTTTTTTTTGACAACTTCCTTGTGTGTATTCGTGACAGTTGAAGCATAATATCAGAGCCCAATGGCTAGCACACCAGTTCTTTTACACAGTGAAAAACATGCGTAACAATTTACTTGAGGTCCACCTTATTTTTATGTGGAAGTAAGCTGTTTTCTGGTAATATGTTAGACTTAAGGTTCATGAGATGTTGGGAAATAACAAGAAGAATAAGAAAGTGAAGTAAATGGTAAAACGGTTTGCAATAATTAAGTTAATACATTAAAATAATATGGTATTTGTACAGCTAAAAGCATATGTTTTGTACAGCTAAAAGCAGCAGGAAGCTGATGAGACCGGAAGCCGGACACATTCTTTTCCCGTTCTTACGGACAAAATAAGGTGGACAATACGTAATCAAATTTTTTTTTTAAGTATACTTGACCCCAAAATGAAAATACTCACTCTCATGGCACTCCAAACATTTTCAGAACACGGAAGAATATATATATATATTTTTTTTTAAATATTGGGAACCAAACAAATATTCATTCTCCAACACTGCTGCATTGCTTTACTATAGGGAAATGCGATCATACGCGTGATGAGATCTCAAGTGTGTCTAGTATCATCATGTTCATTATGTATCATGGTGTTCTTTTGCTGACTGGCAGAATTAATTTTTTTAAGTGCGTAAAACCTTTAGGAGTTTTTTTCTTCTTAAAAATGTCAAATCTATAGCATATTTCTCTTCAGTGTTCTTCACTGTTAAGTGTTTTTTTAAGAGCCCAAATTAATGAAAAACAATCACAGGCATACTAATCTCCTTTCTCTGCTGTCTTTCTGTAGGTTCAGACGCAGGTGTCCGAGTCGCTTGCTGTTGCGCAAGCACTAGCTGATGACGTGGACTGTCATGTGTTCCCCTTCAAAAAGTTTGGGAAGGGGCGTATCAAGAAAATGAAAATGAGTCCAGATTCCTTTGTGCAGCTGGCCCTGCAGCTGGCTTACTACAGGGTATTGACATATTCATTATCTTGACAAAGCGAAAGCATTGATAATGATAAGCGTCCGTTAGAAAAGTCATTTTTTTGGCCCTGGGAAGGGACTTTCTCTTATGTAATGTGTCTTATGTCATGTATCTATACTCTCATTCTGCTTGCAGTACAGCACCAAATAATTTGTTTTTTGACCTTTAGGATAGAGGGACTTTCTGTCTGACATATGAAGCCTCCATGACTCGTTTGTTTCGTGAGGGTCGCACTGAGACTGTACGATCTTGCTCCAGTGAAAGCTGTGCCTTTGTCCTTGCACTGGAAGCAGGAGAGGTTAAGTCAATGCTTTGAATTTTTCTCAATTCTTCCTCCTACTTTTTGGGGACTTTTTGAAGAAGGAACTGTTAAAACCCTATCAGTACCTTTCACATAGATTTTTATCAGAATGTCTCAGCTGACTGGAGCTAGCTGTAAATCCAAAGATTCTTCTATTTCCATCTCTGTTACTGACATCACTGCACCGAGGAAGTCAGGAACGCTACCTAAAAATAAAATGAAGAAATTGTTTATCAATGTATTTATTTAAAAATAAAATGACTGACCGATAAACAGTCATTTAAAAGAGTTTATTTTGTTTAAAAATGTAGTTAAATGTAAATAATAATAATTAATTTGTCAAATATTGTTAGTTCCTTGGTTATTCCCATATATAAACTGTCTAATACTTGCTTTTATAACTTGATTGGCTAATTGATAAAGAACATAATTTGGCAAAATAATAAAGAAAAGCAGTTTATAATTTGATATATTAAATGTTATTTACAGTTTGCATGCAAAATTGATTTATTCTTTTATCATTTATCATAGAAATAAATGACCTTTTTAAACATTTATTTATTTTATTAAATAATTCCATATTTTAATACATTGGCTGAGTTCTTCATTTTATTTTTTAAGTGCCACAGCCCTCCATAATTAACATACTTCTTTATTAATGACTTTCAAAGAAATGGTACAGTTAGTTCACCCAAAAATTAAAATTACCCCATGATTTACTCACCCTAAAGCCATCCTACGTGTATATGACTTTCTTCTTTGAGACGAATACAATCAGTTATTTTATAATGGCTGTTGAGATTTTGAAGTCCAATAAAGCACATTTATCCTTCATTAAAAATACTCCACATGGCTCCGGGGGGGTAAATAAAGGCCTTCTGAAGCTATTTGATGTTTGTGTAAGTAAAATATACACATTTAAAACGTTTTGAACAGTACTTTCTAGCTTCTACTAACTGTCATATGCATTTTCATTAGAGAGTGGCTTTCTAACGGATGATGTAGGATGTAAGTGTATTGTAAGCTCTAGAGAGAATATGCTGGTCTCGCAAGAACCAAGTTTTGTTTTCAGCAAAGGAAATCCAGTCTCTGTTGAATCCAGTGACTGGTGTTTTGTTTTGCTCTCTCCTCTACACTTCCACATTCATCACTTTCGCATTCACCTACATCCTACGTCATCTGCTGGAGCGCCACTCTTGTGTATGCATAATCAACAGTTACCGGAAGCTGAAAAATGTTCTTACAAAAATTCATTCATTCGCTTCAGAAGGCCTTTATTAACTCCCTTACTTTTTATGATAGATGGACGCACTTTATTGGACTTCAAAAAATCAACAGCCATTCACTGGCATTATAAAGCTTGGAAAGGGCAGGACATTTTTAATATAACTCAGATTGCATTCGTCTGAAAGAAGAAAGTTATACACCTAGGATGTCTTGAGGGTGAGGAAATCATGGGGTAAATTTAATTTTTAGGTTAACTGTCCCTTTAAGAAACATACAACAAGCCAAAGGCTAGAAAAACAAGGCACACAATGTTTACTTTGTACTGTTGTGTGTTGTGATATTTCATTTTGCCTGATTTTTATTCGTAGGACAGAGAACATTGCAACAAGCTGTTCCGAAAGGCTGCTGAGAAGCATCAGAACCTTTACCGCCTGGCCATGACTGGATCTGGCATTGACAGGCACCTCTTCTGCCTATATGTGGTCTCAAAATACTTGGGGGTAGAGTCTCCTTTCCTTAAAGAGGTTTGTGGTTGTTTGTATTGGGGAGGCTGGTTTATCTTGTGCAGACCTGGATGAGATCATTTTGATAAGTCATCCAAAAAAGATCTTAAAATTCTTTTCTTTGACCACTCCAAACCCAACAATTAGTCATAAAACAGTCTTAGTCAGTCTTTGTTTCCAGACTTTTGTCTCTATTTAGTTTTTTATAATAGAAAATTAAGAATTGAATAAAAGGAAATGTATCATACAAGAAGGGAGTTTTCTTGGCAGTTGTTTTTTTTTTCTGATTCTTTAGTGATTGTCAAATACAACTGAATTAATTCAAGGTACTTCTTCATTATGCAAAATGCAAGTTATAAGTGCTTGGTGTATCTTCTTACTCTATTTTTATCACCGTATTACATAACCTCCAGGATCTTTGCCAAAATAAAAAAAACGAACAGACTTTTATGTGTGCACAAGAAACTATGAAAGCATGCTTTGGAACATGACATACTGCCGTAATGAAATACAAGTTTTATGCGCTATTATTAAGCATGCAGAACAAAATCCCATGCGCATATGAATAGTTTCTCAAGGACAGAAATGTTTTCCTGTATGTGATTTATAGGTGTTGTCAGAACCCTGGCGCCTTTCAACCTCTCAGACGCCTGTGCAGCAGATGGAGTTGTTTGATTTGGTCAACCATCCTGAGTTCGTCTCACTGGGAGGAGGCTTTGGTCCAGTGAGTAAATGATGAACACAAATACACAGGAAGAAAGACCTCATGCACTCACTGTGTTTGTGTTTTGTTCCTGTGTAAGGTGGCTGATGATGGCTATGGTGTATCTTACATCATTATGGGCGAGGACATGATCAACTTCCATGTGTCCTGCAAGCATTCCTGCACAGAGACTGTAAGAGCAAAACAACCCCACATCACTACATACTCTTAAATTATGAACAATTAAGAACAATTCATTACTTGCCTTTTTTATGAAGCTGCATCACAAAAGTGAGTACACCTCAACTTGGATATATTTTAGAGTAGGCAGTGTGCAGCTTGTATAGCAGTATTGATTTACTGTCCTCTGAAAAGAACTCAACATACAGCTATTATTGTTAAAATAGCTGGCAACAAAAGTGAGTACTCCCTAAGTGTAACATGTCCTATTCATCATGTTTATGTTTTTGTCTGCTTGACAGGACCATACAAAGTTGTGTATCTTGTATTAAAGCAGTTAAAATTTGGTGCTTTAAGTACAATTCTCTCATACTGACCACTGGATGTTGAACATGGCACCTCATGGCAAAGAACTCTCTGAAGATTTGAGAATTAGTATTTTTGCTCTCCACAAAGATGGCCAAGACTATTAGAGGTTCAGTACCACCCTGAAATTGAGTTAGACTACAGTGGTCAGGGTCATACAGAGGTTTTCCAAGATGGGTTCCATTCAGAACAGGCCTTGCAAGGCTCAATCAATGAAGTTGAGTACTCATTCTGTGCGTCAGGTGCAGAACCTGACTTTAAAAAACAGACGCATGAGTGCTGCCAGCATTGCATTAGAGGTTGCAGAAGTAGAAGGTCAGCTTTTCAGTGCTCAGACCGTACGCTGCACACTGCAACAAGTCGGTATGCATGGGCGCCATCCCAGAAGGAAGCCTCTTCTGAAGCTGGCTCACAAGAAAGTCTGGAAACGGTTTGCTGAAGACAACCTGTCCAAGCGCATGAATTGCTGGGAATGTCCTGTGGTCTGATGAGACTAAGATGAACTTGTTTGGCTCAGATGGTGTCCAGCTTGTGTGGCGATGCCCTGATGAGGAGTACCAAGAAACTGTGTCTTGCCTACAGTCAAGCATGGTGCTGGTAGCATGATGGTCTGGGACTGTATAAGTGCTGCTGGTACAGTGGAGCTGCAGTTCATTGAGAGAAACATGGATTTTATTATGTACTGTACATTCTAAAGCAGAACATGATGCTTTCCCTCCAGAAACAAGGCTTAACAGCAGTTTTCCAACACGATAACGACCCCAAACACACCGCCAAGATGACAACTGCCTTGCTGAGGAAACTGAAGGTGAAGGTGATGGGGTGGCCAAGTATGTCTCCAGACCTAGACACCTGTTGGGTATCCTCAAGAGGAAGGTGGAGAAGTACCATGTGTCTAACATCCAGCAGCTCCATAATGTCATTATAGAGGAGTGGAAAAGGATCTCAGCAACAGCCTGTGCAGCTCTGGTCTATTTCATGCCCAGAATGATTAATTCAGTGCCAGATAACAATAGTGCTAACACAAAATACTGACACTTTAGACACAGTTTTGACAAGTTCACTTAGGGTGTACTCACTTTTGTTGCCAGCTATTTTGACAATAATGGCTGTATGTTGAGTTATTTTCAGAGGACAGTAAATATATACTGCTATACAAGCTGCACATTGACTAATCTAAAATATATCCAAGTTTTATTTCTGTAGTATTGTCCCTTGAGAAAATGTGAAAATGGTTGGTGAAATGTGATGGGTGTACTCACTTTTGTGAGAGACTTTAAATTCAGTTACTGTAGAGTAGACTTCACTTGATTTATTATTTTTATTTAACAGGCATTTGGTGTCCTGATTTTCTAAAGTGTGGTCATTTTCTTGTTTATAGGACTCTCATAAGTTTGGCTCTCAGATCAGTCAAGCCATGATGGATCTTATGACTCTGCTGAACCCAAACTTCAAAGAAAACACACCAGCCAACCCGGAGAAACAGTCATAATTCCTGCTGCATGTTTGTTTGAAGATAGGTTCATCTTTGATTATTTGTGCATTTTAATGTAATTATCTTATGTTTGTTGTGTTTAAGTTTGTGATTATATTGGATCTATTCCAGTGTCAATGTTAAAAAACAAGTAGAGTTTCTGGTTTTGCTCATGGTTTCACTTGTATAGGTTCATATTTATGTGCGCATTTGAATTGAATTCTCTTATGTTTGTTGGGTTTTAGTTTGTGATATATTGAATCTATTCCAGTGTCAATACTGAAAAAACTTGTTTCTAAGTTTCTGGATTTGCTAATTGCTGCTGCAGAAGTTTCACTTGTATACCTGTCATAACTCACAGAAACTGGTGTCCTGATGAATTACATCTGTCTATCTGATTGACAGCTCTGTAAATAGCAAAAAGGTGTCAGGCCAGTCACCTAATGCGTTTGCTTTAAGTTTGCTGACAACTGTAGTTGTCTTTACAGTGAATAATTATGAAGAGAGGCTGTGTGGTTGAAACTATAGCATTAGTATAGTGGAAACATGTTATTCCTGGAACTACAAATGAAAATGTTTTTCTATAGTTAAGATTGGGAGTGATTTTGTTCTATTGCGTTCACTATTATAATTTGTATTTGCAAAAATTTTACCATTAGGATATCATTCTTATCAAAATGTTGCATATTAGTACCTTAGAACAGGGGTTCCCAAACTTTTCCGTTCCATGACCCATCTAGACAAGTATAATCCATTTCAAGACACAATATTTGAGATCAAAAGAATTGACATTACTGTAAGCTTAAACAACTATTTTTTTTAGTACAACTATAGAATTTCACTATTAATATTTACGTTTTAATTTCTTCATTTACAGATGAGTGTATGAAATATGTCCAGAAATAGTCTAAACACGCTCACTCTGGTGCAGCTATAAACTGTAATCCACGCTGCGAGTGTTGTTAAACTCATCTTGGAGTTCAGCACAGAAAATTACGGCCTATGTGATTTGAAAATCGCTCTAAGCAATATTGCGATTCGTAATTAGTGTTGGTGTGTCATTCATGTGCGTCGGAAGCAAAATAAATGTGGTTGGGTCCTCCCCCAGATTTTTTTTTACTGTAGTATATGCCATTTTCTGTAGTCTGGTGCCTTTTAAATTAACAGTGGTTTTTTTTTTTTTTTTTTTTTACACAAAGTGCAAATAGGCCACCTTTTTGACAGGGGCTATTTGCATCATCTCTGCCCGCAACATCACACCAATAACAATATAAAAGACGGATGTAAAATAAAATGTTCAATACTCGTAACAAATCCAGGATTCCCACAGGTCATGGAATTTCTGGAATATCATGGAATTTTAAAAGGTCTATTCCTAATAATTTTTTATTTTGTCCAAGTCATGGAATATCAGGGATTTTTGTTTATTGCTTTAGATGTTTTGTTTCAATTTATCAAAATGTAAATTTTCTTTACCATATTTAGTTTTCACATGTTGTTTCACTTGTTTTGCTTATTGTTATGGTTAGATTATGGTTGTGAAAGTATAAAAAACATAAATTAATTTCTGCAGAAATAGTACAGAAAAATATCAAAGTGTGGGTAAAAGCAAAAAACAACAAAAACAAAAAAAAGTAGTGTATATGTGTGTGTTTTGTACTAAAAACGTCTAAAAGTAAATAAAGCTTGCAAATGGATAGATCCGTTTATTATAGGTCATGGAAATTCAGCTTTTTTAGTCATTGAAAAGTCAGGGAATTGTTTGGCTTAGAGTGGGAACCTTGCAAATCGTTTTTGACACGAGAGACCTGAGTGTCCGCCTTTTGCCAAAATCGTTCGTCTCACTTTTTACATCACATCTCATATCACATTGGGAAGGCATTTGTTTTCAATAAAAATAAAAATGAATGAAATAATTGAAAAGTTTAATAAAGTATCAGTTAGGGTTAGATGCACTGCTTTGTTTACTTTGCTGTGTCTGAGGAGTGCAGCATGCGCGAGTAACTAGTGAAAACACAGAATGAGCCAAGCGGAATGGATTCCAGGAAACAGCAGCATGTCATTTAAGGCTGTAGCTAAATGGAGCTTAATTTATTAGGGCATTCGTCATACAATGGATTTGACTGATGGCACTCTGAAAAGTGCACAGACAAATTTGCTGAATTAGAGACAGTAAAAGTGGGTGGATTCAATATCATTGGTCCTATCACACCCACATACAATGGTTCCGACGCCCATGGTGTCATTAACACGCAAATTTAGTTGCAGCCAAGTGACTTTGTGTGACCCACCTTGTCCCAATCTGCCTTGTGCCTTATGTACCCTTAAGGAAATACTATCAACCTTTTAGAGGTAACAAGTTATAAAGTTGTTCCTTCAAGAGTGTTGCTCCAAGCTGTTGCATTTTTTTGAGAGTGCTATAACACTCGCTTGTAGTGTAGTTTTTAATGTCAGATATCACTGAAATGACATTTCATTTCTTTGTTACCAAAGAGGTCTACAGTACCTGGAAAAAGGTAACAAAAATAACTACTTCATTCAACAATTTCTCCTCTGTGTCACCCTAGCACCATTTTGGAGAGTATCCACTAAACGCAAACAGCGTATGGTGTTTTGTGTTAGCTGTGCAATGCAGATACATTTTCTAAGTTTATTTGCGTTTTGATTTAAATGGAAACAACGTATCCGTGTGGCATAAGAACGCTGTTTGCGTTCAGCGGTTACTCTCCGAAATGGCTCTAGGGTGATGTGGAGAATGCGAATTGTTGAATAAAGTCATTTTGTTTTCTTTGTGTACAAAAAGTATTCTTGTAGCTTCGTAAAATTACGGTTGAACCCCTGATGTCACATGGATTATATTACCGATCTCCTTGCTACGTTTCTGGACATTGATCGTGTAAAATACATTGCTGTCTAAGTAAGAGCCAGAGAGCTGTCAGAATGCATCAAAAATATCTTAATTTGTGTTCTGAAGACAAAGCTTTTACGGGTTGGGAACGACATGGCCGTGGGGGTAAATGATTAATAATTAAATAATAATTAAAAACCTTTATTGGTTAGAAATAAGTATAAATGGATCTGCTGGCTTAGAATGCATTAGGTGTTCTTATGTTTTTTTTTTTTTTTAATGCAGTATAATTAAATGAGATTCTGCCAGTTCCAATACTTCAAATAATTTTACAGTAGGAGCAACTTTAAAATGTTGTTATATTCAATTAAACTGTGATTTGTGTTTATCATGTATATTTGCTTTTCAAATGGTCTCTTGTGTATGAACATCTCAGGAACACGTAAGTAAATGTTCAAAGCACAGTATGACTTTTACTTCTAAGGGACATAAGAATGTGTTTTTTACTTGTTGGTAAATAGGATAAAACCAAAATCTTTTTATTGCTATGAAATAATATATATTCCGGTGAATTCCTTCAAAGTACTTTCTTCATTACTTTTTAGTAATTTATTACATGCAATCTGGATTACGTAATCAGATTCCAAAAATTGAGTACTTGTAATTATATTAAATTATATTGTTATGGATTACATGATTACATGTTATTCACACAACAGCAATAGATAATTCATCATTTATTGATTCTCTCTAATTCATCTTTTCAATATTTCTTTTTATAATATCTTACAGCTGATACATTCAGAAACTTCCAGTTTTGTGTACACTCACAAAGACCTGTGTCAGTTGGCAGCACAGCATTTGACTGCTGGATTTACAAAAATCATTTCAGGTTTAATATTGCATCAACTGATTAATGCATTAATGTTCATTTGAATTATCATTCTGTAGGTTATCTGTGTATGTCAATGTCTTTAGAAGTATTTCAAACATTAAAATGCACAAATTCATAAATGCATGAGTGCTTTTTTTTCCTCATCTGATCCTTTTTCACTTAATATACTTACTTGAAATACCCCTGAGATCACATTTGCATATTCGTGGTTCTCCTATGCTAGTGGGGATTACAAATTTAAGAATCTGTTTAAAAACCCGGATAGAGCTCTTCAGCCAGAATCTTCTTCAGAATCCAGATTGAAACTTCAAGCTCAACAAAGATATGATTTCGTTCCAGACTGAATTGCGGAAACTTTTTCAGTTCAACAATCTGGTGAGTGTTACTCTATCCAAAGAACCACTGCAGACCAGTACAAATCTGTTATCCTCTGCACCAGAGAAGAGCTAACAGACAGCTGTAGGGTTTAGTTAGCGAAGTCATCCTCTTAAAAGTGATTTTAGAGTTAGTTAAGTTAGTTAGCCACGTTATCCTCTGCTTGCCAGGGAAGAAAGTTTATCCTCTGTGAGAAGAGAAGAAGGTTAGCAACTATTACAGTGTGTTAACATGTTTTGTCATCCTCTGCTTTGCCAGGGAAAGATGGAATACATTATGATATGTATTAACTAGAGTATCCTCTGCTTTGTCAGAGTGGTTATTGCTTTGCCAGAGAAGGTTAAAAACAGTTCTGTGATGACAAATTTATCCTCTGCTTGCCAGGGAGATTTTAGAAGTTTTAAAAGTGTCAGAAGGACATACTAAAATGTTGAGAAGGAATGCTAGTCTGATTCCAACAACTGAGACTAAGACTGGATTTGACAAAGAAATTTCGGTATTGATCCAGCAAAAAGTATGGTCAGCTGAAGAATGCAAAAAGGTACTTGGGGCATGTATCAGAAAGACCTGAAAGGTATTATCTGCTGCCACAGAGAGTTTAGTTTAGCGATAGCACAAGAACAAGATCAGTGTGTCGCTAAGTTAAAAGAACAAATCAAACAGCTGTACACGCAAGTGACTTGTCTTAATAAAACGTTAGGCTCAACCAAAAGTGATTTAAACCACCAAGAGTCAGATGAAAGTCATCCTGATTTACAGTCTTCATGTAGACAAGAAGACTGTGGCAACAGCAGAAGGATGGAGAAAAATGTAAATGCAGTTGAAGTATGTGGAGCAAGACAAAGGACTCAGAGTAGGATAGAAGAGGCTGAAACTATACCATCTGCAACCACCATACTCCAGATACAAGTCTGTACAACTCTAGATCCTGAGGCAATAGAAAGACTTGCTGAGAGTTTGCCATCTATACATGGAAATTTTTCTGAATTTAGAAGAGATTAACACTGATTAACAAAATGCGTCTCTACGACATGTCGTTAGCAGAAGTCACACAGCTGATGTCACAAATTCTAACTGAATCTGAATTCAACAGTTTTGAGTCTGCTGTTACTTCTGAACTACAACATGCCAGTAAAGGTGATTTGAGAGAAGGAGTTTTGAAAATTCTAAAGAACATTGTTGGACCAAAAGTGGACTGGTCCAGAAGCACTAGCTGTGTACAGAAGAAGGATGAATCTGTAAGTTAGTATACTGAAAAGTTTTGCCAGTCATAAAGGCCATTCGTTCGAACATGGTTTGATGGACTTGTATCAGAGTACAAATCTGCTTTGCCATTCTTAGATCTAACATGGTCCACTGGAACACGCAAAACAATTTGGACAGGTTAGCTACTTGGGAAAGAGAGACTGATGTTAAAGCCAGAGTAAAGATTGCCGCAGCATCCTTTAAGGTCAACACAGAGAACCGACAGAAACGTAAATGTCCTAAGAGAGAGGGTAATTGTCATTACTGTGGTAAACTTGGACACAGGATGAAAGAGTGTAGGAAAAACAAAAAATACGTAAGAGAAATGAACAATTTAAATCAGCTTTTACACAGTCTGCTAGCAACGCTAAAACAGACCCTCCCCACTACGATAAACTCGTGGGGAAACTTGCTGAGGTGTTAACTGTTAAGGCTGTGAGTTCTTAATTACCCCACTTGGGAACACTGATTAAGCACACTCACAACTTTCAAAGCTACGCTACAGCACACTCCAGTCACTCACCTATTCTCTATGGGTTATGATGTTTGCTATGACTAGTACCCGAAATGTGTAATGTAACTGATTACGTTACTAACTACAATATTTGTCATGTAATTTGGAGCAGGGCCGGAGTGGGACTCATTTTCAGCTCTGGAGATCCATCCCTTAGACCGGCCCACTTTAGTTTACAACTGACTATAGCTATTACAATAATGTAATTAAAACTTCAGTAGGCTATATAAGTCTGCAATAGTGCACTGTTCTCTACAGCCTTGTAATTCATTGTATTTTTCTACAGCCTTTCTCTTATCCATTTCTTAATCTATTATTTTTTGCTTGCATATATCCAACACAATATTTGTACTGTATACCATAATGTTTGTCTGCCTGCAGTTAAAAAGTTACCAGAGATAATCACATTTTCTTAACAACTGAACGTCTATGAAACATATTTTTATAATATAACAATACTATTTTGCTAAACACTTTGATTTTTAAACTAAAATAGGCTATTCAAGTGAAGTCAAGTTCAAGTCAAGTCGAGCTTTATTGTCATTCCGCTACATACAGTGGAACGAAATGTTGTGTCTCGCAGGACCACAGCGCTACATAAATAAACATAAATATAAACATACAACACTAGACGTAGAAAAAAGTTTTAAACCTATACATAGCTAACCTACTGAAAGCGGTAATCTAACTATACATATACTATAAATAATCAACTATACATACACATAACAAAAGACTACATAAGTACTTTACATAATAACTGTGCATGGTATTGTGCAAAAGAGGCATTTAAGGTTAAGAAGCAAATAGTGCAATTTAATTTGTGGTGCATTGACAAATAAACATTTATTAAGTCCTTGTAACATGGAGTGTTAATAAGAAAGTGTCTGGTGCATGTAGAGAGAAAAGAGTGTTTATACAGGTGGTTTGTCCAGCCCACTCACCTGTGTGTAGCATACTCAGAATTCCTCCTGAAGTCCATCACAACCTCCTTTGTCTTACTTACATTGAGGGAAAGTTTGTTTGCACCACTGCATTCAACCAGTTGTGCCACTTCCTTTCTGTAGGGTGTTTCAGCATTGTTGCTGATGAGACCTACCACAGTTGTGTCATCAGCAAACTTGATAATTTGGTTGGAGCTGAACTTGGCAGTGCAGTTGTGGGTCAGCAGCGTGAAGAGCAGCGGACTGAGCACACAGCCCTGTGGGGCACCTGTGTTCAGTGTGGTAGTGCTGGACAGGGTTGCCATGTTTTCACAACAAAACCCACCCACGGACTTGGCAACACTGGTGCTGAAGGTGTTGCGGCTGACACGGACTGACTGAGGTCTTCCAGTTAAAAAGTCCAGAATCCAATTGCAAAGGGAGGTGTTAAGGCCCAGAATGTGTAGTGTGTTGATGAGCTGTTGTGGGATTATTGTATTGAATGCTGAGCTGAAGTCAATGTTTTCTAAGTGAGTAAAAGCCAGGTGTAGGGTGGAGGAAATCGCATCGTCCGTGGAGCGGTTAGGACATCTGTCAGCTGCGCAACAGTCTGTACCCACCAGTCTGGACCGGCAGCCTTGCGTAAGTTAATCCTAGATAGGGTCTTCCTTACATCGGCTGGAGACAGACAGAGCACCTGGTCGTGGGAAGTGTGGACAGTTTTTGTGTCATTCTGCATTTCAAACCGTGAATAAAAATGCCTCTGCATGCCTTTGCTGTCAGTAAAGTGACTTTATTTATTTATGTATTTATTTATTTTGTTATATTATTTTGTTTTATATTATTGCAACCATAGCCTATGAATGAAAATAATTTTTTTCTCTAAGAAAACTTAAAGTGTGCTGCTTCTGATGCTTGGATATCTACTTCAATATAATGAGGTCTAGGTTTAAGAATGCGCTACTATTTATGTATGTATGTATTTATTTATTTATTTTTGTAATGAAGCCTATTTTCCCCTCTATTTAACAGCATTAACTTGCAGTAGTGAAAGACGTCTTCCCTCAGGTAAATTGAATGTTTTCCCGCCTTGCTAAATGTCGAGCTCATGATCAAGTTGCATTCGAACTGATTTGCCAAAAATTAAAACGCGGACGATGAAGGAAATTGTTAGCGCGAGTCCACCTGCAGAGGACTCCGCTTGGCCTTAAAGCCGTCCGCAAACGGCTACGTTCACAAATAACACAATAATTTGCGCAAAAAGAATGAACAATTATCAGTTGATTATTCATATGAGGTATGCCTGCGAATACGGGACAAACTGTGTTACGGCTTTCATACGGGACGCTTCTTTGATGCTTTAACCCTTGTGCAACCTTATGGACATTTTTGTCCATTTCAGTTTTGTTTTTTTTGTTAAAAGTGTACCTTTGTTAATGGCAACTGCATACATTTTGGCTCAGGTGTGTATTTTTATTGGAAGTTTAATATTTCACCCTCATTTCCTTTTTAAAAAAAATAAATAAATAAATAAAAATAAAAAAATCAATTTTACCCTCCGTACAAAAAATACTCACACTCAATGAAATGAAACACAATGAAACCCATTAAAACTGCAATTTTTTAACCCAGGGCCATTTTATTGGGCCATTATGGCCCTAATCATTATTTATTTATTTATTTATTTATTTATTTTTTAAATCTGACACTACATAAAAAATATAAATGCCTAAAAATTCATGTTGTTGTTATTCACTGACACACCCAAGAATCTAATATGCAAAGAAAAAAAAATCTGCTTAGCATTTAGTATATGGAAAATACTATTTTTTATTTTTTCATAAAAAAAAAAAAAACCCACCTGTGGCATTATGTAAACAAACCAGCATTTAACAGGTTACAATTCTGAAAATTAATGAATGTTTGGTATATATGGATAGAACAGATGCTGGTTAAAAAAATCGACATTAGTGAAAGTGGGAAAAAATATTAATAAATCATATTTTCATGTTTTTGGACATGGACATTTTTGTCCATTTTGCACCTATGTGTAACTTTTTTTTTTTAACGCAGAAGGGTTAAATAGGGGCATCCATATTTCAACACCAGTGGTGTTGACAGTACAAAAAATAAAAAATAAAAATAAATAAATAAATAAAAAAAGACCGGCCCACCGGGAATTCTCCAGCCAACCCGGGCCTGATTTGGAGTCAGTAACGGATTACAATTTGTAAGTAATCTACCCAGCTCTGCAAGGTGCCACGAAAACGTTAATAAAAAATAAATAACCCTCTGAGCTGTTAGGTCGTAAAGAAAGCAAAAGTGAAAAAGATAGAATGATCCAATTGATTAAAAAAGGGCAAGCCCTTGCAAAAAAGTATACTTTGTTACCATGGTAACACTCCGCAGCGTATCGTGCTTAATAAGCATTTACATAGGCCTACTTGCCGACATTGACAGTATCACTGCCTCTTATTGCTTCAATCAGGGGCGTAACTTCCACAGGGGACGGGGGGGACATGTCCCCCCCACTTTTAAAAATCCCGTTCGTGTTTAATTTATAATTTTTTAACCTCACGTTGTCATTACCACCGAACAGCAGGAAACAGAGTCTACCAATACTCTTAGTCTTAAAGTGACTTTTGAGTCTACCTGTGTCGATGCGCGCGTCGCGTCCACACTGCAGCACACTAATCTATGAGCAGGCATCTCAGTTGCGGCAGCGGCGATGAAACGCCAAAAGCAGCAACAGACGACTTTAATGTCATCGTGGTTAAAAAGAAAAAAATGAGATGCGAGTTGTTGATTCAGTAAATTAGCTCAGGTCAGGATGATTTTGAATTTGTCTACACCTGTTGATGTCAGCCGTTGTCGTTGACTGAGCTGACGTTAACAAACTGTTGCTATAACTTAAGACTGTTAGCTTAATGTTTAATGCAGATTAGAACCTTCTATGTACCATAAAAACGAGTTCACTTTTAACCGCACATTTTCTGTCATATGATGATCATATCTGTGTGATCGGATCACGAAGACTGCATGTTAGTGCAAGTAACCACCGCCAATGTACAAGACTGGATGCTATGTTACACTGTAAAAAGTGAACTTGGGTGTAAGTTGAATTACTATAACTATTTGAGTCCATTTAACATGACTTTCTGCTTTCCAAATTGTAACTTAGAATTGTTCATTCGTTCAACTTAAATGCCTAAAAATTTCTCTCAACTTCACATCTAATTAAATATTTTAGTTTCAGCCAACGTAAAATTTCCCTTTAAGGACCCTGCGTCAGACGTTTTGTTGACGTCATGACGCACAGGCTTGCTGCTCGAAAATTTCTGCTGGGAGTCAGCCGCCATTTGTATTTCATACCCGGACTCAATGGAAGGTAGGTTGGAAATCAGTTTTAATTAATATAATGGATAATGCATCATTTGGACCTGTGGTTCAGTTGTTTATTAATCAATTAACATAGTTTGTGAACATGAATATTAACGAAATCGTAATTAAATGTTTGAATTTGCAGGACCGCACCACCGTTAGCCATATAGCCTATTGCAGGTCAGCACGTCATGTTAATATGTTTTATATACAATCCGCTGTATTTACTCGTTTCGTTTTGTAAAAAATATGTTAAGTGTGGACCTTCGGAGTCTGTAAAATAATTTAAAAGTAGGTGTCTCTTTTACCGTGTAACGTTATCAAAGCACAGCGCCCGAAATTTGAAATGCTGTGGGCGGGAAGTTCGGGGAAAGCGGGAGTCGGGACTGAACATCACACGAGGCTGAGGCAATTAAATGTGGGAATCGCCTAAACCTGGAGTATTATTCATATCCATAATCTATATATCTGACTGGTACATTTGTATTAAATGTGGAAATCGCCTCAGCCTCGACTATTGTTCAGTCCGGCACTTCCCGAATCCCGCCCATAACATTTCAAATTTCTCGCACTGTACTTTGATAAAGACACGGTAAAAGAGCCTATCAGCGGTTCTCAGTTCCAGTCCTCGTGCCCCACCTGTCTGCATATTTTGCATGTCTCAGTTAATGCACCTGATTCTGATAACGAGCTCCTTAGAATTGAGCTCCGTGCAGGAACTGTTCCAATTGACATATTCCCTACATAGTGTTTATTGTTCCCTATTCTCCCTGAGCACGGGGAAGTCCACTTCGGAACGTTCATGCACAAAATTGAGCTAACGTTACGCAATTACCGTCTTCACACAAATGAAACTTACTAGTTAAGTGTGATATAAATCCATTGTAAATAAATACTGTTTCAATTCGTCTCGCACGCTTTAATGACCTTTCAATGGAACATATACGTTCGCTTCGAACTGGAATCATATGATGAAAGTAGTGACTATTTTTAAAAGGTCATTGAACTTAATGATAGATTAATTTGGCTAGCTCAACATGTTTTGTTTCGTCCTGGTAAAATAAGTTTTTATTATTATTATTTTATTTATTTATTTATTTATTTATTTTTTGTAAATCAGTAACCTATATACTTTGATTACTTGACTTATAGCAAACCATTTTTGACCATTTACAATTTCTACACCACTTTTCTGCCCATAGGACCTAATTATTTTCAATACTGTTTGACAACTGAGGACATTTTACAAAACATGGTAAGTAAAATTCTAATCTGCTATAATTGTTAATAGATGATAAGAATAGCTAATGTTGAATATGTTTGAGTATAAAGCTAATTTATGATTTGTTAATGCATGTTTTATTTTCAGACTAAATTATAAATGCAACCACTGACTGATTCGGGTGCATTTCTTAACTACAAATATGGGTATTTATTAATACCAATTATTTTAGATTATTAAATGTTTATATTTTCTTGTTCCTTGCTATCACAAAAGCAGTATTTTATTGGATTGTACTGGTAATAATATAAATAGGCAACGGTTTTACTCAGAAACATGTTTACATAATTTATTTAAAAATGTCTTACCGGATTGTATTTTAAGTTTTTTATCTTGTATTCATTTGAAATGTCTTTTGTAATTTTTTGGTAAATGGATTTTTGTTATTATTGTACATTTTTGTAATCGCCGTGAAGATAATAAATAAATAAATAAATCACAAAAGCAGATAATTCAGATTTTGTAAAATTTGAAAAATAATCACAATTTCTTTTTCACAGACTGAAAACATACACATGAGAAGAGATTGTTTCCTGAGGGCCCTAATCCTATTCCTTAGAGAAAATTCCAAGGACCTCATGAAAGAGTACC
The DNA here is from genome assembly GCA_033026305.1 of Cirrhinus molitorella. NCBI lineage: Eukaryota > Metazoa > Chordata > Actinopteri > Cypriniformes > Cyprinidae > Cirrhinus > Cirrhinus molitorella. The sequence goes on along the minus strand of CM065117.1, from coordinate 32,801,526 downwards.
CTGTGAGTTGAGTGTCAACATATTCCCATTTGAGGTTTTGATTTTCAGAACAAAACCAATACTAAATACTTGAAATACTACAGAGACCACAATTTACCTAAAACAAAGAAATGCAAAGACTAGACCCATGAAAATTATTACTTTATTATCTTTATCTTTATTTATTATTATTATTATTATTATTATTATTATTTTAATATAAGAACAGGCACAGCCATTTTAAATTTAAGTGAAGACTTTCTGTGTCAGGCATCCCTAGTTATTTTAGCTGTGCAGAAACATTTCGTTATGGTTATATAATATATAATATAATATATTGTATTATTATATAATATATTGCTATTGTCAACTGCTATTTCCTTTAATTTTATTTTAATTTAAACTATGGTCTGTCTGAATTCTCAATTCTGATGGGCTAGAAGGAGTGCAATAAAATGGTAGTAACAGTTTACAATAAGGTGTCATTTGTTAACAATGTATTAACTACAATAAAGGAACAATGAACAATAAATTTATTGTAATATTTATTAATGTTTGTTAATGTTAGTTGATAAAAATACAGTAGTTTGTTAGTTCATTTTAATTCACTGTGCATTAACTAATGTTAACAACTATCAACTAACAACTACTATTCAATTATAAATAATGTTGAAATTAACATTTAATTAAGAATAATAAATGCTGTAGAAGTATTATTCTTAGTTGTTAACTAATGTAGTTAACTGACATAGTTAACTATTAACTTATGTTCCTTATTGTAAAGTGTTACATATTTGTATCTACAGGTACTTTTGGTAACACTTTATTTGAAGGTGTCCTTGTTACATGTACTTACTGTTATAATAAATTATGCATAATTACATGAAAGTAACCCTAACCATATAGTTAGTACTTGTATTTAATTAATATTACTCAGTACTTAAATGTATAATTACAGTGTAACCAGGACACCTTAAAATAAACTGTAACCATACTTTCAAGTGGAATGATTCAAATTGCAAAACAGTTACCATGTGATATTAATAGGAAATCGCATGGTTTAAAAAAAGCTATCAGATTTGAAAACCATAACTAACCTTTGTATAAAACAAATTTATACTCTTAAAAAAAAAAAAAAAGGGGGTGAAATACAGTCCTGAAACTGCAGTCTGGTCTGGTATTGCAGGAATACCCTACTCAAGAGTAAGAATAAATGTGTTTTTTTTTATGTCTATACTTTAGGATAACCAGAAAGATGTATGCGAGGGTGAAATCGAGCAGCTCACCATAGGGGGTGTTCATTATTCGGAAGGACGGGGGAGAGCTTCACGAATCACCTTCTGACTTTGGCATTGTGGTCGAGGGAGTCAAAGTTTTGAATCGGCTGACTTCAGTTACATCTGCTTGTGTCCTTCTGCTAGGTTTGATATCATTAACCTGGCTTATCCAAAACACTAGATTTTTTTTTTTGCAGCTTGCTTAGAGTAAACCTGCAGTATCAGTGTTTAAATGTACATATGTCTGGTCTGTTTGAAAAAAATGTCTGAGTTTTAGATACTAGATGTCTCAGTTTGGTTGTATGTGCTTGTATATGTAGGCCTAGTATGAATATGTTGTTGTATGTATAAATGTCCAGTTGTATTGTTTGAGAATTGCCGGATTCACTGATCTGTGAACTCAGCATAGGTATAAACACTGTTCATGATCGGTTTGATATTGATGTTTTTATACACTACCAGTCAAAAGATTTTTTTTTTAAGATTTTTAATGTTTTTTTAAAGAATTCTTAAATGAAATGTTTCTTGAACAGAAAATCAGCATACTAGAATGATTTCTAAAGGATCATGTGACACTGAAGACTGGAGCAATGATGCAAGCTTTGATCACAGGAATAAATTACAGTAAAAAAATAAAAATATTCAAATAGAAGCTATAAAAGTAGTAAAAAAAAAAAAATTGAAACTACTTTTAATCAAATAAATGCAGGCTTGGTGAGCAGAAGAGATTAATAAAAAAAAACATAAAAAATATTCAAATATTCAAAAACTTATGACTGGTAGTGTATACTTTTTTTCTGCCTCAGTGCATGACATAACCACTAATCTGTTCTAAACAGCTCATATGTTTTTTTTTTCTCATAATATTAGTGGCTCAATTTTGGACAAAGTGTTTGGTGCAGTGCAAAGACAAAGTAGCTTGCAGAAAGGCTGTAAGTTAACAGTAGAATGGATTGTTTTAAGTTTAAGAGAATTAATTTACATTGGAAACTTTGTTTTGCAAATGAATGAAAGTTAATAAACATTTTCTAATGCAATCTGAGTCTTTGACAACTTTATTGCATTTTCATGAGAAATTGTAACATGAAATTAAAGGTAAAATGATTAAGTTTGTAATTACAATGTTTTTACTTGTTTTTACAGGTAAGTGAATAATATGGTTAGGGAAAATACATTTAAGTTCAATGAGAAATTTAATTTAAGTTGAATTGACTTAAGTTGAAAAAAATTTAAAAAATTAAAAAAAACATGTAAAAAATTAAGTTGGATAAACGTAAAATTTTTAGGTGTTACCAATTTAAGTAATATTTTTAAGTTGATCCAACTGTTCACTTTTTACAGTGTAGAATCAATCAGGCCAGGCCCGTAGCCAGCTAATTTGTTCTCTGAATGACTAATTTACTGTTAAACTCATATGGGTTTCTGCATGACATGTATACTTAAGTTTAGACAGTTTGCAAAAATTTTAGTGTCCGTATATCATCACTGCGAGATGATAACGAAGTACACGAGTCTCTGAGAGATTTTATGAGTGAGGACTCGGGCGCAGCATCCGGGTTGCCAGATCCGTCTATTTTAAACGTTTAGACATGTCTTTTCCACTTAATTTGACATTTTAGAAAGCTAATAACATAGGTTGCAGTTTAGAGTTGGCGATATCTTTATCTTGTTTTATTTGCAAAAGATTTGATTTTTTTTTTTTTTTTACGTTTTTAATAGCAATAACGTTCTCAACATTGTCAAAAAAGTCCCTAAACAAAAAATGTATTCCATGTAAATGCAGGAAATTGGATTTAAAAACATTTTCCCCAAATTTCTGTCCCCCCCACTTCTCAAACCAAAGTTACACCCTTGGCTTCAATGAAACACTCTCAGTTCTATTGGTCGCAATGTGCCCCACAACAAACGGAGCAGAGTTGAAAGAAGGTGGGGACTTTCTCCACGTGTCCATGAGCGACTGCACATAAACTTGCGGTTGGTTTCTAAACAGGCTATACTCTTCGCGCGCGGTTAACCCACGCTTACACGAGAACGTCGCTTCTATATATGAACATTGTGAAATTCCACTTGGTCACTTTCTCCTGTTTCCTGTCTGGTATCTTAGGGGGTTTTAAACTCCCTGTAACACAAGGGGGCTCGTTGCTTGAAGCTGCAAAACGAAAGTATGTTGCAGACCAAGACAGAGCGGCTGAAAGGTAAGGCGTGTGTTTGAGAGTGTGCCATGAGATGCGTTGTTTTCAAACCAGAATCTCCTCTGGGATTACATGTATTCTAATTGATTTAGTTCTTAAATATGAATACAAAATATGCATTGAGTAAATAGCCATTTTGGGTAGTCTGTTATATTAGCCTACTATTACGAAATTATTCGTGCTTCTGACGTTTTAGTGCCTCTATCACATGCTGTTAGAAGTTGTTCACAGATTTACTGACGTATCCGTTTGTGAGCGCCATACGGAGGTGTTTAGCAGTCCAAACGCTGGAAACGTGTGTGACGTCAAATTTTTAATCCTGTCCTATTTAGGCGGAGGCATTTCGAAAAGTCTACGCTTGATAAAAGTAGGCTATTCCTGTTATCGCACTTGACGGTGCAACGAATGTATTACTAAATGTGTATTTCAACTAGGCTACTGCATGTTAAAAATTGCATATTAACAAAATGCATCTGTTTTTCCTATTCATATGTCTGAATGAAAAAACACCAGTGTCAAATTTCACTTTTGAGTGTCTGCACATATAATCCCGTTTAAACCAGTTCAGGAATGGTTCAGTGTCATTTGTGTTGGGAGTGAAGGAGCTGGTCCTGCGCTTACCTTTCCATCCGAGAGTCGGCAGACTCTCATGCGGTTTGATATAAAGGGTGTGGCACTATTTTTTGTATATAAATGTATATATCAAAGACAAAGAACAAGAGAAACCAAGGGTTATATACACAGGGGGCTCACAAGCTAAACAAGATAACAAGACATACCTGGGGAGACTAGTTAAGGGGAACCAATGAACAAACAGACTACAAACTGACTACAAAAGACACAGGAAACACTACAACATAAAAGCTCAACACAAGATGTATATCAGTCCTCACTGACTTTTTAAACACTCATTATATCCCTAACTATAATATGCACTTGTTAATATGTTTATTCTAGTTGCCATTTTTTGGCACTCCTTGCATGACAGTCAGAACTTTTTTTAATGAAATGTAGTTTTAGTCCGATAATGATTTTTATTTAATATTTTGTATTTTTAGGGAATTTTATGGTATTAAATTATGACCCTGGACCACAAAACTAGTCATAATGGTCAATTTTTGAATTTATACATAATACATAAGCTTTCCATTGATGTATGTTTTGTTATAATAGGACAATATTTGACCCGAGACGCAACTATTTAAAAATTCAGAATCTAAGGGTGCAAAATATTGAAAAAATATCGAGAAAATCACCTTTAAAGTTGTCCAAATGAAGTTCTTAGCAATTGATAATGTTTCCAAAACCTTTACTTTAAAGTTACCATTCTGATGAAAAAAAAGAAAGAAAAAAGAAAACAATGACTGAAGAGAGGGTTAAGAAACGAAATTAGGCATAATAAACTAAAATAACATTTATTGCTTGAATACCAATGACACCACAAAGCTAGAACCGACTTATGTATAATTACTAAATAAAGTTAATGCAATTAATGTGTTATTGATATTATAATTATTTTTTCATGCACGGGACAGAGCCAGCTCTCTTGTTGATATACTGCACTCAGCTGCCATGCAATATATGAAGAGTTCAGATGCAAAACCCCCTAAAAGCCATCTCGGTCAAAAATGAGATAATGGTACTGAGTGAATGCTCTCGAAACCTATTATACATCCATCAAATACTTTTACTTTAAACTCATTAAAAACCCAGCCTCAGCCCAATCAGAATTACTGGTAGAAACCTATACGTCGGAGCCTAAAAAAAAATGCTGGCTTTTTGCTTCTAAACTCTTCATATAAAGCTTAGTGAATGAATGAATGAATGAATGAATGAATGAATGAATAAGTGAGTAAGTGTAACAGCACCTCTTATTTAGATTAAATAAACTTCTCACACCTATTATGTAATGTCCCACTGAACAAGCCTCACAATCCAGTACAAATTCCAGCAACTAAATGTAATTAGATGTACCACAATGTCCAACAGCATGTTCCAGTGGCACTAAAATGTAATGTGCTGTAATAAACACTTCAGATCAGTCTAACACTAATCTGCACTCTAGTGAAAGTACTGTTATGACATATAACTCAAGAAGTTTTGGTGTAACTGATCCTGCTTATAGGATTTTGTCTTGTACAACTAATCACACGCACGTATTTATCCACACAGATTTTAATCCTCTTTTAAAGCATTTAGATTTTCAATTTTGGCTTGTATATTTAAAAGACTTGTGATTGGATATAAACGGGTTTATTTTTCTTCATCAGTCTCTTGTGTATTAAGTAATATTAGTATTTAGTACCATTAAAGTTTACTTTCACTGCTATTTTCCTAAAGTGTGAAAATCTACTGAAGTTACTCTAGAGGAAGCTAGCTGTTTTGCTTTTCTGTGAATCCATTAGTCAGGATGACATAATAGACAGTCAATTTGTCTGGATAAAGCAGTAAACTTAGTAGACACTTTTTTGAGTCCATTACAGAATAAGCTAACTGTTGATTTTAGATTTTCCAGGGATAATGCAGATAATGCAGTCAGTTTTTTTCCGACTGCACTCCCTCACTGGTGTTCTCTCCTCCTAAATACTTTCTCTTTCTGTTTCGTCTATGTACTTCAAGCAAGGCAAAGCACTGTGGCTTATGGAGCTGAACTCTGATGGTTAACAAGACAGCGTAATGAGTGGGAAATTCTGGATATTGATCATTGTGAGTTATAATTAGTTTTAGCTAATATGTCAGTGGACTGGATTGAATCGAATTGAAGTGTTTAAGCCTCTCAGTGAGGTGTTGTGTTGTGTGGATGCAGTTTTTTTTAACTGAACCATGTTAAAGATGGCCCATGTAAACTGTATTATGAGAAGAGCTGAGCTACAAACAGTGTTTCCTGTAAGATACATAACATAATTTTCCAGATGACAGAACTTGATTTTTGTTATTTCTTTCATAGGCTTTCATCACCCATGTTTACGATGTCCAGTCCAAGTGTATGCAGCAAGACCTTAAGACTCATCTGGTGAGTCTATTATTCACTGTTTTTGTGATTTTCTGTCCATATCACAACAAACTGAATCTGGAGATTGTTGCCTTCTATCCTACATTTCTGAATTTTTAATTTGGGAAAGTATGCTGCAATAATTAGCAAATTTCAAGTTTTTTCTAAAAAGAGGTTACTGTCATAATGTCCATAACATGCAACTAATATCTCAAAATATGCTCAAAATATTACAACTAAGTTATTGTAATGTGTTCCCCTCAAATCAATATGTTATGTATTTGTTAAAGCCATAGTTCATCCAAAAATGAAAATTCGGTCATTAATTTCTCACTCTCATGTCGTTCCAAATTAAGATTTTTTTGATGAAATCTGAGAGCTTTCTGACCCTCCATAGACATCAACACAACTAACACGTTCAAGGCTCATAAACGTAAGAACATTGTTAAAATAGTCCATGTTACATCAGTGGTTCAACCGTGATATTTTTTTCAACAATTTATTCAACAATTCTTCTTAGGGCTGAAATTTAGTTTCGATTTCGATTTCAGCTTCAAACGATTCTGAAAATACAATAATCGAGACAAAACGATTATTGCTCCAGATTCTGCCCCCTTTCCAGTAGCACACTTTTGCTCCTCCATAAAAGCCCAATTTCACATGCAAATAAATAAAATCATGTAACATGACTTGCATAAAATGGGACGTGCTTGATTTGTTAATGTTTATTTGATGTTGTGTTTTTAAAAGCATGAAAAGGAATGTGCGCTGTCCTGTGTATGCGCTCAGAGACAGAACAGAACATGGACAAGTAAAGTGAATGTTTAGCTTAAGATGTTAACTAAATGATCAAATACATGCAAATATAGGGGATGCCGGTGTGACGTCACGGCCCTAGCGCCGCGGTGTCTTATGGGAAAAATCGCCATTTTGTGAGGCCACCTGTTGATTGAGGAACGTTGAGATTGTTGTGATCGTCGTCATGGGCAGAACGCGTTGTGTTGTTTCTTGTAATCGACCGGGTAGAAAAATAGACGGACTTTCTTTTTATAGTTTTACAACCTGTAAAACGAACGAAGGGAGTCATGTGTCTGAAATAACAGCGGAGACGGATGACCTGGATATCCGCCATAAAACGCACGGACATGCACTTCGGAGACATCCATAGGTCATTGAAAGTGTGTTCCAGGCATTTTCATTCAGGAAAGTGTATAAACGTCAGTAGCAGATGATTGTGTTCTCGGTTTGTATATAGCCTATATGACGCGATCTGGGAAAATCTGTCGGATGGCGCGCTGGGATGTTTTCAATGTCAGTTTTTTTTTTGTCAAAATTAGGTTTTCATTCAATTATTATTCTATAACATCTTGTCTGTCATCTCTGAAAATATCTTGGCAAAATTCACTTGTTTAGTGCAATAAAATTCTCTTAAGAGTCTATTCTATGTTAATAACGTGCTGCAGAGGTGCTTTCTCTAACACCACAAAAACAGTTAACCTATCAAAATAATCTATGTAACATATTTAATAATGGTGTATCAATGCACATTTCTTACCAGTCCTGTGTAAACTACGACACGCAAAGTTGTATTTATTGATACCGTGAGATGTCGGAACGCAAGAGATCAACGCAGTCGGAAGAAGATGCTCACTCAAAACGATCTAACTGGCCTCAGTCATAGACATCATATAGGTAGACGCCCTATCGAACGCTACTGCCTATTGGCACGGTCGAGCCGTGGAGCCGCCATCTTGGACCGGTCGCCAGCTCCACTCAGTGTAATTTGTTTGCCAGGTGCAATGAGCTGTCAGCGCATTTAATTAATCATATCTCACTGAATACCTAACTGATTTTGACGCGGGTTTTTTTGCTGCAAAGGTCATTCATGTAGCTATGATATAGGACAGATGGTTCAGCGTATTTTAATATTCATAGTAGGCTTAACAGTTATATAATATTCTGATATAAGATATAACGTGATCAGACGTCCAAAATCAAAATATGTGATGTAGGATATAAGGTAATTTATAAATCACACACTATAAATGTAAGATTCTATAACATCCTGTGTCCCTTGTAATGTGTCTTTTAATATAAGTTTTCATGTTATCTCTCATATTTGGAATCTAGACAATGATGTAATGTAAAGGTCATGAGACTGTCTGTACCTTTCCATATTTCTGCTGACAGTACAATATTTCACTTCCCTAAATAAGTATATATAATACATCACTTGCTCTAAATAAACTGCCTTTGAGTGAATTGCACTGCTGCTGTGTGGCTCATTCATTGGTCCAGAATCCTGTCTCTTGTGCTGTATCGTTTCATCCTAGCTCGAATTTCGGCGATAAGATATAGAATACACTTTTTATTCTAACAATAAATATGATAAAGAAGCAGAAACAGATAGTTGCAGTTAAAAAATATATTTTAATAAGTTGAAGAAACAATTTATAATGATTTGTGACATACTCTGACAATGAAAACTGAAGATTTGGGAGAGTCTACACAAAAACATTTCACAAAGGAGGTCAAGCTTATTTTCTTTCTTCACATTTCTTAGAACCTTTCTTCAACAAAACTCCTATTCTGAAATAGGACAACTGAAAACTTACTTGATTCAGTAAATAGTGAAGCTAACAACAAAATACTAAGTTCGCTGGCCAATGTTATACCAATAATAATTGTTTTATTTCTACATAGCATTCTTGTGTCAACTGTAATCTAAAGCCTTATTCGGGCGGGATTAACTTTACATGGGTAGATGGAGTGATAATGTAATTTATACACAGACGTCTAATATTAATGTCCAATTCGCACGGGATAAGATATCAGTAACGTTACCTAACGCTAAAAGTAAGTTTCGTGCATCTAACAAGTGCTTTCGAACTTCTTTCTGATCTGAATAGTAAGTTATGTGAAAAACACTTGAGTTGAGGGAGGGAAATACATAGCCTAGCTAACGTTAGCTAGCTACGATTTCAGTACAGTAAGTTACTATCAAAGATCCTTGCTCCTTCTCAATTCTCTGGATTTAAAATACAACCAATAGTACGATAGTAATGTTAAATATTGCTTGTGAAAAGTAATCCCCCGAGCCCTACTTGCGATGGTCCGCCGATTACAACAAGAAAATGCTGCACAGTGCTCTGGCATTTTAACTGTTGCTATGCAACGAAACTAGGAGTACGACCGGTCTAAGATGGCGGCCGCAAATCTCATCGCCCAGTGGCCAATAGGGCGTCTACCTATATGATGTCTATGGCCTCAGTCTACTCAATCTTCTTCTTCTTCTTCTTTGATTTTTAATGGCGGTTGGCAAACCAACTTTGGTGCATTTCCGCCACCTACTGGGGTGGAGTGTGAAGCATAGATGTAGAAGGTTAAAAAAAAAAAAAAAGTCTACTCAATCCTGGTGATGTCAGTGCCTTATACGATGTTATAATGGACTATTTCACATCCAGAGATGAAGGATCGGATGAAGAACTTACTAAAGATGAAGAGTCCGGTACAGTAGCGTAGCCAGGATTCACAATATGGGTGTGCCCAGAGAAAACTGGGTGGGCCTAGCCATAAATGTATCTGTTATCAAAATTGATTAAGGCAACTACACCTGCTTGAATTATCAGAGTATAAGCCTGTGTGTCATTATAAGCAGAGCATAACGATAAGAACAGCATATGAGCAAGACGCAACACAACAATATTTTGCCACAAAGCACCGGCAAAAGTAATGACAATGAATGTGTCGGGGGAAACAGTAAGCTTGCTCTTACCTTACCTTAAGATGTATTGCTCTTACCTTTGTGAGCAAAAATGACGGATAGGCTAATTTTACATTTTTTCCATTGAAAACATGCATATTTGCATTTTTCCATTGAAAAAATGCAAATAATCGCACTGGTGCCTCCTGTACCTCAAAGCAGCTTCAGCTTTTTGGATAGGCCTATGCGCCTAATAGCGCAAATTTATAGGTTTAACGTTTAAACTAACATTGTTTCATATAGCTACTTGAACCAGGGACGTCGGCAGAAAATCTTCAATGGGAGAATCTTTCATAGGGGGACGCAAGCTATAAAAATTATAGTATATTTATATACGAATTATAAAATAAACCACAATTTACAATGCCATTCGTTATAAACAACATATATAAGTCTAACCAAAACGAAATTATTTAAGAAACAAACAAATTCTAAAATAAAACGCAAATTATAATGGCATTCGTTATAAACTACATATTGGTTATAAGTCTAACCAAAACTAATTTAAGAAACAGACAAGTTCTAAAATAAAACACAAATTATAATGGCATTCGTTAATAACATATAAATCTAACCAAAACGAATTTATTTAACAAGCAGACAAATCATGAAATAAAACAAATTACAATGGCAAAGAAACCTACAAATTATAAAATAAAAAACACACTATAATGAAATTCGTTAAAAAACAAACAACAACAAAAAAAAAACATACAAAAGTCTTACCAAAACGAATTTAAAGAGAAACCTAAACGCACCAACATCTCTCATTCGGCACGAAAACAAATAGGCCTATTTCCCAAAAGTGGCACCGATGCGATCGCTTAGAGTATTTTTCTTATAGGAAAAACAACGGAAACAACTTAAAATAGGCTACTATGTCATTTTTGGTCATATAGATATATAATACATTATTCGTTACATTAACATTAACTGTAAAAGGTTCAGAGCGTGCAGATGAAACGCAGTCATGTTATTTTCGGAGTCTGTGTTTGGGAACAGTTTTGGGAGTTATAACGAAGCAGTTTGAGACTTTAGTCAAGCATTTAGATTGACAAAACTAGGATTTCAGATGCGGTGCAAAGAGATCGGTTCATTGGTTAGTCCAGTTATGCTTTCCCATCACAAAAGCCTGGTCCGGTAGCAGTCTGTTATAAACAGTGCGCGAACCGTTGTGCTGCGCTGGCGTTTCTTCATGTAAACTACAACTACAAGGTACATTATTCCTGCTATATAAACATACAAGTGGTGATCAAAAGTTCGGAGACTATACCCATGATAAACAACGGAAAACATACGTTAGTCTGTTTGTGTAATGATGCAGTATAGCGCTCTTGTTAAACCCGTATAAAGTAAAAGTAAAACTAAGTCTCACTTTAAACCCATTTTTCTCAAAGTTCCATTCCTGAATTCCTGAAAATCATAGCTATCAGCCAGCTTCAGATACGTGTCTCTGTGTCGGTGATTATTCGTGTAATCCTTCGTCAGTTATGTCTCAAATTAACATAAACAGTGGAGAATGAAAATACGCATGTAACAGTATATTTTATCCGTGCAGCTCTTAAAGCAGAAGGTAACATTCCTTCTGCCATCTCTGTGGTTAATGTTAAACAAACAACAAAAGATAAAATGACTCACTGCTCTTGATGGAGGGACTTTTGTAGTTTTTATAAGAAACAAAACATGTTTAATTCTCACAGTGAATACTATGCTGTTTTATTTTCCATTAAATTAATTACATTAAATTTCCAAAAAACAAACAAACAAACAAAGACAAACTTTCAGTAGGGCTTGGCGATAAAACGATAACGATATGTATCGCGATATACACGTGATCGATATCAATAAAAAATGTGTTCGATAAAACGTTCGATATTTTTTATTCTTCGTCGGAAGAAAACAGAGGATGCGAAGCAAGTTTGGTTGCATTAACAAAGGCACTCGCTCTCTGGTAACCTAGCAACGTATGGAGTGACAAGCTAACAGCCAATCATGTAACAGTATCAAGTTGGTTGCGCCATATCGTTGTCTCGTGCTGGTCTGCTGGATATGTAGGCTATGTTGCCATTTCAACCCGTTTTTTTGGCCGGGATTTTCACGTATTACGTGACACGTAACAGTTTAGACGCGGCCGGGCATCAGGCCTGTTTTAGGCTTCTCCTTATTTTTATATTTTAGACTTCCATCAATTGGCCTTTTTCACAAGAATCGGAAATCACGTGACGCAGGGTAAATATAGTTCCGCTAGCGGTCTGCGGACATTATGTTGTATGCTCTTGTCTCAAATTTCGTCTCTTACCCTTTCTATTTTGTCTGTTTCCCAAGTTGTTGTTATATAATCTACAAAGAAATTTATTTGTAGCTTATATGGCCGCTCAGATCGTTCTAGAATTTACCGGCGGGTAGTTTTATTTCACCAGCTGTCCTATATATAGGCTCATTCAACAATTCCCTTGCTCGTTTTAATATATGACAAGCATTTATTTATATGCCTAATTTATGTAAAAACGAAATTCTAAGTACGTATGCACCGTTACACATAGGAACAAATATATAAATTCAGTGTCAGAATGAGTTATAATATGCTTTAATGTGGGATATAATGTTGCGCGAATACATGCTATTGCCTGTATTTTAAAAACGCATGAGTAACTTTAAAAAAAGTCACAACAATATGTAGATTATCTCAACCTAATGAAACGCTGAAACTGTTGACCATGTATTAATCGCACATTATAACTATATCTGAGAGACTAAAATAAATAAGACATTTATTTCCAAGACCTCATTGTATAGCTACATCAGTTGAATTAGAGTTAATATATTTATTAACTAAATATACAACAAAGTACTAATAGGTTTGTTAATGCTGTGCATATTACAGACTTTAGCCCTTACTAAAATTAACTACGAATCAAACCAAAACGGCAGTTATTGCAGTTATTCCATGGTTTTGTTACAAAATCTGATTTGTGTGGTTATGCAAATAGTAATAAAACAAACCTGCTTTTACAATAATAAAACCATTGTTAATTTTCGTAAGGGAAGATGATAACGAGCGGAGAAAATGTGAGTGAACCATCATTGCGAGATGACAGAAGTGCTGTTTATGATCCATATATCCAGAAAGAAATGCAAAAACGCATCCAGGGATTGAGTGGTCCTCTTTCGCAAATCGGAGGATCAGAGCTGTCGGTCGATTTCTCCAGCACATCGCCAAAAACAGTTTTTTACATGGAGTGCGACAATGCACGGCTGCACCAAATAGACACGGACAATGATATAACCGAATATACGCGTCGTCACTTCTAATTAGTGCTTAAATTTAGTTCTGAAATCAAACTTTGTAGTCTCACCAATAAATGACCAAGACAGTTTAAACATTTACATGAGATTTAATTCTTGCAAAGACATTGATGCCCGAGCGGGTGCTCCTTAGACTCGGCAATCACTGTTACCGGAAATACTTTTACCCTGCATGCAGCCACGCCGGAAGCCAAAAACCCGGAAGTGTGAAATTGGTCAATTGTGGTGATTAAAAAAATGCCGCGCTAGTAAGACTTTACTTTCGCTTTCACTTTGATAGAGCGGTTCGGACTGCGTTTAGTGTCTCAGCCAGCAGCAGTGCAGCTGCAGTGCAGCTTCACGTTCAAGAAATAGACTGAAACTTGCCACAAAGCACATGCACAAATAAAAGATGAATATGTCGGTGGGAAATAGTAAGGAGATATTTGAATTAAGAATAAACTTCTGAGTCAGTGTCACAAAGATCCCGACTCGCAATCTCTTTGGCGCGCCTTAAATGCTAAATCTTTACGCATTACATAATGAAAGAGTTTTTTTTCGGTTCGTTTTATTTCGTTAAGTAATAATCTAAAGCTTTCTATATATGTATTTATCATGTCTGAAAAAATTCAAGTGACTCACAGCACTCACAGCTTTAACATTCACTCAACATTAACATTCACTCTCCGCACAGACGGTTGGATATGCGCCTAATAGCGAAGATTTATCTAGGTTTGACGTTTACATCAACATTGTTTTATACTTGAACTGTTTTATATCTATAGATTTTATTTTAGGTCGTGATTATTTAAGGCGGCACTGAACAAATAGACTATGAACTGTCTTCCCCTGGGTCGCTGTTCGTTACTCCTGGTCCTTATTTTACTCCTGGTCCTTATTTTAAATGGGTCATAAAAAATATCAATAATTATCGATATCGACCGATATGAAACACTGATATCGTGATACAGTTTTCAGCCATATCGCCCAGCCCTAACTTTCAGTCCATTCTTTCACCATCATTTTTTTTTCTATTGTATTGCTACCTTTAAATTAATCAATCTTATAAAGTTCTGGACCCACTCATAATCGTGTTAAATAATCGTGATTACAATATTGACTGATTTTGATTTTGACATAATCGAGCAGCCCTAATTCTTCTCTTCCCCTTGCGTCGTCATACTCTTGTTAATGGCAGCCAGTGACGTGGAGAATTGTTGTATGAAGTTATTTTTTGTTATGTCGTTATGTTTTCTTTGCTTACAAAAAGTATTCTCGTATCTTTATAACATTACGGTTGAACCACTGATGTCACATTGACTATTTTAACCCTTTGACGCGTACGATCACACCGGTGTGATCAGTTTTGGCTGGTCCCTGGAGCGTACGATCACACCAGTGTGATTCGAACGTTGAGCGCATCACATGATCAGCTGCTGAATTTAAATCCGATTTGGCGCTTTGGCTGGCGCTGAGGCAGATCGGACGCGCTGAGCTCTTGTCATATTATCACAACTATTAAGTGTTTTCAACCATATAATGCTTATTTTAGGTTCCACACATTTAAATACACATAAGTACTAGCAAAACCATACATTTATAGTTTGTAAAACACACGCTGATGTCTATGGAAGCGGCAATAATGATCTTACAAATATAATCTGACGACATGTTTTATTAATATCATATACACATTTGTGTAGGTAACTGTAAAGTTTACTCTGCTCTTCTCCTAGCTCATCGGAGACTTACTTTAATGTCTTTCGGGAGGAGAGGATGAATTTGCGTGTTACCGCTCGGATTCAGCGTGACTAACATGGCGGCGCCCATCACTCGGCACAGAGCGACTAACAGGGTCATTATTAAAGTGTTTAAACTTCCAAATACATTTACTCGCACATATTTCAGAATCGGAATATCAGATGTTTCATAATATAGTGAGCACGTTTGTGAATATGAATAATAAAATAAGAAAAACGAAATAAACGCGACCCATCTGTCTTACAGCTCTATTGTGGCTGCGGTGTGCCACGTGACAAGCATGACGCGTCGCCATGGAAACAATAAAGCGATACGTTCTAAAATAACGGTCGCCTAAAAAAACTCACCCTGGGGGGCTCAGATAGAATATTTTAAACTCACGTGTGAAAGGGTTAATGATGCCCTTACTATGTTTCTGTGCCTTCTCAGTTGTGTTGCTGTCTATGCAGGCTCTCAGATTTCATCAAAAAAATTTTTTATTTGTGTTCCAACGATGAACAAAGGTCTTACATGTTTGAAACGACATGAGGGTGAGTAATTAATGACAGAACTTTAAGTAGTCTTCTAATAATCAGGATAATCTAAAATCATCATTGTAAAAATAAATCAATTTAAGATGATACAAGATACTAGTCATTCACAGTCGACTATTATTCACAAAAAAGCTTGCCACAACGCGCCAGCAGACAATATTTATGAATGTGTCAGGGGAAAAACAGCAAGGAGACTACATTAACATTTGGCACTGACTCATCTCTGCAGTAGGCTAGTTGGAAACACCTATATGCATGTTTCAAAGGGATTACATAACCTGAGGATGTTTGTTTTCCATTTGAATTGGTTCATTTAAACAGACATTTCACGCTCTATAGATACCTTTTTTATGCCTCTAAGACAAATACACACAGAGTTTCTAAGTTTCACACTCAAGTTCACAGAGAACGAGATGGCAGAAAGTGCAACCTGTTTGCTTAAATTATTTTATAAAAGTGCAACATTTTTGTTGTTGTTCTGAGTGCAAACAAACAACAGAGTCTTTACAGATTTGGAACATGTATTACTCTTACATTACTCATGCAGTATTACTCATGCAGTGAGCTCTCTACTATTTAGCTTTCACACTCCACACAGACACCTCAGTAGCCTAGTAGTGACACACAATCTTGAAAATAACGGTGCTTCACGATGCCATAGAAGAACCGTTTGTTGTCTAAATGGTTCTATAAAGAACCTTTAACATCTGAAGAACCTTTCTGTTTCACTAAAAGTTCTTTGTGGCAAAAAAAGGTTCTTCAGAGTGTACTATGCTTTATTACATCATAGATCAGTTGTTCTGTCCATCACAGCCTGTATGACCTTGCCACTTTTTTTTTCTGCGATTAAGCGACTAATAACATTTTGGTCGACCAAACCTCTTCTCATCAACTAAATAGGGGGCAGCCTTAGGTATCTGCATGGGTTAGAGGTAGGTTTAGGTGTTAGGTTTGAGATAAGTACCTAATTATTACCTACAAGTACATAGTATGTGCATGCTGAATAGGACTGTAAAATAAAGTGCTACTATTTATTTTATGACTGACTATATATACACTGACTATACATGAATTCTTAAATATATACATACCATATCCTTTTTTAAATCCACATAGGATGATCTGGTTTTTCACGACCACATATTTGAGATAAAAATGTTCTCACCTGAAACAAAGGTAAGAGCAAACAACATAAGATGACTTATACTTTATTTACCTTTATTAACTTTATTTACCTTTATTTACTTTTAATATTATTACACAATATAATATACAGTCTTATGCAAAAGTTTAGGCACCCCTTGATAAATAACAGATTTTTGTTATTTTTTAATTGAAAAGATGTTAACACAGTCTCTCTTGGAAATGGAAAAAAATGCACAATATTTTCAGCAAACATTGGTGCATAGTTGCTTTTTTTGTCATAAATTGAACAAAGATAAAAAAATAAAAACATTATTGTGGCACTGTGCAAAAGTTAATAATCACATAACCCTACATAATCAGTACTTAGTCACACCTCCTCTGGCACATATTACAGCTTGCAAACGCTTTTTATAGCCAGCTATCTTGTACTTGGGATTTTCTCCCATTCTTCCTTGCAAAAGGCTTCTAGTTCTGTAATATTCTTTGGTCGTCTTGCATGCACAGCTCTTTTAATTTTCAATGATGTTTAAAACAGGGGACTGTGATGGCCATTTCCAAAACCTTCAGCTTGCGTCTCTTGAGGTATTCCATAGAGGATTTCGGGGTATGTTTAGGATCATTGTCCTGTTGTAGAAGCCATCCTTTTTTGCAGTTTCAGCTTTTTTCAGATGGTGTGATGTTTGCTTCCAGAATTTGCTGGTATTTAGTGGAATCTGTTCTTCCCTCCACCCATGCAATGTTTCCTGTTCCACTGGCTGCAACACAGCCCCAAAGTGAGACTGTTTTAACACCTTTTCAATAAAAAAAAATTCACCAAAATCTGTCCCTATTTATCAAGGGGTGAATACATTTTTGACTGTACAGCATAAGACTGTATTGTGCTTTGTTTGTTTTCCCAGATGTAATGTATGGAAAGAGACAGACATAACATCTATAACTATTTATTACCTTTAGTCACAAAACTGCATTTCTCTGTCAGTCTATGCTGGTATGACTTTTAGTCAAAATAATTGTGTTTAATAATAGTTATGTTATGGTTCCATAATTTTCCTGACTGTTTTCCCAGGAGCACGAGCTTCTATCAGTAACAAGCACCCTGTGCTCATACTGGATTAATAATAAAAAAAAGAAATTAAAAGTGGTACAAACTTTTGAAATAATGCTATACAATGTGAGTATACTGTCTACTATTATATTCTGTCATTCTGTTTCAAATATCCAAAATATTCAGTTCTGACTACATGGTTTCCCTATTTCTTTCTATAGCTAAATGAAAAATTTATAGACCCAAACTTTTGTGACAGTTTCAACTGCACAGACGCTTACGTAGTTCACCGTGTTAACACAGCCACTTTTGGAGAAATGTATAGAAAATCTTGCAATGGATCAGTATCAGGTATGATCATTTATCCTTTTTCTTGATTCTTGCCCATCCTTAATTTATTCCTTATATGAACAATGGCAAGGCAACACTCCATTTGTAGCTGAAGGCATTTAATTAACCAGTATTTTTAATAAACAAATAAGCTAAATTCTATGGAGTGGTATTAAAATGTTACTGTAACAATGAATCCACTGAAGGTGAGTTGATTTGATGAACCCAAGTGCAGTTTATTGTACGAAGTGTAATCCAAACATAAATCCAAACAATGATTTGACAATGAAATAGACTTGATCATGAACAGACTTGACTAAAAACAGGGACTCACCAACAGCGGGTTACAACATCAATACACAACAAGGAACAATGGCTACATGAGGGCTACTTATAGTGCACAAGAGGGTAACATGACACAGACCAACCAATGAGAAACACTGAACATCACATAGCAACCAGTTACAAAACAGAACAGAGAACACATAGCAAAACATGAACCAATCAGAACAGGACACATGGACAAGCAGGATAACAGGCGAATTCCAAACAGAAGTGAGCATCCCTATGCCCTACTCCCTTCGAAGAACAGAGCCCTTTGAAGTGTGTTCTTTTAAGGGAGTAGGGCATTTCTGTCTCGTATACGCATTTGCAACTCCCTTGGCCAAGGAAATGACTGACAATGCTGATTTATTAATGTTACCCTGACCATGCTGCACGTGTTTTCAGCATTCAGCGTTCATCAGTTGTTGCAAATAAACATTTATTCTCGTTATTATTTTGTTTAAATATTGTCTTTTTTACTATTAAACTTTTTTAAACCAAACATGCTTAAATCTGCTTACACTACCATTTTAAAACATATTTCTATCACTGAAAAAAATATTTTGTATTACATTAAATTAAAGACAAATAGAGTGGTGGAACTATGACATCACCTTGTAGGCCAATCGGCGGTTAGCATTGCATTGGTTCTCTCGACAAAAAAACAATAGGATTTTCTAATAGGCTTTTGGATTATCACAAAAAATAAGCTCTGTGTTCAACCATAGTTCATGAAATTGACATGTTTTGTCCATCTAGATAATTTACACTGTATATTATAATTTGTATGAATTTTGGAGCCTAAATACAAGCGGCAGAACTAAAAAACTAAACTTGGGCTATAAACGAACTACACCACGGTCGCTCGCCTTCAACGTCACTACCGCTATGCTTCCAACAACTATTCAAACATGTTCAGTAAAAAAGATTTACTCTGTGGATTAATTTTATTCCACATTACATTAGCCTTTTCATATAAAACTGAAATAAATACAAAACTAGAGCCAAACTAAAACCAAAATGAAACATTAATAAACCGTAAGGAGTGAATAAATGAAACAGTCAGATCAAAAATACATACGAAACCACGTATTTCTGTACATTTCAAAATGAAGTGCATTAAAAGTAAATAAATCATTAATTGATATGAATATTTTAATGAAAAACGAGTTATTTAATGAAATGATTAAATAGTAAAGCCGGTAAATGTAGTGTTTACATGGAATAAACACACAACTATAGCCAAACTAAAACTGAAATGAAACATTAATAATAAACAATAAGGAGTGAATAAATTAAATTATCATAACTAAAACACATAGAAAACCAAGTATTTTGGTACATTTCGAAATAAGGTGCATTAAAAGTCAATAAATCCTTAATTAATGTGAATATTGTAATGAAAAATGAGTCTCCACATAGTATTTAATAAAAATCTAGTGCATGAAATGAATAAATAACAGCAGAGTGAGCAAGTTTTTGATTATAGTCAAATTAATTTTATTTTAATTACAAAAAGTACCATGTTCCAGCTATAATTTTGTTAGGGTGGTTACTCAAAATGTTATTTTTATCCTTGCTTCTAGAAAATCCACGTCTTTCTGCTTTCCAACAGCTTCATGTGGCTATAAACATTTTATTTTAAAGTGGTTTTAAGCACTATGCATCATTAAAGTTTCACCGTGACCACGTAAAGCCGGTAAATGTGGTGTTTACATCTAATTATCGTAATAATATGAATTTACCTTATGGTACAAACCCAGAGTCTCCACTGGTTCAGTAATAAAACGAGCATCTTCCATACAAAACTTATAACTATAAAATACGGGGAACTAGTAATTGGTTATTCTACAAGTATCCTGTACTACAAATTATACAAAAATTCTAAAATACTATAAACTGATCAACTGTTCGGCGTGATGACATTTAATGTCTCTGACAGCGCATGTAGTTCCATTTAGCAACTTATTAGCAGCCGTCTTTTTAAAGGAATGTAACAGTTAAAAAAATCATGAGTGTGGTGTAACTGGTGTGTTTTATGTCGTAGAATAAAACGTTAAATTATCTTGAGCGTGTGTTAACCACGGACCTTATTTAAGGGATTTGACCAAAATCCTACACAAAAAACCCATCGACTTTGGGAAGATGGAACCGGAAGTGCTAAAATGCTAACTCGCTTCCGGGTTTTTGCCTACAAAGTGACGTCACAGTTTCACCACTCTATTTAATCAGCCTATTCTACTTACGTTTATATATAATCACTTCCGTGAAGTGACCATGGCATGTTCCCTTCGCTAACATACTTTTGGAAGGGCCCTTCGTGAAGGGATTCAGTTGCTCACTTTCGTTTGGAACGTCCCTACAAATGGCGTCCCCTTCCCGAAGTGCCCTTGAAGGGCGCAAAAACATGAGGAAGCAAGGGAAGCAAGACAAGAGCCATGAACTTCAAAATAAAAGACATGAAAACATGAACAAGCCCCAAAACAAAAACCAAAACCCCATGTTACAGTTACGAATGATACATGTTTGAAAATTCACATTTTGCCCACTTTTTGTCTTCTTTTCTACTTAGACCTGAAATGTCCATCAAAGAGTAAGTAATTCGCTATTATCTCACTGATATCCATGATGTATCTTTTTGTCTACTGATAAAAAAGGAAAATGTTATTTAAGCAATAGCTGATTATTTTTCACGCACATACAAAAACTGTGATTTTAAAATTTGCAGTAATAGAATGACCTGGATGTTTCTAGTAGCTCTTGCTATAATTTTAATAATTGCAATGAAACTGATTTCTTTACACCTAAATCTCTGAGCGTTGTCGTACAGAAATTGTTGCATTAATCCTTTTGTAATAGATCATGCTTTGTAATCACACAGACACATCTTTAACAACGATCGCCCCAACTGCAGAATACAGTAAGTTCAGTAAAAACAGATCACTAGTTCATGTACATTCCAATATAAATATTTATAGAACATTAAAATCAGAGTTTAATGTCATGAAAGTACATGAACTGAACACCCACTACTAACACACTTAAATAGTGACAACAAACAAAGTATCTCTAGTTTTCACAAGCATGTCTGGGTTTTTTACTTGTTGAAAGAAAATGTGAGAGAAAAGTAAAGTAAAGCATCATATTCAGAGTTTTGCAAGGCTATATCCACTTTCTGAGCACATGCGTGGTATTATAGCTGCATTGGCCTTTTGAAGCTAAGTGTAATATAATCTGTTTTCTAATTAATCACATAGGCACAACATTTTTAACAACGGGCAATTTACTCACCACAGATCATAAAAAAGAAAGTAAGCAAATTCAATATTGTATTTCATATTTATATCAACACAGATTACAGCACAGAGTTTTTTGACATCAAACCACATTTTCTAATCACATAGGCACAACAGCTTCTACAACAATGGTCAGTCTAAACATCACTGATCCTGAAAGTAAGAATCTCATAAATGTTCTCAAATTAAGTACATAATGAGTATTTGCATGTAATATTCTCAGCATTTAATCCTAGTTTTGTTTTTTAAAAAATATACTACAGATTTGATAAAGAAACCAACAGAAATGTAACCTAATGTAAATATTTTTGATTATATGGGGAGTCAGTCAGTTATATATCAGTCTTACATGGCCTTATTTAACAGTTTTTTATTATGAGTGTGCAATATTTTGTAGATTTGACAACAGTTTCATCACCACATACAGAAACCAAGAGTAAGTTTGCCTCTTGTCAGAGCAGCTTCATCTGTAATGAGCAGCATAATGCTTTCAGCATACACTCAGTGGTCACTTTCAGTGGCCATCTGACATATTGTGCATTCAGAAAGGTCCAGCACTAGTGCAATGTGTCTTTATTTCAGACTTCTCAACAGCTTAAACCCGTCTGCTGGCCCTCATAGACCCTTGCTGCGCTTTTTTTGTTGTTGCTATTTGCACAATTCTCATCTGTTGCCATTTATATCCATTAAAGTCCATTTATACAAAGTCATATGCACTTACTTGCTAATGACTGACTGAGATATAGCAGATGCATAGGTGCAACTAATAAAGTTACCACAGCTTGTGCATTGCCACTAATTGCTAATTACTAAACACTTGTTACTAATCACTTGTGAGTCAAACTTGTGACCCAAAGGTTGTCACAAGTTTGCTCAGTACTGCGCATGCGCACTGGCTGCTTTAGCCTGAAAAATAACACTATTGGACCACAAGGAACCATATTTATGATGCAGTTCTTGTCAGATTTTACTGAAATCAAATATGAAGTTTAATCATAAACCTGGTGAACAGTTTTGGAGAATTTGATGTTTCCCCATTCAAAGAGATAGGAGCTGCACTTGCATGCCTAAGAGGCGTTTCAAAGATGGCAGAGTGGAAAGACCTGCCTTAAAAGGACTTTTGCCCACTGCTCCGTGTGTGTTTGTTCATTACTCACTGCTGTGTGTGTGAATTTGGATGAGTGAACTGCAGAGCATGAATTCTAAGCATGGTACACCATACTCGGCTGCATGTTCTTTCCTTTTAATTACTAATAGTTTTGTCAAATAAAAAACTAATTTAGAATTCTTTCAACATTGACTTTAAAACCGCAAACCAACCGTGTTTTATATTTTATTATGAATGTCATTTATACCACTATCTGCTTGTTAAGTCGTGATGTAAGAAAAGCTGTTTCCGGGCCAAAGCCTCTACTCATTTCGCTTGGGAATACTATCTCAGCAGCTGTATAAGCACTGATTATTCATATTAGACATTTAGGCTAAACATACCCTACAGTGGATGTGCTCACAATGTCCCAGACACAAATATTTTTACATGGGATTCTTCAGTTTGGAGATAAATGTTAGGATTATAATTTTTGGTAGCATTATATGACATTGTGAGTGTATATTAGCTTCATTTGTGGCATCTGATAGAGTGTTTGGACCCTGAAGTGGTGACGCGTGACATCAGAATTAACAAGCGGATATCATCTTTTAAGTTGACACTGGCTGCTGTATCTCATGTTTTTGTGTGGTTTTCGCTTTTATTACAGTTCAAACATTAACAGATGACAATCGGAATCTGTGGGGTAAGTGTCAGATATGTGGGTCTTTCTGAGCGGTTGTTTACAGAAGTGTACAAATCTCTTTATAAACATTTTTTTTTTTCCTTTCCTCAAGCTACCATTAAAACATGTTATGGACTCCTGGTTCTGTCGTTTGTGCTGAATATTGTTTTACTCTTCACTCTTCTGTTTTACATGCGCAAGAACTCCAAGGTAAAATTGTCTGAACTTTAATTTGGTTTAACAGTTTGTTTAAAATGAAAGCAAAAAATAAAATTCTCAATGAAACATTGTTTTGTCTGAATAAGAAGAGAAATATGCACGGTTTAAAAGTGGAAACAATCCAAAAAACGGTGGATGAATTTTAATTTAAGAGGATAACACAGGACAGACTTATTCACTGGAGGAAGCGTTATTATGAATTACGTAATTTTATTGATTACACTTTATTCCTTTTAAATTTAAATGAACTGGAAATCCTTAATTTGCACACTGAAATATTGTAAGCCATTATTTTCATGAATAACTTTTATATCCGTATGTTATATTTTATGTTATATTTCAAAACTTTGTTAATGAATCCATTTAATTTGCTGAGAATATGAGAGCAGCTTCATCAGTAATGATTAGTAGTGTTGGGGAATGTTACTCTTAATGCATTACAATAGTGCGTTACTTGTTACTTTTTAAATCAGGGCAAGCGGGGCTTGCTTGTTTGTTTTTAATATAAAAAGTTGTTTATCAAATGTAAAGCCCTTTCACATCCAAAGTGAAATGAATAAGCCTCAGGCTGAAGGAAAGTAAATTCACGTCTGTACAGTAGAACTGTAAGAAAAGGAAGTTCAAGTTGTAGATGTAATTTTTGCTTATTAGTATGGTTGAATTGGATCATTAGTTAATGAAATGGGATTAAATACATTTAACATTTATTTATTGCAGGTTTGTGTCATATTTTAAGTTTGCATTTCTCAGTTTTTATTCTTTTTGAGAAATACTGAATTAAGAATAAAGAAATACTTTTTTTTTGCGAGTGAGATGAATTAATGCGTGTTCACATTTCGGAAAGATCTACAGTAACATCATGTTTACACAGCGCACACAATGCCTTTGTACTTAATCCCGATTTCTCTCAACATGGGAACAGGAGAGTTGTCAGTCAATAAATGGGAAAACAAAGTAATTGGCGTTACTTATTTGAAAAAGGAACTCTGATATTTTCTTAAATTCTTAAATTAGAAAGTAATGTGTTGCTTTACTAGTTACTTGAAAAAAGTCATCTAAATATGTAACGTGCGTTACTTGTAATGCATTTCCCCCAACACTGATGGTTAGCATAAGGTCTTAAGTTATTACTCAGTGACCTCCTTTTTTTTTAACAGAAAAAACCATCCAATGTGGATCAAAACTTGAGAGACATTATTTAGGTAAGACCAAAAGGATATAAATGAGCAGAATTTATATTAAGCTTTTAAAAGTTTTCACAGCTGTCCTGGACATTAAAGTCATGTATAAGGAGAATGTTAGAGTAATCACATTATTTTTGTTTTTCCCTTTTTTTCTTTGCAGGAAATGAATAATTCTAGCACTTTGGTAAGCTGATCTTTTTGTCACTCATCTAATTTTAATCAGAGAGTTTCTGCCAATATCTGAATATAACTTTTTTTTCTCTCTTGTTCAAGTTGGTCACTTGCGGATGTTTTTCTCCAGTTACATAATCATTCACCAATGATCTGTTACTGCTATGCATGGCACAGTGCTTTCTGTGAAATGTGTGACTGGCAACCTTCCTAACAGATGCAGCATGCTCATATTAATATACTCAGACATGTTCTCTCTGTGTATTTTTCAGTTTCTAATTATGATTGTCCTGAATGTGTCTCAGTAACTGTTATCCTATATCTATCAAGTATGTATTTTTTTTACACAAAATACCATAACCAGTACAGAAATTATGGGGAAAAAAAAAATCTGTCCTTATTAGCATTCCAGTCCTGAATGGTTGTGACAGACAGATTATTTTGAAAGGAACACAAATTATTTACAGATAAAGCTGCAAAAAAATGTAATATATTCGGTTGTTTTCAGCAGTTTGTATTTTATTGTATTGTTTGTTTTATACAGTGTCTTAGTATGTATATATTTTGCTATGTTTGTAAGAGAGAACATGCAGAATTTATTTCTGGGTATCTCAGAATATAAATGTTATGTTATTGATCTTTGTGCTTTTGTGTAAAATTGACAGTTGTTTGCTCCAAAATGCACCCAATAAAATGGGAAACATGATCATGTGTATCATAAGCCTCATTTAAAAAAAAAAACATTTCATTATTATCTTTGTATTTATTACCAAGAAGTGGTTTGTGTTCCCTTCTGTATTATATTCATGTTCTCATGTAAACATATAAGCTAGTGTTGAAAAGTTTTCTGATTCTTTTGTATTCCTTTTTTTTTAATCAGGCACCTACCATTAGTGTTGGGAAGGTTACTTTGGAAAAGTAATAGTTACTCTATGTTACTCTATTTAAAATGTAATAGTAGTCTATTCCAATTACTTTATTAAAGTGATGTAACAGATTACATTTGATTACTTTTACACATTTCTAGTTCAACTGTTATAAATATTTTCAAAGACTTAAGGGGGGGGGGGGGGGTACATCCAGTTAATAGCATGTCAGTCTGTCATCCCTGAACATACAATATGCAATGCAATACAAAGGGGGTTATTCTTGGAAGTTATTTAAAGTCATTTTAAAGTTATTTGCTTCTGCATTAGTCTATCATGTATCTAACCATCTAAGAGCACATTTGGTGTCAAGAGATGGAAAGATTGCCAAAACAACTCTGCAGTGACTGAGTCAATATCATGGATGTAAGGGCAGATCAAGTTTAAACATATCTTCTTCTGTATTTCCATCTTGTATTTTCGCTGTTTTTGGGTAATTATTTGTAATTAGTGTTTGTAATAGAGTAGACACTGACTGTTGTTCATGTATTTAATGTCCTCATTTAGCGAGACAGCAGACGCAGAAAACACTGCGAGTGTCATGTGCGCTTCAGTATGTGTGTACTAAACGAAACGGCGCCTCTGTGCCATTCATACATAAAGAGATCAAACAGGATTCATATTTAAATGGTATTTTTGCAGCTTAATATTTACAGATACTAGTCCAGTTCCTGATTTAAGTGTAAATGACCTATGCTACTTTTCCAAACTTTGACAAATTCCGTGATATTCCATGTTAAGCGGCTTTCACACCAAATGCGTAAAGCCCTGCGCTGCGCTATGAAACCCATTCATTTCAATGGATTGAGTATGGTTTGTTGCTGCATCGACCAAAGCAAACGCGCAGCGGAGTGCACCACTGGTGAGCAAGCCGCGCTTAAATTTCAGATAGTTGAACTTTGGCCGCTGCGCTTTGAAGGGCTCCGCTGAACCCGCTTTCCGCGTTCGGTGTGAAAGCATACAGTAAATTCTGTTTTTATGACTGGATTCCGCGATTCCGACTGTGTGTTCCGCATTGCGGAAATCATAGAGCCCTAAATATAATGGGTTCTATTGTCTTTTGTCGCGTCGCAGTGTGACGCTCGCGTCCAGTGTGTAGACACAGTGTGTGTTATTTAATCGGTTATGTTATAGCCATACCCTGCTTGTTTTTAATGTTTTTATGAAATCTCTGTATAGATAATATCATTGTAATATTTACTGCCATGCGAGCCACAAATTAAAGCTTGAGGGGCTGTGCAATAAGTAACACTGACATAGACCATGGTGGAACTCCTTTAGCATTTCTCCTGGAAAAGCGTGCCCGCGCACATGTCGACTAGTCCCGAAGAACCCAGCCTTACGTGAACAGTGGATGCAGTTCCTTTTTCCGTTGTAGCAATGGAGTTTTGCAAGTGTGTGTTTGTTGACGAACGTTTCCTAAACAAGGCCCAGTTCGACGCTGAATTTGCACATTGTTTGATACTGAAAGATGGAGCGGTCCTAGCTATAAAAGATCCCGCTCATGATTCAGAACTGCAGATAGTAAGTGAAAAGGCATCAAATGTCTGTGTTTTATTGGCAATCAGTTTTTGATATTGCTAGTTGAACCTAACTCCAGAAGCTCGGCTTTTTCCGGAGAGAATCGGAAAGCTGTATTTTTCTTTTATAAATATGATAAAACTAAAGCCTTTTTGAGATATTAAGGATGCAGTACTACTTTATAGGTACTCAAGATTAACTTGAGATAGAAGGTGAAACTGTGTATGTTATGTACCCTTTAAACCAGGCAGTGTTAACCTACTCGAAACTGATTACTGTCAGGCTTTCAAAATCCTGCATCACTGGAATAAAGATATGATACAAATAAAATTTTAAAGCACACCCACCACAAAATAAGATTTTATCATAACTAGATATAGTTTATCAGCTATGACACTGTTTTTAAATCAAATCTTTGGAAACACTGGTATCTAACAATGCCTTTGAAAAAAAACAAAAACAAAAACAGTTAATCTTAAAAAACTCAAATGCAACTATTACAGAAAGTTCAAACGCTCGCTGGTGCTCCAAAAGAAACCCTAATGCGTTAAGAGCTGGGTAAATGTAACATATTTTGTCTTTTGGGAGTATATTCTGTAGCTTCTGAAAGGCAGTACTAAATAAAATAAATAAATAAATAAATAATAATAATAATAATATTTAGTAAAAATAAGAAATATTTAGACATCTTCATTCTGTTCAATAGTTTATAGTTATAGTTTAAATGCTCTTAAAGCATTGTTTTCCCTTCTGGAGCATCAGTGAGCATTTGACCCTTCTGTAATTGTTGCATATGAGTCCCTCAGTTGTCCTCAGTGTGAAAAGATTGATCTCAAAATCACAGAGTCATTCTTGGAAAGGGTTCAAATACAAAAAAAAAAAAAAAAAAGAATTTGTGGGACCTGAAGGATTTTTCTGAAATCACTAAAAAATGACAGCTGTGGATTATTCAGGTAACGACACAGTATTAAAAATCAAGTGAATGTAAACTTTTGAACAGGGTCATTTATATAAATTCAACTATTATTTTCTATATTCAGCTATATGTAAACATATTTTATGTGCAATATCTTATTCAAGTCAGTACTAAATAAAAAATAACATGCATTTTGTAAGATACCTCTTATTTTAGTTAAATAATTAACATTTAGCAGATTGTGTAAACCTTTGACCTCATCTGAAGAACCCTCTTTGTAATCATTAACATAATAAGTAACCATAATTCAATTACACATTTTTTCCTCAGTTACTGCAACAGATAAATCCGTTACATGTAACTAGTTACTCCCCATCACTGCCTATCATAGTGATGTCTAATCTAACGCGGCACACATTTGCTTACGTCATTTTTTTCTCCTTCGAGGAGTGAAGCTGTCAAGGTACTTTTATTTTGACACCTACAAGAAAGGCTGTTCTAGCGTCCTGCTAAACAGCACACACACACGAGATTATTACATATATTTTATTGCACGTCTAATTCGCTCAGTAAGTATATCATTCTGTAAACATGCGGTTTGGTTTCGTATCCGCGTGTTCTGCATTCCTAAGCCCTAGTGCAACGCGAGCTTTTAGTTTATCTTCGTACGTTAGCTGTTTAGCAATGCGGTTGTGTCTGTGCTCTCCGTGACACTGTGGATAGATATCTGTTCAGATTACATATTTGAAATGTGTGTGTTATTATAAAATGTGTTGATGTGTCCTGTAGCCCCACGTGTGTAGTCATGGAAACAGACGCGTCTCTCCTCGGCGTTGAACTAGAGGAGAAAGAGCAAGAAGAGCTGTATCAACAACTTTTGCTTCAGGTAACCGCTGTCACAACTCAGCTAAAGAACCCTATATAAGTACTGTATTTAAAAACTTGTTCCTAGATATAGACATTATGACATTTTCAATGTCAAATGTCGCAGTAAACGTTTAATTTCAAGTGCAACAAAAATGTACATTTAAAGGGATAGTTCACGCTAAAATGAAAATACTGTCACCATTTACTCATTCTTGTTTTGTTATAAACCTGTATTATTGACTGTCTACTACAAAACACAAAAGGAGATTAGGGTGTTAGAGGTTATAGGGACCGACAGACTCAGTCACATTTTTGTATGGAAATGATTGAAAGTGCACAGTGACTAAGTTAGTCAGCCACTGACTGTCTGCCTAATAATCATTTTCACCTACAAATGACCATAACAGTTGTCCACATGACTTATACACTATATACATACTTATATAGCATCAAACGATAACTGTTTGGTCCAGATTGTAAAAAGCGAATGTTGCAAATTATCCCAGACATAAAAGGTTATGAATTCTCAGTCTGAATAAATGCAGAAATACACTACGTGACTTTTCAAGGTTTTAGGTATCATACAATTATTGACTTTGTAAACAGTCACAGAGGAAAGACTGGCCATCACACGCTAAACAACTGAGGATCAAGCGCTATCTACATAGGTGTCAAACACAGAGATCCAATCTCTCTATTGTTATTTTTTATTAGTCATGCAGGTAATGTATCTCCATGTTAAAATCAGTCTATTTCAAGGTATTTAGTTTGCTGATAAAGTAATTAAATGTTCCCAATTAGCAGAGCATAAAATAATGAAAATTGGCTCTTGAGTGTCTTGATGAATTCTGTTTAGTATCAGGTCTATACATAGATGTATTTAAAAAGTGAATTATTTGTATTAAAAGAAAAACTTTGTAATTATCTTTACCAGTGTGAACTCAATGTGCTTGATTTTAAAACATCTGATATTATATTTAAAATTGAAAATATAAATTATGGAATTATATCCCTAATATGTGACCCTGGACTACAAAACCAGTCTTAAGTCGCTGGGGTATATTTGTAGCAATAGCCAAAAATACATGGTATAGGTCAAAATTATTGATTTTTGAAAATGTAAAAAAAATTGACACTTATGACTGGTCCACTTATGTGGCCCATGGTGACATATTATTTCTATAAACTGCAATTTTAATATTACCAAGCTTGCCATAAAATGTTGCTTTTTTGTTTTGGTAAAAATTATACAAACATCGAAATACAACTTAAAGAGAAAGATTAAAAACATTTTTTTAAATGATAATAAAGTTAATGTTAACTTTAAAAATTGGTGTATTGTGAACTTACTAATTATATATGGTAAATTTTCCTTATCCACAGATGCAAATAGTCATTGAAAAATTCAAATTTGACTAATTTTAACATTTAAATAGGTCACTACTCATATAATATATATGTGTATATAATCATTTATTGTACATTTATTAGTAAATTATTGTAAAGCCCTAAATCTAATATGTAACTGCTTGTACATGTTCATTCTTTAAGAGATTGCATAAAAAAAAAAACTACTAAACTTTAAAGCAATTCTGATTACAACAAACTCACGTAGAAACACATGCTTTGTTGGTAGGAGATGTGTTACAAATGAAAACGTGTTTTAAAATCACCTCAAAATTCGAAACTATGGTATATAACAAAAATATTTGATATGCTCAGACTGGTTGGAATCATAGTCTGAAGCTTAAAATCGAAATCTGTGACCATCATACGTTACATGATTTTCTATGAAATCTGTCAACTCAAATTTGCAGACTGGCTATGGCTTCTAGCAGCTAGCGTCAACTTCTCCAGACTGTAAAATCTGGGCAAAAGCCATGTAGTATTTTCCAGCCTTAAGCCCAGATTAGTTTGTACTTAGTGCATCCACTTTGTCTATATTTGTACATTTCAGTTGTTTACCTTCACGCATTATACCTTCTGTGTTCCTTCATCATTTATTATTTTATTATCTTTTATTTTCCACTTGTATGTGTCATAAGTCTCTTTGGATATAGCCATCCATCTTTGGATAATGCACAAATACAAATGAAGCTGTAAATTACATTTCATGTCTTGTGGTCACTAAACCCAATTGTAGAGCTAGTCTAAGACAAAAAAGCATTTGTTTTGTTCAACCCTACAGACCATGGGAAAAGTGCAAAGTGAAAGTCCCCCCTCCAAAGTCATCCGTCCACAACCAGGTTAGTTTGATATTTCACAAACATTTTTTCCAGGATTGATGAAGACGGATTTATTTTTTGCTTTTGCTTTGCCAGGCATGTGCGTGAAGACTTCTTCGATGTCAGACAAAAAGAAGGTCTTTCTGAATATCTGTCAGTCACAGGCGGTACCGCCCCCTCCTCGTCTTTCCCAGGAAGCACTTGTGGAGCTACTGGAGTCAGAGGACCCGACAAGTTACAGAGTGCCCATGAGTCTGGGCGAGCCACATACAGAAGTGGACAACAGTGAGAGACATTTACATTTTCAAATTATCTCCTTTTATTATCATTTTCCATAATCCAAACTGGTTGACATAAATCACAAAACAGGAAAGAAATAACCAAAAGGAAATAACCTCTTCATATGGTGTCATTATTTATGCCATTTTACATTATCCACCTTTTTCTTCCTGTCAGAGTGTTAGTGCAGCCATTTGTAATTTTTATGGGTCTGGCTTCCGGTCTCATCCACGTCCAGCTATTTTTAGCTGTACAAAACATATATGCAAATTGGTATGTCTTACTATATAATTGTAATGTTTTATCTTAATTATGAACACACTGGTTTGTAGTGGAAACAGTTTTACTGCATGTTGTTACTCTTCTCCTTATTTCCCTATAGCGGACAATGAACCGGAAGTCTCACCCGTAGGCTTACTTCCACGTTGAAGTCAAAAGTGGATAATAACTTTCATATAAAGTAGATTTGCACTCAACATCTTCTTATGTTTCCAGGTTCACAAGGCTGTACTGTGTATGATGTCGTGATCAACGATGAGTTCTTCCAGAAATGTCAGGTGTGTGTCTTACGCATTGAGAGTACCTTAGGAATATGTGACTGCATTCATGGCTATCATGGTGTATGTTTGTGCCCAACAGAAAGATACACTGTTCCAGCAGTTTCTTATTGCAGTTTCTTTGGAGGGACTGGAAAACAAATACAGCCTTGAGTTGAGCAGAGGTCAGACCAAATACTGCACATCTCATATTTATTACTGTGCGTGGGGGTTAGAAATGAACTGATATTCTCAGTTCACTTGAATGGTTAAGGGGCCATATTAGCTGCCTGGAATTAATTTCAGTCGTCACAAGACTATAAATTGTTACCAGCTGCATTTTTTTCAACATCAACAAAAGCCATCTTTACATTGCAAAATTGGAACAAAAGCTGCATCTGACATGATATTTATCTATACGCAACAATTAGTGCTGCTCATGTACATTTACACAAAAACTGAAATGAAATTAGCCTATAAAGTAGCTTATAAAAACAGGAACTTATTAGAAGGTGAAGCTGCATTTTTATGACAAAGTCATGCAAAATGAAACTTTTACTTACATCTTTTCTTATGATGAGATTAGTGTGTGCACTGGAAACACTTCTTGCTTTTCAGATGGGTGACTGGTCATAATGCTCAACACTGCAAATGTGCATGTAACTTAAACTTAAGCAACATAAGCAAATCCACTGTGAATGCTGCACGTAACACTTTGCATTCTTTTCACATTACACTTTAATCGTGACAGCTGTAATAAATCTAGCTTAATTGTGCAGGGACATTTTTTTTTTTTCGCCGACCTCATCTTTTCGATGACATTTTGTTAATTTTGGTGGCATTTTTGCCCCAAGCCACCATAAATTTCCAACTACTCTGCATGTGTCTAGTTCAGAAACTGCCTCTTTCCTGCCATGTCTATTGATTCTGTAATTTCCTTTTTTTTCCCCCAGATATTAAGATTTTGAAGAACAGGAAGTTCATGGGCTGTATAGGAGAACAAAACATTCGTACAAAGAGCAAGCCAGTTATACAGGAAATCGACTCAAAGTGAGTTTTATATCTTTTTGGGTTATAGGGGGTGGTGCTCAATCAGGTTGTGAGAAGGAGGGGGGAGATAAACTCTAATAATACAAATAATACTAAGATTAAGATGTTAGAATAGAACTACATGTTGACATCTTAAACTGTAAAATGACAGTAAAAACAGCAATTTAAACAACTTTACAGTTAACAGTTAAAGGGGTCATGAACTGCCCTTTTTATTATTTTATACTGTTCTCTGATGTCCACTTATAATGTTATCAAGATTTTTACGTTAAAAACATCACAATTTATAAGTAATAGGCTATTTTCTGTTCTGTTTTGACCCCTCTCATCAGAGCGCTCTGTATGAATAGGCGTAGCAGATTGTAGACTCAAAAGTAAATGCCCTTCTGTGATAGGCTAACACTTGTGTATGTTTGACAGCCTACATCCTTTATAGATGGATTCATAAATACTCAGTACGTATCAAGCGATCTGTAATAACAGACAAAGCAATAGTGACCACATAATAAAAACAGTTATTCACAGTTGTGTGGTGCGACTTTAATGTTGGATTCAATAAACGGTAGTCTGCACAGCATCGTCTTCAGTTTAATTTCAGTCTTTCTGAAAATCCTGCATTTAATTTTGCCCTGTTTTTAAATGAATCCGTGGTCAATGAAGTGAACATAGGACCGAGTACTTACTGATACGGTCTGGATCTTCATTAAAAATAAAGTTCATCCGTCTTTCCTAATGTTGGGATCAGAAGGAAGGCAATGGAAAGACTCAAGACTGCATTGCATCTTGTTGTATTCTGAGCCATCTTTATCGTTTTGTTTAGTTTTTTTTTTTTTTTTTTGTCTGTTGTGCTGGGTTTTAAAGAACAACAAATGTATTTAGTCAAAATCAGAGCCATTGAGAAACAGAGTTGTGACACTCCAATAGGCTCCCATAGGAACTAAATAATGCGGAAGTAAAGTGTGTCATGGAGCAACCATCTTTTTCTCCCTGTAGGAGGTTGAATGAGTTTCAGTAAAAACTTTTGAGACTTGCTTTGTGTTTTTTTTATTACATTATTTTAAACTTTTCTATTATGTTAAATGCCATATTTGCTTGCCTTTTGTAATATTCACTTATGTTGTATATGTGAATATTATTAAATAACATGAGTAATTCACTTTTTTTTATTTAACATTAAATCGTTAAATCGAAACCTATAAAATGAGTTTCAGTACAGACTTGTGAGACTTGCTTTGTGTTTTTTTACTACATTATTTTAACCTTTCTATTATGTTAAATGCCATATTTGCTTGCCTTTTGTAATATTCACTTATGTTGTATATGTGAATATTATTAAATAACATGAGTAGTTCACTTTTTTTTTTATTTTTTATTATTTAACATTAAATCGTTAAATCGAAACCTATAAAAAATCATGTCCAAATGCACATTCAAATGTATTTAACCCTAAATACCACACTAACTGTAATATAAATACTATATTAGAAAATGTTATCTTTTAAATGGTCAGGATCATTATTGCACACATTATTTAGTACAAAAAACTCCTCAAAATATTAACTAAATAGAACTAAACTATATATTACAATTATTTAAATGAATAAAAGTAACATTTGACTGTCAAAGAGTATTAGAACATATTAATGCTGTCTCTTTATCACTCCACGGAATAAAATGCGATCTGGTTAAAATGTAACGGAACAGTTCTAAAAAACAGGTATTCAGTAGATTAATCAAAGGCCACGTACACACTGCAGCTAAATTCGGTTGTCAGTTCACCTTTTACTCCTTAATCGCGTTCTGTACACACATAATTCACTAAAATACGGGAGTGACAACCGCATTCCACAACCGCATTAACTCCCGAAAAATACAGGTAGTGACAACCGCATTTACAGAAATTCTATGCAGTGTGTACAGAACCGAACTGAACAACTAGTTGTTAATGACGTATCTAAACGCGCATCTGTATGTGAGATGCAAGAAAATAACGGTGAAAGAAGTCTTATCCTTGGCTTGGAGACTGGGCTAGGCTAATTGTATTCAGGAGCCCTGCAGTGAAGTGTCAGTGTTGCCAGATCTTCATAGAAAAAAACAACAAACAAGGACAAGCACAAAAAACAGTAAAAAATCTGGGTGTCATTTTTTATTCCAATTTGAGTTTTGATAAGCAGATCAGCGCTACTGTTAAAAGCAGTTTCTTTCAGATAAGGTCAATTGCCAGAATTAAGATGATGCTCTCTAAGAAGGATCTTGAAACTGTTATTCATGCTTTTATCACTTCAAGGCTGGATTATTGTAATTCACTATACCTGGGTTTGCCAAGTTCAACTATAAATCGTCTGCAGATGGTTCAAAATGCAGCGGCCAGGCTTTTGACTGGCACTGAAAAGAGTCAGCATATCACTCCTATTCTTGCTTCTCTTCATTGGTTACCGGTCAAGTTCAGGATTGATTTTAAAATTTTGCTTTTTGTTTACAAAGCATTACATGGCCTTGCCCCTCAGTATATCAGTGATCTTCTTGTTTCACATAATGTTTCAAGGTCCTTACGCTCTTCCAATCAACTACTCCTTTCTGTTCCGCGCTCACGCTATAAAACTAAAGGTGACCGGGCCTTCTGTGTGGCTGCTCCTAGACTTTGGAACAGTCTTCCTCTTTATATCAAATCCTCCCCTTCTGTTACTATTTTTAAATCTTCCTTAAAAACATATCTGTTTTCACTTTGTTTTAATTGAGGGTGCTTATTTTTGATATATTCAAGGTTTTGATCCAGTATGTTATTTGGTATCTTAATAGTGTTTTAATTTTTGTTCTTATATTTCTGTACAGCACTTTGGTTGCAACCTCTGTTGTTTGAAATGTGCTTTATAAATTAATAAACTAAACTAAACTAAACTAAAACACCCAAATGCTTTATGTTTTATAACACACACAAAAAAAATCATATATCTCATATCCGCAACAGACAACTTTACCAACTCCATAAAGTGCCTAGCTTTATTAGCTAAGTCCAAGTAACATGCCTAAAAGCGCTTGTAAATACAAGGACATGGCAACACTGCAAGACCGCGCTCTCTGCCTCCCGAGCATAAACAAAACACAGCACGTTAATCAGTGGTAGTTTAGTTCAAATCGCTGGACAAAAAGAGTCTTTAGCCAAAAATTTGCAGATACTAAAGGGCTATTCACTCCTGCAAGATGGCAAAATGTTGCTATGGTTACAAATGCCGGAGTGGCTGTTCCGTACACACATGGAACGACAGTTTACGGGACTCACTCCCGCATTTAAATGCGGTTGTCACTCCTGAAACTTGCAGTGTGTACGTGGCCAAAATGTCATAACAGTGTTGCTGATGAAATAACAATGGCACATACACACTGCAGCAAAATTCAGTTGTCAATTCACCTTTTACTCCTTAATCGCGTTCTGTACACACATAATTCACTAAAATACAGGTAGTGACAACCGCATTTACAGAAATTCTATGCAGTGTGTACAGAACCGAACTGAACAACTAGTTGTTAATGACGTATCTAAACGCGCATCTGTACGTGAGATGCAAGAAAATAACGGTGAAAGAAGTTTTAACCTTAGCTTGGACAGGGGCTAGGCTAATTGCGTTCACGAGCCCTGCAGTGAAGTGTCAGTGTTGCCAGGTCTTAATAGAAAAAAACAACAAACAAGGACAAGCGCAAAAAAACTGTATAACACCCAAATGCTTTATGTTTTATAACACAAAAAAACCCCATATATCTCATATCCGCCACAGACAACTTTATCAACTCCATAAAGTGCCTAGCTTCATTAGCTAAGACCAAATAACATGCCTAAAAGCGCTTGTAAATACGAGGACATGGCAACACTGCAAGACCGCGCTCTCTCTAAAGGAGCCTCCCGAGCATAAACAAAACACAGCACATTTATCAGTGGTAGTAGTTTAATTAAAATCGCGAGACAACAAGGGTCTTTAGCCAAAAATGGCAGATAAACGGCTAAATTCTTATTCACTCCTGCAAGACGGCAAAATGTTGCTATGGTTACAAATACAGGAGTGGCTTTTTCGTACACACGGAACGATAATTTACTGGACTAACTCCCGCATTTAAATGCGGTTGTCACTCCTGAAACTTGCAGTGTGTACGTGGCCAATTTGACTGAATCTGTTACTCTTATTAGAGGAAATGTCACACCTCAGTCACACCTAGCTGGTGTCAAGTATCAAGTATGAACTTGATGTATTAAATGTATTAAAAAGTACAGAAAAGTGTGCTATTTCTTATTCATTTATTTACATGTATTAATTTTTTTTATGCTTGTATTTGCACCAATCTGAAAAACTAGATTTTCAGTTGTAACTTTCTTACAAAGGTTACAAGGCCCTCGGGTGGTGTTCAAACATGTTGAATTGTACAGCATTGAACCACAATGGATAGTTGTTCATACTTGACACCAGCTAGGTGTGACTGAAGGAGGGGTGTTATTTCTGTACTTTACTATGACGTTCATTGATTCATTAGTTGTTCATCATTGTCTACAGTAACAACTTTATAGTTTGACTGCATAAGTTGTATATTCACCCATTGAAAAATTCCATTGGAATCACACAATTCTAGATAATAATAGTAATAATCTCACATGGCAAGCCCCTTGTGTGTTTGGCTATTAATAGTTGTCTGATTATGCTTTTAGCATACCAAAACCAATACGATTTTAATACTTGCTGTTTGACACATTTTTCTAAAGTGATTACATAATGCAGCCCATTTTATTCAAATATCATTTGCACATTCTGTCTGGATCTGTTCCTAGTTATCAGTGACACTTTTTTTGGCTGTTTCTCAATTCCAAGACTGCAAAGAACAGATTTGTGGAACGATTGAGAAACGGTCTGTTACCATGTTATTAGTTTGAGTTGTCAGTGTGCGTGGTCCATTGTATCTGTGGCTCATTGCTCTACTCTGCTGAGTAGCTATAACTGGAATTCCTCTAATCACTTTGTTCTCTGTTGACAGGGATTCTGACTCCTTGTCTGTTTCAACCAAACGGTATGTTTATTTTATTTTAGTTATTTTTTTGGTTAAATGTATTTAGTGTGTTTGTCCCTGTGTATATTGCTGTCACTTCACAGACTTTGTTTTGCCCCCATTGTGATATGTAACTGGTTACTGTGAGGCAGAACATTACCTGTAACCTGTAATTTATGCCTTTGTTGTGTTACATTGACTCCAGTCCAGAGTTCAGTCTGTTAGTGGAGCCCTCAAGTGGAAATGCAGAATATCTGATTGCTGAGATCCTGCTTCCTGGAGTGGTGAGTAATAGAGACCTGGATTTGGAATATGTTCAATCACATGTTTACTCAAGTATGAGAATCTTGGCTTTACTGTCTTCCTCACTAGATATCTGCTCGCTCACTTGTTCTGGATTTGGGAGAAGACAGGCTAGTTCTGATTGCTCAACCTTCTGTTTTTCACTTGGATATTTTCTTTCCCCTGTTTATTGACCAAGAAAACAGTGTTGCACAGTTCAACACAAACACACATGTAAGTTCCTGTCATTATAGAGTACTCTGCCCATTTCAAGTGTTTCGTATTGTCCTTTTTAAACTCTACTAAACCCTTCGACCCTTTATATTTGTGCTGGCGTGGATTTGCAATATGTCTCATACAGTCTTTCTGTTTTTTTTTTTTCCAGACGCTTACAGTGACCATGCCGGTAGTGTCTTCATAAAAACTACTGCAAGGTTTCAAGGCTTCATAAAAAACACTTTTAATAATAAACATTTTCATTTTGTATACAGTGTTATGCCTGTTGCTCAATAATATGTAATCGGCAACTAATTATATAAATATCAATATAAGTATACGTGTTATTCTTTGTAGAATCTTTCTTTTAGCTAATTATGTAAGAAATTGATAGATAGACAGATAGACAGATAAATGTTTTAAAAAGCAAAGAGAGACATTTTAGAGACATCATGTTAAGAAGTTTGTTAGTTATGTGGCAAAATCTGAAATCTCTGGAAGGACACTCTGAGCTCTAATAAAAGCAAAGGCTAAATATTTAGTGCAGACCCACAGGCAATATGAATTGCGTAATCAAGAACTAAAAAGCTCTTTATGATAGAGCTAAATGCAATGTAAATAGAAGCAAATACTTCAAGTGGAGTCAAAAATGGTAGCCTGAAAAAAAGGTTGGTATTCTTGAAGTATGGCTTGAAAATCACAGTCTTGAGAAAATGTACTTTTAAAAAGAGCTGGAGAACCACTGAAATGGCATTGATTGGAATAAATGTCCTTCATGTAACTGTACAAATCTGTGAGCGACCTAAACAGTCTCTGGAAAGACTGTAAACTAAATTCAAGGAGAAATGTCTCGTTCTAAATAAATAACTAAAAGTTCTTCAGTTTAAAAAAAAAAACAGTTTGACCAAAAAATATTTTACATAACTATAATGATTTACAGTTGAAGTCAAACGTTTACATATACCTTGCAGAATCTGCAAAATGTTAATTATTTTACCAAAATAAGAGGGATCGTACAAAATGCATGCTATTTTTTATTTAGTACTGATCTGAATAAGATATTTCACATAAAAGACATTTACATACCGTCTTGTGAAAAAGTTATTAAATTCCTATTCCTATTAAATTCCATGGTTTTCTGTATCAGGACATAATAAAAAATGATATGGTCCTTAGCAGGTCTTAACATTTGGAAACATAAACCCTCAGATAAACAACATTACATGACAAATCACACCGTGTCATTATTTATTTAACAAAATTAAAGTCAAGATGGAAAAGCCATGTGTGACAAAGTTAGGACATTCAATTGCTTGTAGATCCACTTTTTGCAGTAATCACTTGTAATCATTTCCTGTATGACTAACAGTCTCTCCCATTGTTCTCGGGGAAATTTGGCCCACTCTTCTTTACAACGTTGCTGTGGTTTATTGAGGTTTGTGGGCATTTGTTTATGGACCGCTCTCACCACAGCATTTGAGTCAGGATGAGGTCTGGACTTTGATCGGGCCACTGCAACGCCTTGATTCTTTTCTTTTCAGTCGTTCTGTTGTAGATTGGCTGGTGTGCTTGGGATCATTGTCCTGTTATTGATTCATTTCCTCTAAAATTGTTTACAGATTCTTTTTGCTTTATTGATATATTACTTTCCTATTTGATACTGTAAAGTTGCTTTGACACAATTTGTATTGTAAAAAGCGCTATATAAATAAAGCTGACTTGACTTGACTTGTTGCATGACCCAGTTTTAGTCAAGCTTTAGCTGTTGGACAGACGGCCTCACATTTGACTTTGGATACTTTGGTATACAGAGGAGTTCATGGTCGCCTCAATGACTATGAGCACCCCAGGTCCTGTGGCTACAAAACAAGCCCAAAGTCATCAGCCCTCCACCTGCATGTGTGACTTTTGATATGAGGTGTTTGTGCTGATATGTTCTACAGGTTTTCACCAAACTTGGCACAGTGCATTATGGCCAAACATCTCCACTCTGGTCTTGTCTGTTTAAAGGACGTTGTTCTAGAAGTCTTATGGTTTGTTCAGATGCAACTTTGCAAACCTATACCATGCTGCCATGTTTTTTAGACAGAAGATGTTTTCTTCTGGCAAGCCTTCCAAAAATGCCATAGTTGTCCCATATTTTTCTAATTGTACTAATGAACTTTTTCATTTAAAATGTTAACTGAGGCCCGTCGAGTCTGTGGTGAAGTTCTTGGATTGTCTGCTAATTCTGTAAGTATTACATGGTCTGATCTTGGGGTGAACCTTCTGGGATGTCCACTCCTGGGAGGATGGGTGTCTTGAATGTCTTCCACTTGTGAGTAATCTTCCTCACTGTGGAATGATGGACTTCAAATTGTTTGGAGATGGCAGTGTTACTCTTCCCAGATAGATGGCAGCAACAGTTGCTTCTCCAAGATCATCGCTGATGTCTTTTCTCTTTGGCATTGTGTTAACACACCTGAAAGCTCCAGACCAGCAAACTGCCAAAATTAAATCCTTAAGAGTATGGGTGTCCTAACTTGGTCACACATGGTTTGTCCATTTTGGCTTTGTTTTTATTAAATAAATAATGACATGGTGCATTATGTTGTGTGTTGTTGTTCATCAGAGGATTTACTTCCCAAATTTTAAGACCTGCCAAGTAACAGATTCTCCTGAACCCTTTCCAACAATGATTTTGACTATGATTTTGAGATCCATCTTTTCACAGCTGAGGGACTCATATGCAACTATTACAGAAGGTTCAAATGCTCACTGATGCTGCAGGATTAAAAAAAACATGTATTAGAGCCAGGGGTTCTTTTGAACAGAACGAAGGATTTTTCTTATTTTAAATATCTTTTTTTTTTTTCATTTAGTACTGCTCTTTAGAAGCTACAGAAGATATTTACATGTTTCCCAGAAGACAAAATGAGGTAAATTTACCTCATCGTCAAATTCAAAAAGTTTTCACCGCATCTTAATGCATCGTGTTTCCTTCTGGAGCATCAGTGAGTGTTTGAACCTTCTGTAATCGTTGCATGTGAGTCCCTCAGTTGTACACAGTGTGAAAAGATGGATCTTAAAAGCAAACAGTCACTTTTGAAAAGGGTTCAAATATACAAAATATAGTCAGTTTAACTGTTCAGGACTCATTAACCATAATGAGCGCCTGTGGATCATTCAGGTAACAAACACAGTTTTAAGAATCAAGCATGTGTAAATTTTTTACCAGGGTCATTTTATAAATTCAGCTCTTATTTTCTATTGTGGATTATATGTAAACGTCCTTTATGAGAAATAGCTTATTTGGGTCAGAATTAAAAAATAACATGCATTTGTATGATCCCTCTTATGTTTATAAATAATTAACATTTTGCAGATTCTGCAAGGTATGCAAACTTTTGACTTTAACCGTATGTCCGCAGAAAGAAAATACAGTGAAAATAAGACTCAGAGCTATTGTAATCTGCTGGTAAAAGATGATATGGTTTGCTTTCCCAATTAAATAACTGAATCGTAATCCATTAAAGTCAGTTTTATTGCCATCCAGCCAACAAAGGCCAAGTAATTTTCCAACGAAGCAACAATTGCGCGAGCTGAACATGTTGCCTTGGACCTCGCCGCTTATATCAGCATCTTTCCCATCTACTGCAACCTCAATCAACTTTCTAATCAACTATCTGCAAGGTTAGTATTTTGCCTAGTTATTTGAACATAGAACTTTTTGTTTATATTCCTGTCTAATACTCATAAGAAATGAGAGACCAACCATATACCTTAAAGTTGTCTTAGCCATTACCTTATTTTACATCGTGTCAAATAGAAAATATGTCTTCTGGGAAGAATTGTGTCTAAATCCCCTGTGCTATTTTTGCTCCCAACTGTCCCTTTGTTTTTTCTATCTCTTTTTATATCCCTGTGTTTGTTGTGTGAGGTCACTCCCGCTGTCTCCCCTAATCCCTCATGGTGGTCATCTTTCTGTCCCAGGGTT
This sequence comes from Cirrhinus molitorella, assembly GCA_033026305.1. Lineage (NCBI taxonomy): Eukaryota > Metazoa > Chordata > Actinopteri > Cypriniformes > Cyprinidae > Cirrhinus > Cirrhinus molitorella. The sequence goes on along the minus strand of CM065117.1, from coordinate 32,758,435 downwards.
CATTTCTAATCCATCCATGGTCCTATGCCGTAGCTGCTAACACCCTCCATCTGTCCCCGTCCTCATATAAAACCAACCCATTGTCCCGCATTACAAAACCCTCATAATTCACGGGGACTCTCCTCTCATCCTTCGTGTTCCTTTGTTTCGTCCGCTGTGAACCCATTCTACCATCACCCAAAGGTAAAAATCTTTTTGTTACTTAATTTTCACTCATTTCTTTCCATCTATAGAAAGGTAATTGAATTTCCAGTATGAATTAGATTAGAGTAAATATTATGAAAGCATAAGGTCTGATGAATCTGAAGTTCTCGTGTGCCGTTATAATAATGTTGGTTTCATCCATTATTATTGTCTTATAGCGTCCTGTACCAGACTTGTGTACTAATGCAGAGCAGTGTGTAGTTCACCAATGATGGTCATAATAACCCTGGTATAATTGCCTGTAGTAGTTAGATGATGCCCTAGACCAAATGGACTGAAGTAACTATGAATAAAATTCACTTTCAGAGCGTATAATCTCCCCCTGTGTCCTTGGCTAAAATTAACCCATCAGAATCCTGTGGTTAATGCCTACTATGACCTCCCATGACCTACACATCCCTCAAACGCCCTCTTTGCCTGCCACTTTCTCATCCTGCTGCCTCTTCCGTCTATCCTTACTTGGGTCGAAACAAAGCGAGGGGCATCTTCGGTTCGTAATTCGATCGTTTCGTGCAGAATTTGTCAGACTCATGCCCTTTAGATGCTGAGAATCTAATCACAGCGGGGCGAACTGTTGAAAGGACACTGGTTTTAGATGGGCACTGCATGTGACTTTGTCCAGAGACAGTAAAGCACAAGAGGGGTGGTGACAGCTACATGCCTCATAAATTCTCTCTGGCGATGACACTGTAGCTATAAAATTGTTTCAAATAGCAGTTATGATATGAGACTGATGGTGACTGATGAGCCACAGGAGGAGGAATCTGTCAGCGGAATGTAAATGACTGCAATCAAACAGTCCAGAGGTTCCAATTAGGAACTGGAACGCTGGGAACACAGCAGTCTACATGCTGCCTTGTCCACCTACTTAACAGAACTAGGTGCTTCTTGTTCTCACAGGACAAAATGAGAAAATAACATGTCTGAATCCATATTGAAGTGTGTGAGAAATGGAAGAAGCGATAGAGAAAGTGTCAGAAATCATATCTGACCCTGTCTTTGTCTGCACATTCCCACCTGTTCGCACCCCATCAGTCTTCATATGAAGCATTCAATCAGATGTCAGCACTGTGGAACAATTTAGATCTGATGCTGCTTTGGCATTGTCACACTGTCTTTCTCGTACTCTCTCATCCTCTTTCTAAAGCGATTACGAAATGTTAAGATATGTGGGTCTGCTATTTTACCTTGTGATGTCTGTCCCACTCCTGCTTTCTCTTCCTCCTTTTCTTTTTCAGTTTCACCATGTCTGATGTAGAGGAGGAATATGAGTGAGTAATGTTTAGTTTTTTTCTCGTATTACTGATTATTGAGCTGTTAAAGCATTACGTTTACTGTGGTGTCTCATTCCTTTTCCTTTTTTTCCCCGAAATGGCTGTTAGGGAACAAGCAGAGGGTGAGTAGAATTCTTCTTTATTTTTTACCTTATTCTGCCCTCTTAAACTTTAGCTTTAGTGATTATCAGTAAATCCTTGGCATAATGTGTACCCAGAGGCCAGTTATAGATGTCTCTAGAGGCCCTGCTGAGCTTCAGTGTTTCACAAAGCTATGCATGAGTCTGATTGGGTGCTTAGGCTTGTCACAGTGCCTTTTCTAGGAAGGGTTATTATTACAGGCTGAGCTCATATTGCTGTTAGCATACATTCCAACAAATGGTGTACTCTTACATAATCCTTTACACACACTTATTTATATACACACACTCATATTCTTTCTTGATTGTCCTCACGTGCTCTCTTGGGCATGAAGTTGATATTCACCCATGTTCTCCTTTCTCTCTTATTGTGGCTTGTGAACTTGTGTGAAGCAGAGGAGGAAGAGGCTGCAGAGGATGCAGGAGCAGGTAAAATAATATACCTCATCGAGAGTTCAACATAATGTCTCTGTCGATAAGTTAAGAAAAAAAAATTCAGCACAAAATCACATAATAGGAAGCAGAACCTCAGTCACACTCTGACACACTCATCACACTGTTTTGGGATTATTTCCGCCAATTATGTTGCCAGCTGCTTTACGAATCCGTCAAGCTGGTGGAAATAGACAAATGGTTCAAAGAGTTCGAAAAGAGTTCAGATGCAAAACCAGCTAAAAGCCATCTTGGTCAAAAATGAGATGATGATACTGAGTGAATGCTCTCTCGATATTATACGTCCATCTCCAAAAAAAACCCCTAAAAAATGGCAAAATATTTTATAAAAAACAGACTTAAAAGTTATGTCCCTCAGTATGAACTCAATCCTGTCACACTAATCATTTTACACCCATAATAATTTAGACTCCGCACTTATGACATCATTTGCCAGAAATGACATCATCTACGTCTCTTTAATAATGGTGCAGAAAATGGTTAGTAGAATCTCATATTTTTGAGGCATGTTATGGTCAGGGAGTGTCACGGTCGCGTGTGTAGAGAGATGCACGAAGACGAAAGATCAAGACAAGGGTTTTATTATAATCCACAGGGTTCCAAATACAGCAGGCCACATAAGGAGGGTAGACACATGACACAAACTTGCAACCTTAATACCAGACAAACTAACATGGAATTTAATACACTTATAAAGGGATGTTAACGCCATAGAGACAGGTGCAGGTGATTAACTTAATGAGGGCAGGAACAGGAAAACCAAATATGGGCACAAGAGGGAAAAACCAACATAGACAGTCCACAGGGGTGTGACAGAGAGGGTACTGTCAAGCTTAACAACTCAACCCTGTCACATTAAATTAAGATTATTACTTTTTCAACATTTTATTTTAATAAAGTAAGTATATACAGTGTACTTATTTTATTGCTGCCATATATGGTCTACTCTGCTATACGACATGAAAACGGGACAACTTGAAAGAGAAACAGATTTGAACGGTAGAAACGGATTTGACGTTACAAGTGGTCAGAGATCGCCTGTCAATCAAGCCCCCTGTGAAAGGTCAATTAAATCAATAATTAGCAATAATTAATGAATTTAATCAATTGTATCCAATGTATCCTTTTTTAAAATTTTGATTATGTAGTTCACGCCACAGTAAAAAAAAAAAAAAAAATATGCCAAAATGTGTTTAAAATGCATTTATTTCATACTAAGTATCCTTTAAATCCAATAATATATTTATTGTCATATCACGGAATACTTACTGATATGAAATTATCCTTTATTTGGAGTAGTACTTTGTTGTACAATGCACATTTCTTAATATTATGCCTAAAATGTGTTTTAATATCACTATTAATAAGGATTAGGGGTGATATCAGGTAAAATGGGCCACATTTTAGTTAATCGCTTGGGATGGAAAAAAAAGTATAACATTTAACTGTGTTCTTATCATTAGTAAGAACTGTTTTTTTTTGTTTTTTGTTTTTTTTTAAATTGATGTAATAAAATATAAATGTACAGGCCCTACAGGTTTTGAAACATTAGCTGCCCCACATTTTTTGAGATGCAATATTCAGGTAAAATGAGCCGGCTAATCAGCAAAAATGGGTCAGTCAAACAGCAAAGTGAAATAGAGACATTTCTGAAAAGAAAAATAAATAATAATTATATTTATTTTATAATGTAATAGTGTAACATTGTATTATAAAAACATACATTTAATGAAAAAATGTAACAATAACAATAACAAGTAGTGTTATGGCATCAGTTTAAAACTTAACAGCCAATGACTGCAACAAATTTCAAAGAGAACCTTTCAATCGTGTATTTCAAATGCAGTTAGAATCTGTATCTGCAACCCTAATTTGTGATGAACTGAAAGTGTACGGTCCAAAAAGGTTCTCCAGTTTATATTTTCATGTCATTCTCAAGTGAGATGAATGGAAATGTATCTGGCTTGATGTTCATGGCAGACAAAGTACTTGAGACTTCTAATGCATTATAGAAAGGGATATAAATAGAATAGAAGTGGATTGCTGCAGTAAGCAACTGCACTGTAATGACTGGCAAAATTGAATAAACTTTATACATTTTTAAGTAATGTAATAATGTTAATAAAAAGACCACCTCACTTTATGAGTCAAAAACCACAGTCATTCAAAACACATACTACTTTATGCTGTTTAAAAAAGGACAGAAAATGTCATCACCAGAGCTGGAGAAAGACACATAAGGACAGATTACTGAGGTCTAAATATTCCAATATTCTCTATCTGTGATAGATTTTGATAAGCCTGATTTGTTTTCATGTTTATTTCCTGGCTCTATATTACAGAACTGCAGGATTATACGGAATATCAAGGTATTGTTGATCTTCATAAATCAAAGACATGCACCACCAGAATCGCATGTAAAATATAAACCTTATGGAAGATTGATTTGTAATGTACATGCATTCTTAGTATTGTGTGTAAGGGCTGTATGTTATATTTAATAAATCATATAGTCGGTCATTTGAAATATAACTTCATTGTAGACGTGTGTTGCACATGTGCAAATTTGTATATGGTGTGTTTTTGTAAATGTTTGGCTGCACACTATGTGACACATTGCACTTTTTTTTCCCCAAATGAGAGCTATAAGAACAGAATTAGGTCACGTTCAGTTACACAACTAGAAATGGGATTGGAGATTTGCATTATGTCTGAGCAGTGTTTATTTATTTATTTTTTTTCACACATCATCCTTTGTCAAATGTCTGCTTATATACTAATCACCATACTATTTTCACATCGCCCATTGTTATCTGTTGTTAATGTGTTCCTGTATTTTTTCACTGTTATATTTCTCAGAAGAGACTCAGGAAGAAGGTGAGGGATATTACTTGAAAACATTTTCTTTCCCTGAGTTCTGTGTTGTAAATGGTGTTTTCCCATCCTCTGTTTATCATTGTGAAACATCTGTGGCTTCTCTTTTTCATTGACATGCATGGCATATAGAACTGCTGACTAGCATTAATGATGGATATTTTTTGTCACAAGTGTGAAATTAACAAATAATAGTTAATTACGTAATGTAATTTTTTACATGAAATAGCAAAATACTGTATTACATCATTTTTGATTTGTCAAGAAGCCATATTGATTATGCCCTGGACTAAAGTTTTAAAGTCTGTTTTTGTTACTTACAGTTTTCGTTTTGAGTCAGTTCACACAGTTTGTGTAAAACGTATGAAATCCAGTAAGACTGTCTAATGATATATACAGTGGTGGCAAAAATGATTAGAACACCAGTGTTTTAACTTATCTTTATCTTAAAGATGGTTTTAAGTCAGTTATTTCTATCTTTTGCTGTAGTGTGTCAGTAGAAAATATCAGTTTACATTCCCAAGCATTCATTTTGCCTTTAATTGTAATAATCCAGCAAGATTTTTGTTTGCACAAGGAGTCTGAAAACAGCCAGTGCTCCACACAGAGATCTAATCTTATCATCATCCAGTCTGTCTGGAATCACATGAAGAAACAACAAACTGAGACAGACCACATCCAGAAGACCTGTGGCAACGTCTCCAAGATGCAAGTGCACCTAGAGCCAAAGCTGCTTTAATCTCAAAGAATGGTCACATCAAATGTTGATATAATATAGTTAATGGAAGTAAATTGATAAAGAAAATGTATTTATGACATTGTTTTTGGTAGCCTCCTCATTTTACAGCAACAGTGCCTAAAACTTTGCAGGTAGGTTTCTTGAAGCATCTTGGAGATGTTGCCACAGTTCTTCTTGATTTCGCCTGTCTCAGTTTGTTCTGTTTCTTCATCTCACTGGATTATTACAATTAATGGAAAAATCAATCTTTGGAAATGTAAACTGATATTTCCTACTGACACGCTACAGTAAACGATAGAAATGACTGACTTAAAAACATTTTTTAGCTGGTGAAAATACTAGTATTCTAATAATTTTGGCCACCACTGTGTGTGTGTATACAGTACATACATACTGTTCAGATTTGTAAATATTTTGTACTTTTATTCACATCCGATTAGTTGGAACAGGCTCCTGTATTACTCAGCAGACTGATATTTTTTCCCCAAAAATAGAATGTTAAAATAAAACTATGAATGACTGACTTGGAAAAAAAATTGGCTTGAGAACTGAAGAGTTCATGAAAGAACCCTCTGAGAGCTGTGTCCTTTAGAATTGTGTTGCTTCAGAAGGAACAGCTTTATTTCAAAGAATCCCCAGATATTTTTAAAATGTCAAAAGGACCGTAAGACTAGTGGATTATTGTACAGTTGTGTGCCAACAGGAAGGGATTCATGATTACATTTAACAAGAACTTCCTTGTTTCTTTATTTTAATGCTCTGTTCTTTCCACCCATTCTTAGAGGAGGAAAGACCAAGACCCAAGTAAGTGTTCAGACATCAAACCATCAGCACATTCTGCATTCATGCACTATTTCCTCTAAATTTTGTGCAAATTTCTTTCTCTCACGCAGGCCCATGGCTCCACAACTTGCCCCTCCAAAGATTCCAGAGGGTGAGCGGGTTGATTTCGATGTAAGTACTAATGTAGTTCAGTATTTCAGTCCTGTTCAGCGCTTAAAATGAACTGCAAACTGAGAATATTCAGGGTTATTGTTTATTCAACAAAGACATGAACACATATCATTGTGTGTTGTACAGTTTTCCATTTATAATGTATATAATTTTCTCTCAGGATATTCACCGAAAAAGGATGGAGAAGGATTTTCTGGAGTTACAGACTTTAATTGATGTCCACTTTGAGCAGAGGAAGAAAGAGGAAGAAGAACTTATCGGCCTCAAGGAGAGAATTGTAATTCCCAATCTTGATCACTTAATTTTTTCTGTTTATTTTTCCAAAGAAGTTTTCTGTACTCACCTTTTTTTTTCGGTCAATCAGGAGCGGCGGCGGTCTGAAAGAGCAGAGCAGCAGCGTGTTAGAGCAGAGAAAGAAAGAGATAGGCAGACGAGGATTGCGGTAAATCAGAAATGAAACGTAAAACTTGGCAAATAAAATACTCAAATGCTCTCAGTGTTGTATGTTGCAGTACACTTGTAAGATAAAATCGACATGAAATGTATTATATATGTGCTCTCATCAGGAAGAGCGTCAGAGGAAAGAGGATGAGGAGGCTAAGAAGAGAGCAGAAGATGAGGCCAAGAAGAAAAAGGTTTTGTCCAATATGGGGGCAAACTTTGGTGGCTTCTTAGCCAAGGTAAGTTACCATTGTGTACATGTGTCTTAAAGAGATAGTACACCCAAAAATGAAAATTTGTCTAATTACTCACCTTCGAGTTGTTCTAAAGCCGTAAGACCTTCGCTCATCTTCGGAACACAAATTAAGATACTTTTGATGAAATCCGAGAGCTTTCTGACCCTGTCTGAGATGGGCGTTTTATGTCAGAATGCTGGCATGCATTGTGGACTTCGTGAACACGTGTCAAAGACTAATACAGAAGAGAACAAATTGTTAAATAAAGTTGTTCTTTTTGTTTTCTTTGTGCACAAAGCTATTCTCGTAGCTTAACATTATGGTTGAACCACTGATGTCACATGGACTGTTTTAACAATGTCCTTACTACCTTTCTAGGCCTTGTAAGTGGAAGAACCCTTGCTGTCTATGCAGGGTCAGAAAGCTCTCAGATTTCAACAAAAATATCTTAATTTGTGTTCCAAATATGAACAAAGATCTTACGGGTTTGGAACAAAATGAGGGTGAGAAATTAATGACAGAATGTATATTTTTGTGTGAACTATTCTATTAACATACGTACATTAATACATGTTTGTACAGATATTTTTGTGTTGGTGTTTTAGGCAGAGCAGAAACGGGGGAAGCGTCTGACTGGACGAGAGATCAAGAGAAAGACTCTTTCAGAGAGGCGCTCTCCTCTTGGGATCGAAAATATGCGCGAGGATGGGTTGAGGTGACCACACACATGCACGTCCATGCTATTACAAATAGCCTATAATATGAAATAATATATAATATGTTGCATCTGTGAACAAATAGCAACCTGATCTCATGACGAAAACGTATCTGTGGGAACTTTTGCAAGTTGCGAAATGCGTCCCGCCATGAATGTTTCGTGACATATGTGACCCTGGACTACAAAACCAGTCTAAGTAGCATGGATATATTTGTAGCAATATCCAAAAATACATTGTATGGGTCAAAATGATGAATTTTACTTATGCCAAAAATCATCAATATATTAAGAAAAGATCATGTTACATGAAGATATTCTGGAAATTTCCTACTGTAAATATATCAAAACTTAATTTCTGATCAGTAATATGCATTGGTAGGAGCTTTATTTAGACAACTTTAAAGGTGATTTTCTTAATATTTACATTTTTTTTGTACCCTCAGATTCCAGATTTTCAAATAGTTGTATCTCGACCAAATATTATCCTATTCTAACAAACCATACATCAGTGAAAAGCTTATTTATTCAGTATAAATCTCAATTTAAAAATATTTATTCTTATGCCTGGGACTTTTTTTTTTTTTGTGGTCCAGCATCTCATATGTGATTTGAAATGTCCACTGAGTGGTGCTAAAAGGGTGTTTTGTACATGAATGTACATATGGTATTTTATGTGATGTTGGTTTTGTACATCACCACAGTTCTGACTTAAAATGTCCATTGAGTGGCGCTCTAACTGTAATGCTCTGTGACGTTTTAAAATAATGTGTACCATCTGCACTGCACCTAAACCTTATAGTATGAACAAAAGTGAATGTAAAAACACAATCGCAAGCATGCCGCTTTACCTTGTATTCCGATCTCTCATCTTTCAGCTCTTTCATCATGAGTCATGTTTTTCACGGGATTTGTACCTAAAGATTCCACATCCTAAGTCAAATTCCTTGTCGGCTAAGCTACTGAGCAAAACTGTTATGTCCAGAAAACTTTGTATGAAAACAAAGTGCTCGCTGTGTTCATTTCTGATGGAAACTGCAGTGATATGTACTTTTTGGTACATTTTTGTCACGAGATGAGGTAGCCAAATAGATGCAATCATATGTTTAATGTTATGCAAGATGTGCAAAGGATAAAAAGTGTTCCTTTTTTTAGATTCTTATGTTTGTTTTTCCCATGCTCCAGAATAGGTGTCTATTCAAACCTGACAGTTTTGCATCAAATCTGTTCCTTACTTTCACAAAACAGGCAACGAGCTCAGGAGATGTGGAACTGGATTTACCAGCTGGAGTCAGAGAAGTTTGACCTATTGGATCAAATGAAGAGACAGAAGTATGAGGTGTGGTGATTTTGATTTACTGATACAGAATTGAGGTTTGAAAAATGTGGATGTTGGCAAATGATGAATTACACTGTCTATGTTAAATCTGTCTATGTTTGTTTTGGCTAATTTGAGTTTTGTTGAATTAGAGAAAACCAGATTGAGTGAAGTGATAGGAAGTGAAAGACGAAGGAAAACCATGTACTTATCTGAACTTTGCTTCTTTCTCAACAGATTGTTGTTCTGCTGAACAGGATTTCTCACGCTCAAAAGTTGTAAGTCACATGAAGTTATTTAGCAGATTGTTTAAATGCACTACATGACTTTTCAAATCGGAACAGAATTTGTAAAACTAGGTATCATTCACTTGCCAACTTTGTAAATGGTTATGGAGAAAAACTGTGAATCAAACACTATACACTATCAGACACATCGAAACACGTCGAAACATGCACTTTGTGGCTAGGAGACAAATGAAAACAAAATGTTTTTTTAAATGTTTGATGTTCTCAGACTGGATAAAGTCATACTCTGAAGCTAAAAAATCTGAGTCAACATAGGACCCTTTCACACATACTTTTTTGTCTCTTTTGATAAATTACCGTTAAGAGATCATGTGTGAACAGGACACCTACAGATAGCAAATCAGTGCAAAAAGCTGGGCAAAAGTTGTGTAGTATACATCAGAATTGATAGTCCCACCAAAAATGAAAATTCTGTCATCATTAAGTCACCCTTATTTTGTTCTGTAAACCTTTATGCACTTCTTTTTTCTGCTGAACACAAAAGATATTTAGAAGAATACTGATGACCAAAGAGTTTTGGTTTCACTAGATTGGTACGTTTTGTTACCAACATATCTTCTTTTGTGCTTCACAAAAGAAAGCCATGTACGTAAATAGGAGTTAATGATGATTCAATTTTCAATTTTGGGTGAATCAGCTGATTTTATTAAGTATTTTCCTTCAATGTAAAATTAATTTAAGAAATGCATAAAAGTATCAGGCTCAGTTATGCTAATATTTCACTTCTCTTTTTATCACAGCAAAAAAGGACATGGTAAAGGAAAGGTTGGAGGTCGCTGGAAATAAGAAACTGGAAAAATACTGAAAAGACACCATGGATGCTTTTACTTTTGACTCTTCTGACAATTTCACAGCCTCTGCAAAAGAATAACCTTTCTGAATGCATTCGAAACTCCTCTCAAATTTGATGTGCTTAGATTAGATTATTCGCTTCTGTATTATTTTCATTCATAAGGCACTTTGGATAAAAGTGACTGCTAGGTTAATAAATGTCACAGACAAATGCATGAATCATCAGTAATTCTTTAAAGCAGACTGGAAATGCAATTGAAACTAATCCCCTCACAAAGGGAAGAGGAATACATGTTGAGGAAATGAAAATGAGTTGTGCCAAACAGAAGTGGCTTTGACATCATTTAAAGACATTCGTCTTCATTCATAATGTTCAAAACATTGCCTGAGAATCCTGTTTTCATGATGCTGCACAACAAAATTGTGGTCTCCGGCTCAGGCGTCTATTAGCTTAAGTCGTTTCCTTGAATATAGTTTCCTACATGACTTTTGGTCAGTTTTCATTAGGTTTACTTAAGTAAAATGGGATGTTATCAAGGAACCCAAAAGTTGAAACTAAGTACATTAGATAGAACCCTCTTGTGCTATAGCGACATACAGTAATAATACAGAACAGGTTGTATGAGGGAGGATTAAGGGATGAATGTTTACCTCTCTCATACAAAGTGATGTTGCTCCCAGCTAAAATCTGTCAGTGTAATTTCAAAAAGGTGTGTTGAAGACAACTGACGGGCCCATATTAACACTACATTACATTTTAACAGAAGGCTAGGCTACAAGTTAACACACATTTTTCACATTATTTCATCCATTGTATGTATGCCTGTATATGTGACCCTGGACCACAAAACCAGTCATACATTGTTTGGTTCAAAATTATATATATATATATATATATAGTTTTATGGCAAATATCATTAGGATATTAAGTAAAGATCATGTTCCATTACGATGTTGTGTACATTTTCTACTGTAAATATATCAAAACAATAAATCTATCCTGCATCAATGGAAAGTTTATTCGTTCAGCTTTCAGGTGATGTGCAAATCTCAATTTCAGAAAACTAACCCTTATGACTGGTTTTGTGGTCCAATGTTATTGGTGATCTTGACTCACCATCTGGTGGCCGTTAGCGCATGTTTGTTTATAATAAATTAGCCTAAAGCACAGCTTCATGTAAACACTACGCCTCCTGCTGGTAAGTAGATGTTAAATCTTAATCGTCAACATTCTTGCTGTGTGAAAAAGCGTGCTGATGTATGCAAGCTACTTTAAGAGCCTTTGAGAAACTGATTTAAAAATCATTCTTATACTTATTGTGCTAGCTAGTCTCAAAGCAGCAGTGTTGTAGCTTGACAGCGGCACATTCGCTTCACCGCAGATGTCATGCTAATATAGATTAGCATTGTCAAGATGATTTTTCGGGAGAGTTTTAATCTAAAATGTATGACAGTTTTCTAAAGATATACTATTAGGTGAATATATTATAGGCCTGTTGGATGTACTTATGGTCATTTGCTAACTTTGGCTAGCTTTGCAATGCACTCCCCTTGCTGAAAAAACAATATAGAGCATCGCAGAATTTTTAATGGGTTTACTATTCTAAACATTACAATAAAACAATTTAAAATAGTTTCCTGTAATGTGTTTTCAGACATTTTGAACAGGCCACTAATATAAGGTGACAAATTACCAGTAGAAACCCACAGGCCCAATACAATTCCCATTATAACCAGTAAAACTTATGTGAGGTTTCTGTTTTTTCTTCATCAGAGCTCACTTGCATCTGTTTTGTAGCCTTAACCAATTCATATTTAACCTGCTAACTTGTTTTTCTTTAAAAAGCAGTTTCTCTATCTGTCCAGCCTTCCCAAATCTCTCCCGTTCACTTTGTATGACTTTGTCTGCGTCCTTTCTGGTCTCCTTCATCCTCTCCGCACTCCCGCCCTTCACTGGCTCTAATTCCCTGCTCACATGTATGGCTTAGTCCAGCACTGCACTTGGAACACAGCCGAAAACGGCACAAGATTAATCCAGGATTCCACCTACAACTGGACAACTCTAAATACTACTGAACCCAACCAGACAATTGCTTTCGGTTGACATGTTTACATGTACAGTAATGGCTGCCATATTAGTAATTCCTTTTCTATGATGATGAAATATTTATCAGCCATTAATGACTAGTTTATACCCCTGAGAATTTAGAAAGTGCTGTTGTGTATCTATCTGACACATGAAATGAAAACACATCCTAAAAATAGGTGATTAATGTATCCAGTTGTGTTTATCATCATCTTAGTTCACAGAAAAAAAAGACGAGGCAAATCAGGACAATTCTCATACAGTTATGGACAGATACATACAACACTTTCAAACAAAACACACACACACACACACACACACACACTTATCATTCACATACAGACACATCTGAATAACAAACACAATCCAGAAATAACAATATACATAACATTTATAAAACTTGCTCCTCCCTTTGTTTTACAGTAAAGAAGGGTACAGGAAATTATGTTAATAACATAGACAGAAACGTAAAGTTTAAATGATGTTTTGAGATGCGTGTTGAGGGGCAATAAGACATTTAGCGGATAGGTGCTTTAAGGGCAGCATCTACTTCCTCTTCAGGTAGAAGAGTGTGCCACTGGGCCACAGGTCGTCTGGGATTGGCCAGCATGTCTGACCAGTGGCGCAAACCCACCCCACTAGCACCAAACCCAATCCAGCACTTCCCAATTGGATCATTGCTTCCCAGTTTATCATAATCGTAGACAGTGATCAGCACTTGAATCTTCTACAGAAGACAGAGGAACAGAGAAAAAATGTGTCAATACGCATGTAACCACTTCTGACATAGGATTTACATTGAAACAGTCAGATATCAGAAACCAAATCTAAATTTCCTCAGATTTTACTAGTTAAATTCACAAATAATTACAAAGAAACAGCAAGTAACATTGAATTACTTGTGAAATTTTAAAGTAGAAAAACTGAAATTGTATTCTACTGCAATAATTTTTTAGTGTAGTAACATTAGCACTGTAAACATACTATATGGTGAAAACGCTGCTTTTAATGCATTAAAAGGATCCAAATTATAAATCTGTAAATGGTCACAGAAATGTTTCAAACATGTTTACCTGAATCTGAGCGAAGGGGATTTCAAAGCTGAAGCTTTCATTAAAGTAGGGGTTCAGTGTGTTTTGCTTAACTGTCGTCTTCTTCTTCTTGATACGCTTTCCATTGTGTTGCAAAACCACTTTCACAAAAGGATCTAAGAGAGAAAAGGAAATAAAAACGTAAGGGAGAGGCATTGTTATATGGATGCAGCTTAGCACCATATTTCCACAAAAAAGCCTGGATATTTCAAAGTATAAATAAAGTCGCATTTGATGTGTAGAGAACAATTTCATTTTAATATCAAGTACAACACAGAAACGACCAACGCAATCTCACAGGAATTCATACATATTTTACGAGGTGGATATTTCGTACGAATTCGTACAACCTCACTCTAACTACTCTTAACACATGCAGTATGTTTGTGTGTATATATATATATATATATATATATATATATATATATATATATATATATATTAGGGCTGTTAAGCGATTAAAATTTTTAATCTAATTAATTACATGATTAGGCGATTAATTAATCTAATTAATCGCAAATTAATCGCACATTAAATTTGACTGAAAAATTACTCCCAAAAGACAATTTAAAGTCATTGTTGTGTAAAACGTCAAACAGACATTACAAAAAAGTAAATATTTATTTTATAAAATGAATTACATATGCTCTTTTGTACCATGAGGGTGAGTAAATGATTTTTGGGTGGGTGAACTATACCCTTAATTACGTATTTCATAAATTTTATTAATATTACTTTGGAAATATGAAATTATTTCTTAATGAAATGATACTCTAAATAATAAAATAAAACTGCCAGTTGGTGGTGGTAAATTCATTTGATTCATTCAAATGGCTGATTCGTCAGCATTAGATCGATCGGATTGTAACATCAAAGTACTGCAAGAGCTATAGAAAACGGCTTTCACAACCAAAAGCTGGCCGCTGGGTTTAGTGCAGCCCTTCAGATACAAAGCAAACTTTTAACTCTAAGCGCGACTTGCGCATCAGTGGTTTGCTCCGCTGCGCGTGCGCTTTGGTCAACGCAGCAAACAACCGTCCTCCGCTGCGCTATGATACTCATTCATTCAAATGGCTTGCGCGAAACGAGGACAGCTGGTTGATGCGAAACCAAAACGCACGTGCAGCGGAGTGAACCACTGGCGCACAAGCCACACACCCGCGCTCAAAATTTAAAATGAAAGCCTCTTAATGCTTTTGAAATAGCTTTCGTGGTACTTTGATTTCATACACTGTCTGTGTGTTGCTTGAAGACGAACAGTTCTGCTCTCATTTGCACTCGTGTGGTAGTCGATTGCACTTATAGCCTATTGCTTGTGTGATATTGCTTAACTATATGATTTAAGTATGAGACAAACTTTTTTGCCCCATATCTTAAATTTTAGGGTCATTCTAACTACGTTCTCTAAGCTCCATCAAGCAGTGAGTTGTTGCACTGCCTCATATTTGTCATCAATCAACTGAATGAAATGTCAGATGACCCACGTAGGTTTGGGGCGGGGCCAGTGCGTTAAATGCGTTAATAATTTTAACGCGTTATTTTTCACCGTAATTAATTAATCTAATTAACGCGTTAAATTACCAGCCCTAATATATATATATATATATATATATATGTATGTACGATTTGCCTAGACCCCAGTGACGGGTAGGTTTAGGGGTGGGGTTAGGTGAAGGGCATTCGTACGAATTCATACGAATTTGGAACTTGTAAAATATGTACAATTTAGTGAAAAAATGTATGAATTTGTACGAATTAGCCACCTCGTAAAATACGTACGAATTGCTGTGAGATCGGGCTGGAAACAGCATGCAATTTTAACAACACAAACCTGATAAACCACCCACGTCCATCTTCTTCAGGTTCTTGGCCTCCATGATACAGACGGTCAGCTTACCGGAGGTGGGCACATAGCGCAGGGAGATACAGATGTCTCCAAGCTTTTCTTGCTGTTGGGGGAAAAGATGATAGTGTTTAGTTTGAAAAACATCAAAAACAGATTATGGTAGCTGACAAAAAAATTGTAATAGCCATTGAAAGCCTTACTTCCTCTTTTTCTCCTCCGACCAGGTCTTTCCATTCGTGTATTGGCTGGCCCAGGTCAATGCTGTTCATGGGTATTTTGATCTCTCCAATTACATCATGTTTACCAAAGCGGTCAAAGTCAAACACTTGAAGGACCAGAGTCTGTCCTGCTAGATCATTAAAGGGGATCTAGAAACGGAAATGTAAAAAATCGTGTTGCATGAATTTCTGTTTAAACACTGACCTAGTACCATTTATGCAAAGAAATTGTCTTTAGGCTAATGCCAAAAAATGCATGTTTATAAAGACACAACTGCCTTAAATACCTTAAATATGAATGTCTCGTTGAAAACAGGACACAGGTTCTTGCGCTGGACCTTGGTTTCAAATTTTTTCTTCTTGTCTGGTAGCATATAAACTTTGACATATGGGTCAGATGTTCCACCCATATCCATGGCAGGAAGGTCTTGGGCTTGCAAGATGCCGACAATGAGCTGAAGGTTGTTGAAGAAAAGGTGTTCAAAATCAAGTAGCTAGTCACACATTTTTTAGAATGGCACTTCTTGTGTAAAAAAATTTATCATATCAAGTCTGATTGTGACATGCATATTAAGAACATCTACTCTTGACCAACCTGATTGTCAGTGAAATTATAGTCCAGAGTGTACTCCAACTTGCCATAATATTCTTTCTCTCCCTCGCCCTCTCCCTCTTTTGCTTGTTCCTAAGTATGGGAAGTATGAATTGAAAATACTTCAGCAAAACTTTAAACCAAACTTTACTTATTTCTTCTACATAAATGAATCATTTGACAGGTCAAGATCTGAAAGAGCTTCATTCACTATGCTCTTCGCCCTCCTACCTCGCCTGCTTCTTCCTCGCCTTCCTTTTTCACTCTTCTTCGTCCTCCCTTCCTCTCTCTGACTTTCTTTGTTTTCTTCTTCCCGCCCAAGCACTTCTTATAGATACAAAAAGCAAAGCAGCCAACCAGTGCAAGCACGACCACAACTATGGCACCAATAGCCCACATAGGCACTGTGCAGTGGAGAAGGGAAAAAAGTTAGGAAGAGAAAAAATAATGATCATCATTTCATATCTGTAAAAAAAAAACAACCAATTACACATTTTCTGCTAAATGATGGATAGGTGGATGGAGAAACTTACATTTGATCTTGGGGTCTGTTGATGGAATAGATAAAAACATGCAGGATGTAGATGGAAATGGAACAAATTTAGACATTAATTGATCACATTCACAGATAAATACAGTATAATGGGAATGTGTGTTTTGTAATGATAAAATGACGAAATATGAATGATCCCAGCTGACACCAAACATCAACAGACATTGGACAGACTGCAGGAGAAAATTGGGTTGATGTGAAAAGGCAACATTGGAGAGCCAATGAATTTTGGTTACTTAATACCATCACTAAACCAACAAAATATTAACGTCTGTTATATAATGTTGTGTGTGGATGCTAAAGGGACATTTCAGCCAAACGTGAAAATTCTGTCATCATTACTACCTAACCCTAACCCTCAAGTTGTTCCAAACCTGTATAAGTTTCTTTCTTCTGTTAAACACAAAAGAAGATACTTTGAAGAATGTGGGTAACCAAACAGCTTCTGGTCCCCATTGACTTCCATAGATTTATTTTTTTGTCCATACTATGGAAGTCAAAGTTAATCAGCAACTGTTTGGTTAACCACATACTTCAAAACATCTCTTATGATAACCTCTCAACAGAAGAAAGAAAACCATAAAGGTTTGAAGGTAGTCTAAGACTCAGACATCAAACCTATGGACCGTTGGCTGAACGTCTGATGCATAGTGCACACAAAATTGGAAACGCTCATCATCCGATTGGTTGAAATATACAGAATTTCCAGGAGACCTGTGTCGCGTTCTTTAATGTTCTGCCTGGAAACAAATATGCCTTGGCGCCAAACTCCTCATGAAAGTAGAAAGCTGTTGTGTTCACAGCTGTGACAGTGAGCGATTTTAAACGCTAGATTTTGAAATGTGTATGTGAAATACATGAAGTTTGCAGCATAGATTCTTTAAAATACGTCTAAGAATTTAGCAAAATAATCTGTTATTGTAGTGACATTTCCATGCCCCTAAACATGAAGTGGCATAAAACGAAACATTATTGGTTGCTTTACTTGTCAGTCATATGGCCTCTTGTACGGTCCTTGGCCATTCAAATAAACCAAGGTTCCCAGACATTTTGCGGTCAATCTGAAGATCTGGCTATGCAAGACTAGTTTGAGGGTGAGTGGATGATGATAGAATTTTTAATACCTAATTCCTATAAGATTCAACAGATGTTTGTTTGGGTACCATACTTCACGACTAAAAGTCACATTAGCATTTGATGTCGTCCTGACATCATGTTTTACAAAGATGGTTGCCTGCTGGAATATGATAAATCAAGTGTAGGGTATTGACATACAAGTATTACTTACTAGGTAGATGGCTAAGCTCGTTGAAAAACTTGTTCTTCATGTTCATAAAGTTGTGGGAGTGGTGAGAGGGAGGGGGCGGAGGGGGTGGAGCAGGTTTGGGCTCCTCCTCTGATTCTGCTGCCCTCCGCACACGATGCTGCATGCTGACCAATCGCATGGCTGATCAGCTAGAGTCATAAAACAGACAAACAAAATGACCCAAATCACATACTGTGTAGATCTGTCTCTACTTCCTTCCCGACCTCTTTTCTGTTTGTGTCTGGCTTGACTTTTGATGGCGTAAACTCTAATGCTAGATCTCAGGATGTCCGTTATTAATCGTGGAATTGTAACATGCCAAAACGCAAGAGTGTAACGCCCTTCTGTTCAAACACTATAATGTGCTCATAAACTTTTTTGTGATACATATTAACACACAATGGTTATGTTTTCACATGCCCTACTCTGCTGAACTGACCTCTTGTCACTCTCAGCAGATGCGTAATGGGATTAATTGCCAGTGCTAATCCAAAAATCCTTGGGTTTAAGTAAATTAGGAACAGGGCCCTCCCCTTGCCGTCTCACTTTCACACTTGAGCTTATACAGTCAACGGCATCTTGTCACTAGATGCCATGTAAGACTAAAGACTTCAGGCAATAATATGTTGAACAGCAAAGTCATGGTAGGATTTATGAGGGCAGGACTTTGTAAAAAGTGCTCTTCCTGTATCTTGTTTACCCATCAGCCACATGGACTGACTGCAGTGATGAAAGACAATGAACATAAACAGTTTTGTTAGTCAGAGTTAAAAAGATGAAATTCTTTATTTTCTCTAGAGAACTTCTGTATTGACCTTGCTGGGTTATCATGATTAACGCATGACTGACTCATTTTATTAAATTGTTATGCACATTATACAACACCAATAAAATGGTTAAAATGACTTTGAGAAAGACTTAATATTTACATTTTTATGTTATAATTTATTTCTTATGTTTTTATATATCTTTCTAATGTCATTCAAATTAACTGATTTGTCATACATTAAAAATATGATTTATATTTGTTAGTGAGTATTTGTTTAAATATGTAAAGTCATATACATTATGTGCATAATTATTAGGTGTGTATAAAGATGTGCCTCAACCACTCAGGAGACTATTGTAAATATACAATTAAACTAATACATATATATATATATATATATAAAAATACAGTTAAGGTCAAAAATTTTACATACACCTTGTAGAATATGCTAAATGTTTATTTTCTTATCTAAATAAGAGGGATCATACAAAATGCATGTTATTTTTTTATTTAGTACTGATCTGAATAAGATATTTCACATAAAATATGTTTACATACACTCCACAAGAGAAAATAATAGTTGAATTTATAAAAATAACCCCATTCAAAAGAGGGAACATACACTTTATTCTTAATACTGTGTTGTTTCCTGAATGATCCACAGGGTTTTTTTTTTTTTTTTTTTTTTTTTGGGATACATGTTCATAAGTCCCTTGTTTGTCTTATTCAGGTCAGTACTAAATAAAAAATAACATGCATTTCGTATGATCCCTCTTATTTAGATAAATAATAAACATTTTGCAGAATCTGCAAGGTGCATGTAAACTTTTGACCTCAACTTATTTATTTTTTATTTTATTCATTCATTAATTTAAATGTAGGTAAAAAGTTAGGCTTTGCTGTTTCTCATATTTAGTATTCTGACACCTGCAAAATATATTCCCAGTATACACAGCCTACATTAGTTTTCGAACGAGAAAAGGGAATTCAACATTTGTAACATAGCTATATTTGATAACGTGTGCAGCAGTGTTGAAACAACTACGTGATTTATTTTCTTAACTCGTCTTTTCCATAGAGAGTAGTTGCTTTAAAAGTGGGTAATCTCAGAGTTCAGAAAGCATCATTTGTGTCATTTACAGACACGACTTCACTAATCTGGCTAAAGACGGCCTGTCGCTCACTGCGTCACAGGCCATCAGGCGTCATACGGCCTTGTTTTTTTTTTCTTCATCGCTACTTTGTCCACCAGCGGGCAGAACTGCTGTATTTTCGGATTACCCAAATTCATCCAGTCACCCTGGATCAGTTCTGTCGAGCAAAACTCATCTGAGCCACTCTTATTGCGAGAGCTTAAGAAAAGATTTCTGTTGTATAAAATGTGAAGAGCAAACAAAAAAAGAAAAACAAATCGTGTGTTGATAATTAACGTCACTGTGTTATATATTTCTAAATAGTTCTCTCTTATATTTTCATGAAATCGAATGAACGTGAAACTTAATGGTCTTTTTCATTTAGTTTGTTTGTGGACTGTATTGTAGTCTATACAGTCTACATGAATTTAACTGGTGGTGACATTTCATTTCATTCATGTCACTCAAACTACATCGTGACACATTTTCCAGTAGCTACAACTATACCATGTTGTGTTTTAATTAATATTAGGCTTATGCTGTAAAATTAAACAGGCTATATTATAAAATAATAAAATAACTAGAAATGTTGTTTAAAATCATTTTACATGACACTGCTTGACATGTCAATCAATTCCAAGATAGTACAGCCTAAAATTTACATGAATAAGTGGAGCAAACAATTCAACTTCAGACTTACCTGAGGATATGCCACTGATCCAACTCTCTAAAATAGCGCTAGATAGAAACCTCTGCTTTGTTTAGAGAGGACAGTTACGCAGCAGCCCTCTCACACACTGCTCTAACTTACTCTTATCGTGCACCTTATCATCTGTCCCTCTCTCTCTCCCCAAAGCGCATTTGAAGCGCCAAACCCGCTTTCACTTGGATTAATCGTGCTCTCCCTTCTGTTCGCGGTTACGTGCCCTGGGTTTTCTCATGTGACAATTTTATTTCATCCATCTCGTACGCCAGTTTATCAATTTGCCACTATCCCCATATAATCTCCTGCATGCTGTTTATCCGATTCTAATTTCCAATATAATTTTCGTTCAGTGACCCCTCTGAATCTGATTATAGTCGGCGGTTCACTGCTGCTAATAGGCATGATTGATAGGACATAAGGAGGCTGTGAACTTTGTAAATTGGTTATAAAATGAGGACAAGATATATTGAAAAATATACAGAATAATCTGTTGAACCACAACGGGCCTTGGTCCTTCAGTGTTTGTCATCAATGTGAGCTTAGATAGACAAACGAAAACACCACCCTCATGTGGTAAAATGAAATACTACAACTGTAGTGCTAATGTGAGTATTTAGATTTATTTATTTAGCAGACCAGTATTTTGTATTTACCCTCTGTATAGAGTTGTACAATACATTTTATAAAATAATGTGCAGCTGTTTCATAGTAATTCTCTATTTTCACTTTATTTTGTCAGGTTTGTTCTGGCTGGCTTTGTACATTAATCAGTTACACTATTGTGACTACATTCAGTCCAACAAATCTGCAGAGCTGGGTAGTAACTGATTAGATGTAATCTGGATTACATAATCAGATTCCAAAAATGAAGTACTAATCAGAGTAAGTTACATTTTAAAATACTCGTAATCAGACTACAGTTACTTTTTTTATGGATTACATGATTACATATTATTCACACAATAGCAATAAATTATTCATAATTCATTGATTCCCCCTAATTTCTCTTTTTCATTTTTAAATTTTCTTTTCTAAAATAGCCAACCGATTATATACACTCAGAAAGTCCTGTTTAGTGGACATTCACACTTTATTCAGGTGTCGACACAGCATTTGACCACTGGATTTGTAAAAGGGTTTCAACAATGCATCAGCTACTGATGAACAGATACATTTTTATTTGAATTATCACTCATTAGGTTAGTAAGTGTTTATTTTAATTGTTATTTTAAAACAGAGTCTAATGAAACACAATGATGGTTCACTCCTATACTTATAAATGGGAGAAACTGTAACATGCAATATGGAGGAATAATCCCACTTTCTAAATGAAAGAGACAAATTTCCCATTGAAACCTGAGGCTAGACCAGCCAAACGCATTTTCTGGTATAGCCTGAAAAATAAGTCTTTTAAACACTATTTGAGCAAAAGAAACAACATTCATGGGGCAATTAATTTAAGATTTTTTGTTGCTGATTTGATATATGTAATTTAATTGTGAGTTCAGCAAGCAGTTTTTGAGATTTCAGGATTCACCCATTCATTAAGATAGAACTTGGTCTTGTATGAGCTGCCCAGAGGCATTGCAAATATGGCCACCAAGTAAAGAGACATTCCTCAAAAAGGACTTTGTTTGAAAATTATTTATTTTAATTACATTTTTTATGATTGAATTGATCTTTTTTATGATTGAACCCTCTGCAGTTCCTGTTTGAACCCTAGTTTGGGAAATTTTGATGTAATAAAAATGTTTAATGCACTTCATGTTGTAAATTACATTGAATGGAACATATTTTCTTACTCTTTGCATTTTTTACATCATGCTACAAGATAATCCTATTTAAATCAATGTGATAAACATTGAAAAGTAAATCTAAAAGTAATCTAAAAAGTAATCATACTGACTACAATTTTTGTCATGTAATCTGGAATCAGTAACTGATTACAATTTGCAAGTACTCTTCCCAGCTCTGCAAATCTGCCTTCACAGGTTTTTCTGCAGACAGAAAAATCCAGATATAGCCCCATATGATAATTACAGCCCACTAAACGTATGCCACAATTTTAAAGAAAAAAGACAAGGTTATTCAGCTCAGACTTTTTATTTCATCAGATCAATCATTGCAGATTCAGAAGGCATTGCTTGATGACAATCACAAGATGACTAAACAGTAACAGTGCATCATTTCACTAGTAACAGGAAATTATACTTCATGTTAACCTTAACACCTTAGACTTCTAAATTTTTCACAAGAGCTCTGTGACAGGAACATATTTAAGAGAATAGCATTTCTATTCATGTATGTATTGACAGGATCTCATGGCTGCGTTTAGCTGCTGTCCATGGTGTGCTTGTCAAACAGGTACTCCGCCATCCTGTTGTTGCCAGCATCCATCTTGGAAAGGTTGGCGATGTGGTCACCAATCTTCTTGATGGCCTCAACCTGCTCATTCAGGTAGTGAGTCTCCAGGAAGTCACACAGCTGTTGGACAAGACAATAGAAAAGAATTAAGAATGCAAAAATCACAGCGCTGAATGAAGTGACTTTAACCCTTTAACTTCCATTAGCTATTCAAGAAGGCTGTTAATGGCAGTTAAAGGGTTAATGAGACATGGACACCAGTTTTGAGTCCCAATTTCAACAAATGAGTTTCACTCACATGAGGGTCTTCCCTCTCAGAGGCAAACTTATGCAGGTCCAGCAGAGCCTGGTTGACATTCTTCTCCAGCTGAAGAGCGCACTGCATAGCAATCAGTCCATTGCCCCACACATCACGCTCTGGTTTCTAAAGAGACATACAAAATGTGAGCACTGAGCATGGCATGAGATCATTCCATAAGAATTTATGTCAAATTATGAATTTATAAATTGAAAGTCAGCTTTGCTAATACAATATTATCAAAGTACCTTGATGTCCTGAAGGACGATGCGTCCTCCTCTCTTGTTCTGGAAGTCCATGAATTTTTCAGCATGTTCACGCTCCTCCTCACTGTTCTTCTTGAAGAACTTGGCAAATCCTGGAAGAGCGACGTCATCCCGCTTGAAGTAGAAAGCCTGAACAAAATCAAAGATGGAAATAGTAATGTAGCCTATGTAATGTATTTATTAGGAAACAAAGTTTTCAAACTCAAAGCAAGAATGCTGATTAGAAGTCACCCTAACAACCGTAATCAGCCACAGATGGTACCATAGACATTGTAGCTACTGCATTTGCACTTAAACGGGATTTATATATTTAGGTTATACAATTTCTTGTATTTTTAGATTTCTAGAATATTGTTTTTGTTGAGCGTTTGGTCAAGAATAGACAAATAATCAATAAAGAAACAACCTGTCAAAGCCAATAAGAGATAGTACTTGCCATGGAGGTGTAGGTGTATCCAGCGTAAAGCTCCAAATTGATCATCTTGTTGATCATAGCCTCGCAGTCGCGGTCGTAGTTCTGGCGAATCTGAGAAGTCTCCATTTCGGCGGGTTTTATTATCAAAATGTTGATACAAAATAAATAAGAAATTTAATTAGATCAAGTAAATAACTGCGAGATCGAAGTTCCGTTCAATCACTGTTGAAGCAAGAACCTCTTCAGATCTTCCTGAAGCTGTGAGTGAAATGAAGGTGCGCGTTCATCTTATATACTATCGGCAAATGATGCGTCATTGAAACTAAAACCAGCCAATCAAAAAACGAGCTGAGTAACGATGTGAGCAGAATATCTGCTGTGTTAGGTTAGATAACAAAGACAAGATCAAGTTCAATGAATAGCATAGTTATTTATTCTTTCTTCTTTTTTATAATTAATAGCATAGTAACTCCAAGAAGTTCACTAGTCACAATTACAAGCATGTTTTGCAGTCTGAAATGTAATTACTCTTCAAACATGAAGTGTTCATATATATATATATATATATATATATATATATATATATAATGTGTGTGTGTGTGTGTGTGTGTGTATTTATATATATATATGTGTGTGTATTTCTATATGAACACTTTTGTTATAAAACCTTGTCTAGCACAACTAGGCGGTTACTTTTATCATTTTTCATCAAATTGAAAATATACAGGTTGCATCTATGTTGTGTGGGAAGCTGGTAAGAGTATATTAATAGCAGCCTGTGTATAATATGGCAAATATCATGGGACAATCCTGCAATAACATACTATTTACGTCATTTTCCTCTTGGTAACTGTCTTTAAATACCTGACGCATGACTGATAAGAAAAGTGCAGTGAAAACAGATAAATTACAAAGCGGTTTTCTAGTAGAAATTGCCAATGAAAGCTCATTCTGTGTCAGCAACAACTGCAAACTCCCAAGAGCTGACATGGAGCTGCGTCTCTGTGACTCAGCATTTTGTCTCTCATGGAAGATGCATGTATTTGTAACCTGATCAGGTTTCTAGGTTACAGGTGTGAAACCATCAGATTTTCACAGTAAACCATATTATAATATATTTAATGTGAGTCCTTTGTTCTGTATTTTTTTCTTGTCTGTTTGGCTCTATTGCTAAAATACTTGATGGCTGCTCTGTAAATTTATCATCATCAGTCAGGAACCTAGGTGTGTTATTTGATAGCAATCTCTCCTTCGAAAAACACATTTTTAGCATTTGCAAAACAGCGTTTTTCCATCTTAAAAACATAGCGAAACTACGACCTATGCTCTCAAAGTCAAATGCAGAAATATTAATTCATGCCTTCATTACCTCCAGGATAGATTATTGTAACGCTTTATTGGGTGGTTGTTCTGCACGTTTAATAAACAAACTCCAGCTGGTCCAAAATGCAGCAGCTAGAGTTCTTACTAGAACCAAAAAGTATGAGCATATTAGCCCAGTTCTGTCAACACTGCACTGGCTTTCTATTAAACATTGTATTGATTTTAAAATCTTGCTAATTACTTATAAAGCCCTTAATGGTTTAGCCCCGCAGTACTTGAGGGAGCTCTTATCACATTATAGTCCCTCACGCCCGCTGCGTTCTCAAAACTCTGGCAATCTGATAATACCCAGAATATCTAAATCAACTGCGGGTGGCAGATCTTTTTCTTACTTAGCACCGAAACTATGGAACAATCTACCCAATTCTGTTCGGGAGGCAGACACACTCAGTCAGTTTAAATCTAGACTAAAGACACATCTCTTTAACCTGGCCTACACATAACACATTAAATTATTTGTAATATTCAAATCCGTTAAAGGATTGTTAGGCTGCATTAATTAGGTCAACCGGAACCGGGAACACTTCCCATAACACCTTATGCAAAAAAAAAAAAAAAAAAAAGGAATCTATGCTAATATTCTCTGTCTCCTGCTTATTCCGAGGTCAGATCCAGTATGAATCCTGAACAGTTGGCCACTGCAGTTTTCCTTGATCCAGTTTGTATCCAGATGGTGGGTCAGTACATATAGACCCCCTCTACAGGTCTGTATGGGAGTATAAACTAATTGTTTATTGGTCAGAGGAGAACTGACCCCCGACTGAGCCTGGTTTCTCCCAAGGTTTTTTTTTCTCCATCAGTATCCCAGATGGAGTTTTGGTTCCTTGCCACTGTCGCCTATGGCTTGCTCAGTTGGGGACAACATAAATTGGGGAAAAACTAAATTGGGACAAACAATTTATTAATTTAGAACTATTGATTAATTTATCTACTAAACCAACTACAATTGTTTATAGTTTCTTTTTGCATTATTGATATATTACCTTCCCATTTGATACTGTAAAGCTGCTTTGACACAATTTGTATTGTAAAAAGCGCTATATAAATAAATCTGACTTGACTTGACTTGACATAGAGCCAATGTGTTTACCTGTAGTCACTCACAATTACACCACAAGCACTACTCTACAGAACTACGGTGAGCACAAAAACATAAGAGCAACTCTTTTGAATGTCAAACATAACAGGTTTTTCCTTCAATATTATTACAAGAATGTGTATACTGGTAAAGTTTGTGATGTTGGTTAATGTAAGTTTACTATGAGCCAGTTTACAAAAAATAAATCATTAAAACAAACTGTGCATTTAATATTTAATATGTGCAATATGTTTGATATCAGTACATTACTAATTTTTCACGTCACATAAAATGCAGTCGGTTACAAACCAATACGACTTTGCAACTTTTGCTTTGTTTTATCCTGTGGAGATGAGGGTAGTAAGGTGTTGGCTCAGTCAATCAGTCTTTTTAGTTGTGACAACTTATAGTGAAATTATGTTCAACCAACAAATTACATTGAGTTAGAAGAGGAACTTAATTTGTCCCTACTCCAAACAGTAAACCATACCATACTGATTATTTTAAATGTTTAAAAAGTTATAATAGAAGTGTATTTATACTTTATGAAAGCTTTAGCAACAACATCTATCAGCTGCCTACTGACTAAAGTTGAACTGTATAAACTGTATAATTGAAATCCTTGCTGTTGGAAGAGGTGTTATTGAGGCCAGCAGGGGGAGCTCATTTTACTGTCAGCGCAGATCCTAATGTTTCAGTGTACTGATGATAACATTAAAGGCAATGTCCTTGTTAAGAATTTCTGAGTACAGAAAGGTTTACATAATGTATTTAATAATAACCCTCTTTAGGTAAATTGAACAGTTTTAGTTGGAAACTATACAGGTGTAACCATAAAAGATCAGGTAGGTGCAATGTTATTTACCATTCACTGCTCTACTAGGAAAGTTGTGTTGTGTTATAGATCACTGCACACTTGGTAATCAATCCTAATATGTATGGGTCTATATTAATCATATTAACCAGATATCATCTGATGCATTAAGACAAATGCTGGTTCAAACATCACTTTTATAATCACTGGTTCAAACATTATTTCTATTATTTACTAAAACCTCTAATACACCTGATTGTTGAAAACAAAGAGACCAGTCAATCCAGCCAAAATGTTTATTCATCAAATTCTCTTAGTTAAAACCAATTAGTGTATATCAAACACAAAAGCAACAGCTTTGCGGCTAAAAATCACAAGATGACAATTTAAAAGAGCCAGTATCTTATAGATGTAGCCTCTGGCCCTCGAGGTCCACTTTCCTGCAGAGCTCTATTCCCAACCAAACACACCTAAGCAAGGTAATCAATGTCCTCAAGACTGCTAGAAGCTGAGTTTGATAAAGTTTCAAACTAAATTCTGCAGGGAAGTGGATCTCGAGGGCCAGAGTTGAGAACCCATGCTCTAAATGTTAACCTTTCAGCCTCTCCATGTCTAAAAATGTATGCATACAACTTAAAATGTATGCAAAGATTTATGCATTCAGTATAGCTGGAGGCTTTGCAACATGCATATAATCAGAGGGCTGCATTTAGCTGCTGTCTCCATCCAAGGTGTGCTTGTCAAACAGGTACTCCGCCATCCTGTTGTTGCCAGCATCCATCTTGGAAAGGTTTGTGATGTGGTCAGCAATCTTCTTGATGGCCTCAACCTGCTCATTCAGGTAGTGAGTCTCCAGCAAGTCACACAGCTGTTGGACAAGACAATAGAAAATAATTAATGATGCAAAAATCACAGCACTGAATTAAGTTGCTTTAAAGAGACACGGATATGGACGTCAATTTAGAGTCTCAACTTTAACACATGAGGGTCACTCACATGAGGGTCTCTCTTCTCAGACGCGAACTTATGCAGATCCAGCAGAGCCTGGTTGACGTTCTTCTCCAACTGAAGAGCACACTGCATAGCAATCAGCCCATTGCCCCACACATCACGCTCTGGTTTCTAAACAGTGAGTAGTGTGCATGGCATAAGATCATTTCATATCAATACAATGTAGATTTAGCCTTGTTTATGTCACAATGTTCAGAGTCAAACGAGTCAAAATAATATCAAAGCACCTTGATGTCCTGAAGGATGATGCATCCTCCTCTCTTGTTCTGGAACTCCATAAGTTTTTCAGCATGTTCACGCTCCTCCTCACTGTTCTCCTTGAAGAACTTGGCAAATCCTGGAAGGGCGACATCATCCCGCTTGAAGTAGAAACTCTGAACAAAACCAAAGATGAAAATAGGAATGTGTGTAATGTATTTTTGTAATGAAAAAAGTCTCAAAATCAACTCAATGCAATCACCCAACTGTAAACAGCCATGGATGGTCCCATAAATGCACATTGTAGCTTCGGCATTTTTACTATTTATACAGGTTTTATATATGTAGGTGATGCAATTTCTTCTATTTTTACATTTCTAGAACATTTAATAAGAAACACCTACCATGGAGGTGTAGGTGTATCCAGCGTAAAGCTCCAAATTGATCATCTTGTTGATCATAGCCTCGCAGTCACGGTCGTAGTTCTGGCGAATCTGAGAAGTCTCCATTTCGGCGGGTTTTATTATCAAAATGTTCGTACAAAATAAATAAAAAATTTAAAAGCCTAGGTTTAAAAGTTCTGGCGAGATCGAAGTTCCGTTTAATCACTGTTGAAACAAGAACCTCTTCAGATCTTCCTGAAGCTGTGAGTGAAATGAAGGTGCGCGTTTGTCTTATATAGGCCTACCATCAGCAAAAGATGCGTTGAAACTAAAAACCAGCCAATATAGGAACGAGCTGAGCAACGAGGTGAGCAGACGATCCGCTGTGTTAGGTTAAATAACAAAGACAAGATCAAGTTTAATGAATAGGCTTGTTTTTTTTTTTTTACTCTTTTTCCTTTTTCATAATTAATAGCATAGTAACTTAAACAGGTTTACTATAGTCACAATTACAAGTAGCCTATGTTTTACACTGTAAATGTACCTACTCTTTTCTAGAACAAATAGGCCAATTAATTTTCCAGGAGTAAGTTTCTCATTTTCCATTGATGGAAACTACTTTTCAAAGTTCCAGGTTGCATCTATGGTGTGTGGGAAGCTGGTAACACTATATTAATATAGGAGCCTGTATATAATAAGGCAGATATCATGAGACAATCCTATAACATACTATACTATAACATACTATTCCACTATGGAGTTTACACAGTTTTCCTCTTGGTAATGGTCTTTAGATACCTGACACCTGACTGATTAGAAAAGTAAAGACAGGTTACAATTACAATGCAGTTTTGTACCAGAAATTGTCAATGAAAGCTCATTCTGTGTGAGCAACAACTGCAAACTCCAGAGCTGACATGGAGCTGCGTGACTCAGCATTTTGTCTCTCATGGAAGATGCATGTATTTGAAACCTGATCACCGTGCTAGGTTGTATGTGAAACCACCAGATTTTCATATTATACTATATTTAAAGTTTTTTCTTGTTTGTTTGTTTGTGTCTATTGTTACATATATTTCCAATGTAATAAATTATCAGTAGCCTTTACAACATGGGATAGGCTTCGTGAACTCCTAGAAACCTGTTTTTCTGCTCACTGAAGAACACCATTGTTAGTTTTACTGAATCCTCTTCTGCTTGTAATCAAGTGACCTGAATTTTACATTGTTCTTTCAATTAATTTTCAGTGTAACTTTGGGGGGTGCTGTGCAAATTGATAAACAATGTTGGATGTCCCTTTGTGCACACCATGGCTGAGGTGAACAACATTTAAGTACTGGTGATTATAAAACTTTTTACACAACCCAATGTTACTGTTTTTTATATTTTTGAGGTTTAAGACTGAAAAATGATGTGCCAGCCTCTATCAACTACACACTGACCAAAGCTGAGCCGAGTTGAGTCTGGTCAGTATCTGGATAGCTGATGTCCAGTTAAACTGAGGTTGCTGTTGGAAGAGGTATTAAAGAGGCCAGCACAGGAGTTCATCTTGTGATCTTTTTGTGTGACAGACTGCTGATGTGTAGATTACATCAAGAAGATGTAGTTTATTAGTTTCATTCATAGGTTTCATTCACTTTCCATTTGTCATGTCCACAGGTGGGTTTAGGGATATGGAATGTGGTGGAAATATATTGTATCGCTATTCTAAACCTTATTCTCTATGAAAGACATAGTAAAAACTTAAATTAGGCCGTTCGCTTAAGTTATGACTTAATTTTTTAAATGTGGTTGGCATTTTTTGTAAAACTATTGTGTCAGTAAGTTTGTAGCATTCTACTGACAGTTGAAGTGGCTGTAATTTCTTCTTAATTGTAATTTGATGTAAGAGAATGTTTAACTTTATAACAGTTTTAAAACGTTTTTTTTTTGTGTGTGTATTTATGGTTACTGCATTCATAGAATAAAAATGGCATGTTCAAATTTGAACCTTACTTCAGTTTTAACAGTAAGAAAAATATTTTTACATTTTTTCAATTTTAAACAGATTAGTCAAAAAATGAATTGAGTTGTAGCCCTAGAACCAGTTAATCTTACATATTTCAGCTGAAATAAACATTTGATATCACAGATGCTAAATGCTAAGGGATATATGTTACTGCCATTAGCTCAGTCATTACTCATAGAGTCAATGTGTTCATATATAGGTAGTCACCCACAATTTAACCATGAGCACTGCTTTCAGAATTATGGTGACCACACAAACATGATAATTTTTTTTAAATGTCAAACAAAACAGTTTTTTTCCTTCACTATCATTACTAGAATGTCTTTGGAAATGTTACAGGTAAAGTATATTTTGTTAGCTAATATAAGAACCAGTTTAGAGAAAACAAATCAATAAAATTCAACTGTGCATTTAATACTTATTGAGGTGAAATATCTTTGTGCAATATGTTTGATATCAGTACTCCATGTATCTATTCATGATGATAATACTCACTATGAGTAGTGTGTTCATTTTAGCTGAAATTTAGTGGCCCGTTTCTTAATCAAGAATTAGGTTTTGATATTTACAGTAGGAAATTTACCAAATATCCTAATGGAACATGATCTTTACTTTATATCCTAATGATTTTTGGCATAAAAGAATAATATAACTTTGACCCATACAATGTATTGTTGGCTATTGCTACAAATATACCTGTGTTACTTATGACTGGTTTTGTGGCCCAAGGTCACATAAGTAAATAAATGGTTAAATATAGCCTAAAACCAAGTCCCACAGTTTTTAATAAAAATACAATCAACAAGTCAATCCAGTCCAAAATGTTTATTCATCAAATTCATCAGGTTAAGACCAATTAGTGTACATTTAACAGGAAAGCAATGACTTGGCTACAACAAGAATAAAAAGAGCTAAATTGCATCATTTTTCCTTAATTTAAACCTTTTTAGCTGTTCAAAATGTACAGTTCTACATATAAGCTGTGTGAGGAAATCATAATGTGCTTTTAAATCCTGATTTAAAAGCACATTACAGAGGGACATTTTGGAGCATGCAAATGATATCAGGGCTGCGTTTAACTGCTGTCTCCATCCAGGGTGTGCTTGTCAAACAGGTACTCCGCCATCCTGTTGTTGCCAGCATCCATCTTGGTAAGGTTGGTGATGTGGTCACCAATCTTCTTGATGGCCTCAACCTGCTCATTCAGGTAGTGAGTCTCCAGGAAGTCACACAGCTGTTGGACAAGAGATTAAAAAATTAATTTAGGAAAATAAAATTCAACCACTTAAAATGAATGAGACTACATAGCCATGTATAAATTACAGCTTCAACACTAACTACCCCAAGTTGCTTATTTTTACTACAATTTGCACTTTTCTAATTGTGTTTTTTTTCTTTCACAGATGTGTCTTTTGCATGTCTGAAGGTAAATTTTCAGAACTCACATGGGGGTCTCCTTTTTTAGAGGCGACCTTATGCAGGTCCAGCAGAGCCTGGTTGACGTTCTTCTCCAGCTGAAGAGCGCACTGCATAGCAGTCAGTCCATTGTCCCACACATCACGCTCAGGCTTCTGAAGAGAGACACAATCAGAGCAGTGAGCAAATCACACATAAACATAAGGTCATGCCATAATAAAAGACTTTGTTCAAAACACTGTCAACACACCTTGACGTCCTGAAGGACGATGCGTCCTCCTCTCTTGTTCTGGAACTCCATGAACTTCTCAGCATGTTCACGCTCCTCCTCACTGTTCTTCTTGAAGAACTTGGCAAAGCCAGCAAGAGCAACATCATCCCGTTTAAAGTAGTGAGCCTGTTGGCAACAAAATGTTTAGAAAAGTTAAAAGTTAATTACAAAGTTTAGAAAAGAGTTAAACACAAATAAGTACGCAGTATTTATACATAATATATAAGTCCAGATATGCAGCACTGCAAATAAGAACTAGCATATTTCCTGGCTATAAAGTGTCCGATCAGCTCCAGAGAGAGAAAATTTGATTATTAATGAAAATATTTGGAAGAGAGATGAGCAAAAGAAAGAAACACTTGCCATGGAGGTGTAGGTGTATCCAGCGTAAAGCTCCAAATTGATCATCTTGTTGATCATAGCCTCGCAGTCGCGGTCGTAGTTCTGGCGAATCTGAGAAGTCTCCATTTCGGCGGGTTTTATGGTTTTATTATCAAAACGCACAAAAATATGAAATTTCGACGAGATCAAAGTTCCGTTCAATCACTGTTGAAGCAAGAACTTCTTCAGATCTTCCCGAAGCTGTGAGTAAACGAAGGTGCGTGTTCATCTTATATACGATCATAACATGATGCTGAGTCTGTGGAACTGAAACCAGCCAATCAATGAACGAGCTGAATAATTAAGTGACGAGACACTCTGCTGTGTCATTCTGATAAGATAACAAGGACAAGATCACTGTTCATGAATGATTTTTTTTTCTTGTTCACAGTTATTGTCAAACTGAAAATGGCCTTACCGGTACAGCTACGCATTTTCTGAAGTGAACTGGTGCATAGTAAATGGCAAAGGGTATTCGAAGGTGCAAACCCTAAATAAAAGCATGATTTTTATCTAAAGCTAAAATTTTAAGCAATGTATTACCTAATTTAACAAATTAACCAAAGTCAAGGTGACATGGGAGTGGAATGAATAAATAAATAAAGATGATGATTATTATCATGACAAAATAGATAAAAGAAGAGTTTAATAAAAATAGTTTAATATGAATCAGTTTAGAGAAAACAAATCGATAAAAAATAACTGTGCATATAATTTGATAGAATTTTATAGATTTAAACATTTTACAATTAAGCAATTTTTTTTTTTTAAATTACAAAATATCAGGATTTCAAGGATGCCTGTGACCCTGCGTACTACAGCATCAGTCTGTGTGATGTGGCAAATATCACGAGACAGTTCTGCAATATCATGTAACAGTGATGTTATCACTGGTAACTGCATTTGAATTAAAAAAAAAAATCATTAGGGTGACAATGACAAAGCATGTTGAACCTCTCAGTCTGTCAGCAGCAAATGTAAACAGAAAAACACATGACACTGTGCTATCTTTCTGTGACTCAGCAATTCCTTATTTATGTCTCAACTTTTAATTTTACACCTGCCAATCCTGTTTTGGATAAGGAATCACCAAAATTCCATCCATCTAATTCCATTTTATTGTTCATATTTAAACAAAATGTCCACTGTATGATATAATTATGTGGTTTCACTCACGTCATCTGATCCGGCAGCCAGTGCTCTGCTGGGCTCTAAGATGTTAGATGAGGAAGCTGAATCTGAATCATCTTATTCCTCCTGCCCTGCGTATGATGAGCTTTTGGAGGTTAAGGAACGCACTGCGGTGGTTCTACCGCCGGACAGACTAGAAAGATGGCGCTGCAGGGTCATCTCAATGAGCGATATCTTTATGATCATAAACCTCCATCTCAAGTGAGCCTTCCATTCCTTCCTGATCTTCATAAGGAGGTCATGAAGGCATGGAATAAGCCATTCTCCTCGCGCATTCATAGGTTCCAGCATACTAGTTATGCTAGTATTGAGGATACCCTCCCTCTCTGCCATCCGAGCCCCTTCAACGATCATCCTGCTTAAATGGCCAGGCATACAAAGCAGCAGGTCAGGCTGTGGCTTCATTGCACACAATGGTGATGCTCCAGGCTTATCAGGCTGACCTGCTGAAAGACCTGGATAAAGGCCAGGTGCTTTGCCCTGACGAAGTAGCAGAACTCCGCTGTATCACTAATTTGGCTTTCCATGTCACTGCTATGGGCAGATCCATCTCAGCCATGGTGGTTATACAGAGTGGCATTTCTGGGTAAACCTGGTGGACATTGGGAAGAAAGAGAAGGGCTTTCTCCTTGATGCGCCGGTTTCGCCTTCTGAACTTTTCGGTACTTCTGCCGAGACAGTAATCGAGAAGTTTAGGGAGGTGAAGGCATGTTCTGCATGCAGCCTTTAAAACCTTCACCCCTCAAAGGACCAGGTCTGAGCCCAAACAACAGAGAGGTCTTGGCCCATCTCGGACCATGGACCAAAGGCAGGCACAGTGTTGCGGCCACACAGGCTAGTGTTGCGGCCCGTACGCCTACTCGTCCTGCGGTTGGATTGATTCGCCTCCCTCTGGAGTTTTTACATCTGTCCTCACCTTCCCTCTTTTATTCCTCAGTGACTACCTCCCTCACCTGACTGAGGTTAGGCAGGGACCAGTGATGTGCACTGCAGTCTCTCTAGCTGGATCTGTGTTGTTTTTGGCTATGTCCTATTTCACATAGAGCAGCCTAACTGATGGTCCAGACTCAGTCTTCGAACTATTCCTGCTGGTGCATCTATGAAAAAGACCATGCTGAGGAGCCATGGTGGGTGAATATGATCTTCTTTTTTGTATTTCAGGATTGTTCTTTTTGGTGGTGCAGTATATACAGCTGGGATTGTGTGTTCTTCCTGTGTTTCAGGTTTAGGACCTCCCTGTTGGATAGGATCCCTGGTTGCTGCTGATTTGGAGGACTCGCTAATTCCTGCAACCCTTCGCTAGGTACTACGGGTGTAGTTTCCTTGGATCGCTGGGTCCCTGTCACATCACTGCAACTCTAGGACCTTTAGTCCTTCTATTCAATTTACCTTCAGACTGCCTGTCTTCTATGTGGTTGCTACGAGTCGCGCCGGCAGTGGCGCCATAGTCTGTCACCGGCCAGTACTATTGTCGTTTTTGTTGTGAGCTTCAGACACGGGTTATGAAGATGTTCCCCCATAGCACCCTCTAGAGGACGCAGTGTCTCGTTTCCTTTCTCGGGGAACCATGGTTACATATGTAACCTGAGACGTTTTCCCATTTTAATGAAATATTTAGGAACTTATGACTTCTGTTTAAAAAAAGCTCTTTAATATAATTTTATTTTAGTGGCCAGAAATTACAGGTGTTTGACTTCCCATAGAGATATACAATTCTAAGCCAAGTTTTGTGCACTCAAGTTTAGCCAACACTACAGCTGAGATGAGCTACTGAGGGCCAAAGATCTAAATGGTATCCAGTGTTGAGGGTAACGCATTACAAGTAACGCGAGTTATGCAATCAGATTACTTTTTTCAAGTAACTACTAAAATAACGCATTACTTTTTCATTTACAAGAAAATGCTAAATTACTTTTTTCAAAAAAGTACCGCTAGCTACTTTTTGTTTCTTTCATGTATTTAATCCCATTTTATTAACCATTGTCTTTGCTGCTGACCTTTGTTGATACAATTCAGCCATACTAATAAGCAAAACTTACTTTAGATTAACTAACATTTGTTCTTCATTTTAATAATTGCTGAAGAGTGTTAAACTTCCTTTTCCTACAGTTCTACTATACAGACGTCAATTTACTCTTCCTTCATTTCATTTTTGGTGTGAAAGGGCTTTTACATTTACTAAAAATCAAACTTTTTATATTAAAAACAAACAAGAAAGCCCTGCCCAGATTTCAAAAGTAATGCAAAAGTAATGTAATGCATTTTCCATAAAAAGTAACTAATAGCTTAATTAGTTACTTTTTTAAAGAGTAACGCAATATTGAAATACCTTACTTTTAAAATCTTTCCCCAACACTGATGGTATCCATACCATACTGATTATTTTAAATATTTAAAAAATGATACCAGAACAACAGCACAATTCCGCTTAGGGCACCCATTTGGCCAGCAGCAGCCCTGATTGTGTTATAGATCACTGCACACCTGGTAATCAATCCTAATATGTGTGGGTCTATATTAATCATATTAACCAGATCATCTGATGCTTAAAGATATGGTCCAAACATCACTTTTATAAACACTGGTTCAAACATACACCTGATTTGTGAAAACAAAGAGACCAGTCAATCCAGCCAAAATGTTTATTCATCAAATTCATTGGTTAGATAAAACCAATTAGTGTACATCAAACACAAAAACAACAGCTTTGTGGCTAAAAATCACAAGATGACAATTTAAAGGAGTCTGTATCTTATAGATGTAGCCTCTGTTCCTCGAGGTCCACTTTCCTGAGTTTAGCTCTATCCCCAACCAAACACACCTAAGCAAGGTAATCAAGACTGCTAGAAGCTGAGTTTGATAAAGTTTGAAACTAAATTCTGCAGGGAAGTGGATCTCAATGGCCAGAGCTGAGAACCCCTGCTTTAAATGTTAACCTTTTAGCCTCTCCATGTCTAAAAATGTATGTATACAACTTAAAATTTTTGCATAAAGTATAGCTGGAGGTTTTGCAACATGCATATAATCAGAGGGGTTCATTTAACTGCTGTCTCCATCCAGGGTGTGCTTGTCAAACAGGTACTCCGCCATCCTGTTGTTGCCAGCATCCATCTTGGAAAGGTTTGTGATGTGGTCACCAATCTTCTTGATGGCCTCAACCTGCTCATTCAGGTAGTGAGTCTCCAGCAAGTCACACAGCTGTTGGACAAGACAATATAAAATAATTAATGAAGCAAAAATCACAGCGCTGAATGAAATTTTTAAAGAAATATGCATATGGATGCCAATTTTGAGTCTCAAACGAGGGTCACTCACATGAGGGTCTCTCTTCTCAGAGGCAAACTTATGGAGGTCCAGCAGAGCCTGGTTGACATTCTTCTCCAGCTGAAGAGCACACTGCATAGCAATCAGTCCATTGCCCCATACATCACGCTCTGGTTTCTAAAGAGACATATAAAATGTGAGCACTGAGCATGGCATAAGGTTAGCTTTGCTTATGTTACAATGTTCAAAGTCAAAAAGCTTAATTCAAAGCATTATCTAAGCACCTTGATGTCCTGAAGGATGATGCGTCCACCCCTTTTGTTCTGGAAGTCCATGAATTTTTCAGCATGTTCACGCTCCTCCTCACTGTTCTTCTTGAAGAACTTAGCAAATCCCGGAAGGGCGACGTCATCCCGCTTGAAGTAGAAAGCCTGAACAAAATCAAAGATTGATATAGTAATGCATGTTATGTATTTCTTAAGGACTAAAGTTTCAAATTCTTCTCTAATTCTAGCAGTCAGCCTGACAACTGTAAACAGCCATAACATGCACATAGTAACTACTGCATTTGCACTATTTATATGGTTTTTATATATTCAGGCCATACAATTTTCTTGTATTTTTTAGATTTCTAGAACATTGTTTTTGTTGAATGCATGATAAAAGCGAATAGGTTTTGTCAAGAATAGACATATAATCAATACAAAAACAACCTAAAAAAAACAACAACAATAAGAAACACTTGCCATGGAGGTGTAGGTGTATCCAGCGTAAAGCTCCAAATTGATCATCTTGTTGATCATAGCCTCGCAGTCGCGATCGTAGTTCTGGCGAATCTGAGAAGTCTCCATTTCGGCGGGTTTTATTATCAAAATGTTCGTACAAATTAAATAAGAAATTTAATTAGATCAAGTAACTAACTGCGAGATCGAAGTTCCGTTCAATCACTGTTGAAGCAAGAACCTCTTCAGATCTTCCTGAAGTTGTGAGTGAAATGAAGGTGCGCGTTCATCTTATATACTATCGGCAAATGATGCGTCATTGAAACTAAAACCAGCCAATCAAAGAACGAGCTGAGTAACGATGTGGGCAGAATATCTGCTGTGTTAGGTTGAATAACAAAGACAAGATCAAGTTCAATGAATAGCATTGTTATTTATTCTTTTTCCTTTTTATAATTAATAGCATAGTAACTCCAACAAGTTCTCTAGTCACAATTACAGGCAGGTAACTACTCTTAACACATGAAGTGTGTGTGTGTGTGTATATATATATATATATATATATATATATGTGTGTGTGTGTGTGTGTGTATGAACACCTTTGTTATAAAACCTTTGTTTAAAAAAACTAGGCCTATTTATTTTTCAGGAGCAATTTTATAATTTTTTATGGATGAAAAAACGAAAAAAAAAATCCAGGTTGCATCTATGGTGTGTGGGAAGCTGGTAAGAGTATATTAATAGCAGCCTGTGTATAATATCTGTCATTACATACCTGACGCCTGACTGATTAGAAAAGTGCCGTGAAAACAGGTTAATTACAAAGCGGTTTTCTACTAGAAATTGACAATGAAAGCTCATTCTGTGTCAGCAACAACTGCAAACTCCCAAGAGACATAGAGCTGCGTCTCTGTGACTCAGCATTTTGTCTCTCATGGAAGATGCATGTATTTGTAACCTGATCAGGTTGCTAGGTTACAGGTGTGAAACCATCAGATTTTCACAGTAAACCATATTATAATATATTTAATCTGAGTCTTTTTTTTTTCTTGTCTGTTTCTTATCAGTAGCCTTTAGAATATGTGCTTAATTAATCTAAATTAAGCTTTTTAAGGAGGTTTAAATAGGTTGTGAAAGTCAGTGAGCTTTAGGTTCTTAGTTTAAAAGTGTTAACCTTTTCACAACCCTGTGTTATTATTATTTTATATTTTTAAGGTTTAAGACTAAAAAACTATGTGCCAGGCTGTATAAACTGCACACTCAGCGAAGCTAAGCAAAACTGAATCTGATCAGTACCTGGATGGTTGACAGCCTTGGAGAAACTGAGGCTTACCTAAATTATTTCAGAATTATTTAAACAGTAATGAAAGAAAACATCAAACTATTTTGAGTAATGAAGCTTAAACAATCATTTTTTAAGCAGATGCTAAATATAACTTACTTAACATGTACATTTAATGAACAAGTGAGATATTGTTACTGCCATTTGCACAGTCATTGTTCATAGAGTCTACCTATAGGTAATCAC
This sequence comes from Cirrhinus molitorella, assembly GCA_033026305.1. Taxonomy (NCBI): domain Eukaryota; kingdom Metazoa; phylum Chordata; class Actinopteri; order Cypriniformes; family Cyprinidae; genus Cirrhinus; species Cirrhinus molitorella. The sequence continues at coordinate 32,718,696 of CM065117.1, read as the reverse complement.
CACTATTTAACCACAAGCTACTCTTCAGAACTACAGTGACCACAAAAACATAAGAGCAAATCTTTTACATTTCAAACATAACAGATTTTTCCTTCATTATCATTACTAGAATGTATGTTAAAATCAGATATTTCTTGTTACTGGCATTAGCACAGTCATTGCTCATAGTTTAACCACTGTTCAGCACTATGGTATCCATAATACTCTTTCATAAGCCTATAAGTTACTACAACTTACAAATAGTTGCACATTATAACATCAACAGAACTCATTAAACATTTTAATTAAATAAAGAAATGATAATTTCTAACTTGCAACCTCAATTGCTTTTTAGAGTGTATAGATAAAATGGGCCATCAAAAGAGTCTTTTTCTTAAAACAATTAGTTTACTCTTAAAATCCCAGTATTTTTCTCACAGAGATCATCAAAATATAATTTATGATTAATTACTTGTAAATGATATATGTACATTTTCAAAACTTTGAACACATTTCACCTGCTTTCACTCATGTCTCAATTTGCTTAGTGTTTTCTGCAAAACTCTACACAAAAACGCCATCATTTTGTGCAGGTTTAATCATGTTCTCATTTAGAAAACACAAACACACAGTATAATTACCTCAAGAATCACAAAATGAACACAAATAGAACACATTATCCATATGTGAACATTAAGTAGCAAAACTGATGACACACCAGTCAGAATCTCAGGATGATATGAACACAGGTGTTCACAGGAATATGTGTTTTGGAAAATGAATCCTGGTAGTGGGAGACAAAAATAAATAAGAGGAGAAAAGAAAAATGAAGGGGACAAGGTCAAAGGTCATTTGTTGCTGATGAAATATAAAGCATAATGTTGGTCATGTTCTTGTGCATCTAATGACCATGGAAAGCTGGCCTGCAGGCTCATGTACAGGGTTTTTACACTACTTACACATTACAATTACAGTACATAGTAGCAGTACTTCAGATTAGAGAAATTTATGCTTTGTACTGTAAATACTATAGCACACACCCTAAAACGCATAACTGTTCAATTGATTTGTAGCCATGCAGAGAAAGAGAAAGTCCACTGTCAGAATTTGTAACTCTTGTGTTGTCCTCTATCTATGTATGCTTTCCAATTGAAGGTTCATGAGTTGTACCTTTTGAGCTATTTCAGAGAACTGCTTTATCATTGGTTGATCTATGTTTTCTTCATTAGTGAAAGTTAAGATTCACTTGAACAATTCATGGCAAATTTACAAAAAGTCTAATAGAAATGTGTAGAAAATATGCTTGACAGTTTATGACAACTATATCAGAAATTTTGCATTTACTGTAATGACATACAATGAGCTAATGAACTGATGTTTTGACAACTATATAATACATTTTGAGCAACATGACAATAGCAACTGATAATGTAGGAAACCGCAGACAAATCGTCGCCTTAGAATTATAATGTTCTATCTGCATTCTGAGCACTTTTGAGATATTGAGCTTCAAATTTTTGCGTCCCATAGACATCTGTAGATAGAACCACTTTTGTTTTCTAAAAAAAGGCCCAAAATGTACACAGCTTACATAAGAAACATCACACTATGTAAATAAATTGTCACAGAATACGAATATGTGAATAACTCAATTTTGACAAAAATGTCAGATAGAACCTTATAATTCTAAAGTGACAAAATGTACATAATCAGTTGTATGAATATACCAAAGCAATCTCAACTTGATCAAAAGAATGAGAAACGTTTTATGATGTGCGCAAGTTGTTTTGAGAATTTCACTTCCGATCTAAGAAATGCACCAAAGACACTGAGAAAAAATTGAAGATGACTTTGGCACCTTTATCTCTATCAAAAGTTCTGATTAGTGTGTGATCAATTTTGACTTCTAGTGTTTCCACTTGGGTAATTGTGTGCTAATTGAGCTCAAACTTTGCAGAGTTGAGTGAACAATATTGAATGCTAGTGCTTTCTAAATGGCCACATGGTGTACGCACTGAGAAATGTAGGGATTTGTGTGTGGAGTTTTGCAGTAACAGTTCACCAAATATAACTCATGTATCAAAACAGAGGAGTAGTGTTTAGAGTTTAGGAAATTGGGTGTGCTTTTTGATAAATGGCATTATGGTTTTGAAATTTTAGTCCAAAAGCCTGGGTTACAGTGTGTTAGCAATCGAGAAAAACTGTAACATAAGGATATTACCAATACTGTAATGCAACTTCGCAGAGAATGATGAATCTATTTATTTTTTTAGACATTTATTGCTGTACATGTATGTTTACTATATATTCTGTTGTTTGGTCTTTGAAATGTTCTCTTCTAATGCTTTTCCTCCACTGTAAGATCACTTTACAGTAGTGTAATAATAGTACATAAAGGTTTATTGCTGAATCTTACTGTATCTGCACCCCTCTATTTATGCTGTATACTGTAAGAGACATTGACCAGCAAAAGGATTCCTGATTCGCACAAGGAGGTTTTTGTAACAGTGTTTTTAATTTGTTCTCAACCAGTGTTCTATAGGCAGGAAAATAGTATTTGTCAGGTTTGTGTCATCTGAGGCCAAAGTTTGAAACTGACAATAGAAAATTTGGTGTGTAGTTTTGAGATTGTGTTTATAGTTGTGAGAAAATAGTGAATTGTTTAATGAATTGTGTGTTAGCAATCAAGAAAAACTGTAATAAAAAGACAAGTCAATCCAGTCCAAAAAGTTTATTCATCAATTTATCAGGTTAAAACCAATTATAGTGTACATTTAACAGGAAAGTCATGGCTTGGCTGTAACAAGAATTGCATCAACTTTTACTTGATTTAAACTTTTTAGCTGTTTAAAAATGTACAGTTCTACATATAAGCTGTTTGATGAAAACATATAATGTGCTCTTAAATCCTAAATGAAAAGCACATTACAGAGGGACATTTTGGAGCATGCAAATGATGTAAGGTCTGCATTTAGCTGCTGTCTCCATCCAGGGTGTGCTTGTCAAACAGGTACTCTGCCATCCTGTTGTTACCAGCATCCATCTTGGTAAGGTTGGTGATGTGGTCACCAATCTTCTTGATGGCCTCAACCTGCTCATTCAGGTAGTGAGTCTCCAGGAAGTCACACAGCTGTTGAACAAGAGATTAGAAATGAATTTAGGAAAATAAAATTCAACCACTTAAAATGAATGACACTACATAGCCATGTATAAATTACAGCTTCAACACTAACTACCCCAAGTTACTTATTATAACTACAACTTGCACTTTTCTTTTTTTTCAGAGATGTGTCTTTTGCATGTCTGAAGGTATATCTACAGAACTTACATGGGGGTCTCCTTTTTGAGAGGCGACCTTATGCAGATCCAGCAGAGTCTGGTTGACGTTCTTCTCCAGCTGAAGAGCACACTGCATAGCAGTCAGTCCATTGTCCCACACATCACGCTCTGGCTTCTGAAGAGAGACACAATCAGAGCAGTGAGCAAATCACACATAAACATAAGGTCATGCCATAACAAAAAACACTGTAAAAACAGTCAACACACCTTGACGTCCTGAAGGACGATGCGTCCTCCTCTCTTGTTCTGGAACTCCATGAACTTCTCAGCATGTTCACGCTCCTCCTCACTGTTCTCCTTGAAGAACTTGGCAAATCCAGCAAGAGCAACATCATCCCGTTTAAAGTAGTGAGCCTGTTGGCAACAAAATCAAGATTAGAAAAGGGTTAAACATAAGTATACAATAATTGTCTATATGCAGCACTGAGAAATGACCGACAATAAGCACATTCTCTGACTATAAACAATGGTGCCAAATAAAGTTTATAATCAACTCTAATCCAGAGAGAAACAATTTATTTATTAATTAAAAGATGTGATTTTGAAGACAGATAAACAAAAGAAAGAAACACTTGCCATGGAGGTGTAGGTGTATCCAGCGTAAAGCTCCAAATTGATCATCTTGCTGATCATAGCCTCGCAGTCGCGGTCGTAGTTCTGGCGAATCTGAGAAGTCTCCATTTCGGCGGGTATTATGGTTTTATTATCAAAAACGTATAAAATATGAAATTTCGACGTGATCGAAGTTCCGTTCAATCACTGTTGAAGCAAGAACCTCTTCAGATCTTTCCGAAGCTGTGAGTAAACGAAGGTGCGTGTTCATCTTATATACGATCATAACATGATGCTGAGTCTGTGGAACTGAAACCAGCCAATCAATGAACGAGCTAAATAATTAACTGACGAGACACTCTGCTGTGTCATTCTGTAAGATAACAAGGACAAGATCACTGTTCATAAATGATTTTTTTCTTGTTCACCGTTACTGGCAAACTGAAAACGGTCCTGCGGGTTCAGCTCCACATTTTCTGATGTGAACTGGTGCATGGTACTTCAGGGTAGGCTACTTACAAGAATACCAAGGTGTATTAATCTCCTTTTGATGATACTCCCTTGTATGTTGCATGTCACATTTGCAGTCAGCAGCAGTTACAAACCAATAAGACTTTGCAAACTGGTTGATCTGAACAGGGCTTTATCACAAGCCTGGACTGATCACACGATTTCTGTTTAAAAAAAAAAAAAAAAAAAAAAACACAACTCAACTTTAAAACATATAAATGTATACATTATACATTTAACATTATAATTTTAATGTCATAGTTTCAAACGTTTTACAGCACAATAAAGCATTTTTAAAATCACAAACTACATACTACAGCATCAGTTTGTGTGATGTGGCAAATATCATGAGACAGTTCTGCAGCATCATGTAACACTAACTGCATTTGAATAAAGAAATCATTAAGGTGACAATGACAAAGCATGTTGTACCAGTATGAACTCTCAGTCTGTCAGCAGGAAATGTAAACGGATGAAGACATGATCCTGACCTTTTTGCTGTGACTCAGCAATTTCTAATTTATGTCATTTTATGGAAAATATGAGTATGTTTGTGTCTAGGTGTGTAACCTTCACTTTTATGCCTTGCACACTAACCACTCCATTCTACTCAATAATTACAGTTTTTTTCAATTGCTAACATACTTTTGTCCAGTCTGTAGTTACATTTTCAAAACTCTAAACACAATTAGCACAACATCTGTCTGTTGTGACCATACCATTAACACAATTTGTGTTGTTTTCATACAATATGCAGTCAATTACCATGTTTCTAAAATGCTAACATTTTCTTTTCATACAAGCTTACCCAAAACCAAAATCATAGAAATCAAATCTGAAGTAAAAAATTAAGACCTACTGTTCTGAACCTTAAATACAGTATAAAGCCTCTATTTCTGCAACAACAGCAGCTCAAAATGGTTGAAAATATCTCTATATAAAATATTGTAACAACTGATAAGCATATTTAAGTAACAGATCAATGAAATATTTAGAAATAGCTGATTCCAGTCTCAGTTGGAGGAATAGACAGGTGTTGAAACTATTTCCATTACATCAACACAGAGTAAAAACACCTCTTTGAATTAGTTTTGTGGATGCAGAACAACACAAAGAATCAGAGAGAGAAAAATAATGCCTGGGAGAGAGAGAGAAACAGTTGTAGGAGGTAGAGGAGGTAGTTGGATTAGAAAAAGGGAGAAGAAGAGGTAGGGGAGAAGAGTAAGAATGTGTGTTGGACTATGCATTTTTATGTTTGTTTTTTTCCCCCTTACACATGTGGAACCTATGAAAGCTTATTTCTGCCACAGAATATAAAGGGTAAAGGGTAATTGTGACTTTTTTTTTATCTCACAATTCTGATAAAGTCTAAATTGCAAGATGTAAACTCACAACTGTAAGAACAGAAGTCTGAATTGTGAGATAAAATGGTCACAGCTACCCTTTACCCTTTATATTCTGTGGCAAAATTGTAAACAAAGACCATGTATCTTGGAATTTTTGTTTATCACTGGCATCAGCTACCACGGGGGCACCATCCATATCCAACCTCTACCCACTGGAAAGCAATTTCAGTTCCAACTGAATTTCTGCATAGAAATCTATGTCTATCCCTATCTTTTTCTATTGTACATTCTGTAGTAAAGTAAGACTCAATTCAGTTTTAGATAGTATGTTGCCAAGAAACAACACATTCAACACTTTAAAATGTAAAATGGCTTTCAGTTGAAGGCAAACTGAAGGCTAAAAAAAAGGATTTTATATTATCTACTATATGCAGGTAGAACTGAAATAGGACAGTTTTGCAGTTTTTGTAAAGCCATCAACTGTTAGTATTTTAACAATCACTGCTATGACTGACTATATGTTTCTGTTGGATAGAAACTAGTGCTAAAGATTTGACTGAATGACTCGGTTTTGAATAAGGTTTGCTGGGTTTTTATAGAGTTAGCGTATGTAGAAAAAGGTATTAAGCATTTTGAAATGTAGAGTTTGAATTTATTTGACAAAATGTGGTTTTGGACAGAAAATTAACTATTTGGCTAATTGTGTGATGTAGGTGTGTTGCTGTGTTAAGAGTTTAGAAAAAGTACTTTAAGTATTGGTAAATGCTTGTTAGCAATTGAAAAAAAAAGTAACACCACACCTACAAAAAATTGTAATTACATTATTATTTTTTTTTTTTTGTTAACAACTAAAATTGGACAGTGGATTTTTTAGTTCCCAGTGAGCTTTGTGTGAGATTAGGTAAATGTTGGACCTGATTAAATGCTGTTAAGTTCTAGTATTTTTATATTAACTTAAATTGTGTTAAAAAAAAAAAAAAAAGGTTTTCCCGTTTTAATGAAATATTATAATAAGGACATGAGGCTGAACGGTTCGGTGCCTTGCTCAAGGGTCTCACCTCAGTTGTGGTATTGAGGGTTGAGAGAGCGCTGATCTTTCACGCCCCCCACCAACAATCCCTGTCAGACCGGGGACAACCTTTTGGTTACAAGTCCGACTCTAACCATTAGGCCATGGCTGCCCTACAAAAAATTGGTGGAAAGCATGAACACAGTCCCCACTAGCAGAAACTATGCAGTTGAGATTCTGACATGTGGTCAGAAAAGCCAGAGTGCAATGGGTAATCCTCACTTTAGACGATCCGCCTGCTTGATCATGGAATCGCCCCTGCCAGGTAAGTATCTGGAACTTATAAAATATTTAGGAACTTATGAGTTCTGTTTAAAAAAGCACTTTAATATGATTTTATTTTAGTGGACAGAAATTACAAGTGTTTCCCATAGACATAAAATTCTAAGCCAAGTTTTAGTTAAAACCACAAGCTGAGATGATCAACTGGGGGCCAAGGATCTAAATACCATACTGATTATTTTAAACGTTTAAAAAAATTATACCAGAAGTGTATTTGTACTTTACAAAAGCTTTAGCAACAACATCTATCAGCTGCCTACTGACTGAAGTTAAGCTGTCAGTAACTGTGTAATTGAAATCCTTGGTGTTGGAAGAGGTGTTATTGAGGCCAGCAGGGGGAGCTCATCCTGTTGTCAACGCAACATCAAACATCACTTTTATAATCACTGGTTCAAACATCATTTTTATATTTACTATAACCACTAATACACCTGATTGTTGAAAACAAAGAGACCAGTCAATCCAGCCAAAATGTTTATTCATCAAATTCATTGGTTAAAACCAATTAGTGCACATCAAACACAAAAGCAACAGGTTTGTGGCTAAAAATCACAAGATGACATTTTAAAAGAGCCAGTATCTTATAGATGTAGCCTCTGACCCTCGAGGTCCACTTTCCTGCAGAGTTTAGCTCTATCCCCAACCAAACACACCTAAGCAAGTCTGAAACTAAATTTTGCAGGGAAGTGGATTTAAATGGATTTAAAAGTTGAGAACCCATGCTCTAAATGTTAACTTTTCAGCCTCTCCATGTATAAAAATGTATGCAAAGATTTATGCATTCAGTATAGCTGGAGGCTTTGCAACATGCATATAATTGGAGGGCTGCGTTTAGCTACTGTCTCCATCCAGGGTGTGCTTGTCAAACAGGTACTCCGCCATCCTGTTGTTGCCAGCATCCATCTTGGAAAGGTTTGTGATGTGGTCACCAATCTTCTTGATGGCCTCAACCTGCTCATTCAGGTAGTGAGTCTCCAGCAAGTCACACAGCTGTTGGACAAGACAATAGAAAAGAATTAATTATGCTAAAATCACAGCGCTGAATGAAATTTTTAAAGAGACATGGATATGAATGCCAATTTAGAGTCTCAAATAAGGGTCACTCACATGAGGGTCTTCCCTCTCAGAGGCAAACTTATGCAGGTCCAGCAGAGCCTGGTTGACATTCTTCTCCAGCTGAAGAGCACACTGCATAGCAATCAGTCCATTGCCCCACACATCACGCTCTGGTTTCTAAAGAGACATACAAAATGTGAGCACTGAGCATGGCATGAGATCATTCCATAACAATAAGGTCTACAGTCAGCTTTGCTTATGCAATATTATCAACACACCTTGACGTCCTGAAGGATGATGCGTCCTCCTCTCTTGTTCTGGAACTCCATGAATTTTTCAGCATGTTCACGCTCCTCCTCACTGTTCTTCTTGAAGAACTTGGCAAATCCTGGAAGAGCGACATCATCCCGCTTGAAGTAGAAAGCCTGAACAAAATCAAAGATGGAATAGTAATGTATATGTAACGTATTTCTTAAGGAACAAAGTTTCAATAACTATCTCCAAACCTGAATGCTGATCAGGAGCTGTAAACAGCACAGAACTGATGTGCATTGTTGCTACTGCATTTGTACTGTTTATATGGGTGTTACAAATTTATATAACTTTGTTGCCCAAACTAATAAGAAACACTTGCCATGGAGGTGTAGGTGTATCCAGCGTAAAGCTCCAAATTGATCATCTTGTTGATCATAGCCTCGCAGTCGCGGTCGTAGTTCTGGCGAATCTGAGAAGTCTCCATTTCAGCGGGTTTTGTTATCAAAATGTTGGTACAAAATAAATACGAAATTTAAATAGATTTCAAAAAACTTTCGTCGAGTTCCGTTCAATCACTGTTGAAGCAAGAACCTCTTCAGATCTTCCTGAAGCTGTGAGTGAAATGCAGGTGCGCGTTCATCTTATATACGATCAGCAAATGATGCGTCATTGAAACTAAAAACCAGCCAATCAAAGAACAAGCTGAGTAACGATGTGAGCAGAATATCCGCTGTGTTAGGTTGAATAACAAAGACAAGATCAGGTTTTCATAATTAATGCATATCAATGGTTAACTAGTCACAATTACAAGCATATTTTGCAGTCTGAAATTAGACTACTCTTTTCTAGAACAAATATGCCAATTAATTTTTCAGGAGTAATTTTCTCATTTTCCATGGATTGAAACTATATTTAAAAGTTCCAGGTTGCATCTGTGGTGTGTGGGAAACTGTAACAGTATATTATTAGGACCCTGCTATGGCAAATATAATGGGACAGCCCTGCAATAACATACTATTCCACTATGAAGTTTATGTCATTTTGCTCATGGTAACTGTCTTTAGATACCCGTCACCTGGCTGATTAGAAAAGTGCAGAGAAGACAGGTTACAATTACAAAGCAGCTCATTCTGTGTCAGCAATAACAGCAAACTCCCAGGAGCTGACATGGACCTGCGTCTCTGTGACTCAGCATTTTGTCTCTCATGGAAGATGCAAGTATTTGTAAGGGTTCATTCACTTTCTATTTGTCATGTGAAAAAAAAACTACAGTAGGTGGGTTTAGTGGAATGTGGTGGAAATATATTGTATCACTATTCTAAACCTTATTCTCTATGAAAGACATATAACCTGTAAAAACTTGAGATAAGTTAGGGCAATGACACAATTCTTTAAATGTGGTTGGCATTTTTTTTGTAAAACTGTTGTTTATCTAAGTCAGCATGTTTATGTACAGTAGCATTCTACTGACAGTTGAAGCACCTGTCATTTCTTCTAAATTGTGATTTGATGTAACAGAATAACTTAACATTTAAATGATAGAGTAATAAAGTGATAGTTTATTTATTTATGGTTACTGCATTCATACAGTAAAAATGTTATTAAAATATTAAAACTTGAACCTTTATTATTATAAAGGAAAGAAAATATCACAATATTTTGAGTGAGGGCAACTTATAATGAAATGATGTAACAAATTTTGTTGATTACTCAAAAAAAAAGTTGTAGCACCATAACCAGTTAACCTTAGATATTTTAAATGAATTAAACATTTAGTATCACATATGCTAAATATAACATGTTCAGCATGTAAATGTTATGAACAAGTAAGATATTTATTACTGCCATTAGCTCAGTAACAAATAGCACTACCATTATTATTTTTTTTAAATTTTCTATAGTTATATGGTGCTGTGGAATACATGCAATTGTTGCAATGTCTTTTCCTTTTGTATATTGAATTGTAAAGAAAACTGAATTTTCTTTATTAAGTAAGACAACACTTGTATTGTACATGTTTTATCAAAAGTAGTTTAAATAAAACACCACACTAGTTGTTTATAACACGTATACGCAAGGAATTCAAATGTTACCATCAGGTGTTTGCTGTACAAGAGGCGTAGAAGGCAGCAGCAGAGAAGAATCCAGAGAAGAAAGAATGCAAAAACTGGGGGTCTTACATATAGGTCTTCTTAGGAGATTTCTATTAGGGGATGTCCAGAACTCAAGACATCAGGACATTTGAATGCACCAACAAAGTTAGCAAATTATTTTGTCTGTATTTTATTTATTTTATTTTTAGATATTAGTATTTGTATGTAAAGTATTTAACTTATAGATAATGAAATTATACCCATTCACAACCCAGAAGCCTGCCTGCCAAAAGACTGATTTATTGACTTTAGCAGAACGCAGAAGTCTTCTGAGGCCTATTTTGTGAGTACGAAAATGCTTGTAACCAAATGCTTATGAGATAGGACAGACTTGACTTTCTTACCTAACCTGAGAATAAACAAAAATAAGGTAAAGATGTAGGAAAGTGAGCACCGTAAAACAATAGAAATATATATTCTACTGTGGATATTTGTTTATTATTTTGTTTTAATTCATATTGTATTTATTGTACATTTAATATTAATACGTTGTATTACTGACACAATTTTAGATTCATATCTTAATTTTTAAGTTTTACTTTTGTTGCTGTGTTATTTTAAACATATTTATCACAAATATTCTATTATTACTTACTACTCTATCCCACGGAAACAAAAAAACAAGGCATATAAAAAAAGTGTCTATGCTGTTTTAACTGAAAGAAACGTGCCTTGGCATATCTTAAAATATGTCAGCGCCATAGTTTTGAAAAAGATATGTCCTAATTGAGGTATGACCAAATCCTGGCTTAACCTGAAGGCCCAAATTTCTGCTATCACTACTATTACGAATACTTTTGCTGCTGTTGTTGTTTACAGTTTCTCACTCACCTCATGACAAGAGCGGTTGGCTCTTCTTCTTCTTCTTCCATCAAACCCGCAAATACGAATCAGTTCAGTAAAGTTCCCGCAAGCTGAAAGGTTCTCCGTCTCAATTTCCACACAGGAGAGACTTGGTGTCCTTTCCAAACAAAATGAGTTAAAAATATGGGCATATCGGATACTGGCAAAAATCCAATATTGTGCATCCCTATCAGAAAGCTCTGGGGGCCTGCAGAAACAAAAAGGCAAAGCATGGAAACAACTGACAAACCATATATATACACATACACTGCTGGTCAAAAGTTTAGGATCAGTATGATTTTTAATGCATTTTAAATAAGTTTCTAATGCCCATCAAGGCATTAGTGGTCCAGGGTCACATATTTAAATCCAAGAAAACACATTCATACACAACAAATAAAAATTGAATTGAACTGAATTGAAATTGAATAAAAAAATAAGAAACAATTTACAATGTTACAAAAACAAGACTATTACAGTAAATAAAAAAACATGAAAATTATTAAATCATTTTCATCTACTTTTGTATTTAGCCTAAACGTAGGCTACTGTAAAATAGGACATGTATGTTTATGTCCCTGAAATATACTTTAAAATATATTTTGCTATATAAAGGGTGAAAATAAATCTATTTTGAATTTTAGAAATATATGCGTCGCTGTTTATAACATGTATTAATCAAATATGCTATTATGACATACACACATATATATATATATATATATATATATATATTTATATTTCACATAATTATATTCAGATGCGTATCTTGTGATGTCTAGTGTTGGACATTGTTAGTATACAAATTAAATTACCGAGAGTATTTGGTTCTCAGTTCTCTTGTTCACGGTAAAACATTGTCTTACGCTTTACATTTTTTGGTTTGTTTGTTTGCATATTACTAGTTTTTTATTTGAAAATTGTCAAAAGTATTCATCAACCTTTTTTCTGTAATTTTTCAGTGGTATTCAATCATGGATAGATCATCTTCTGCACCCTGATTGGTAGTCGTCACATCGCTTAGCTGCTTATTTGCAAATATATTTGTATTAATTTTTGTAGTCAACAATCTGGTGAGCAGCTGTCTTTGACACCATCCGTCACCCACCGAGCGATGCCTCACTATTGGTCTCTCACTGTCAGTGCGAGAATCTAAAGCAGCGTCTCGCTATGGTAAGAGTGCTTCAGGTGAGAGTTGGGCGAGTGAGAGAGTCACACCACCTGACGCCGTGGTCATTCCCATAGTTATGGTGTGATGTGACAGCACTCACCACCCAACGTTATACACCGCCATCCAAGACAGCAATATCACCAGATGTTGACTACAGAGGCCAATCCAACACCCACTGAGCTCTGTGATAAAAGCAGTTGCGATGCTTAGACTACTAAATCTCTGAGTTGTTGACCCGTTTTTCCTCTATATCCATATATATTCTATTGTGGTTATCATTATTTTGTGTTAATTCATATTGTATTTATTGTATAATATTATAATCACAGTCATTTTCATATTGTTATTTTATTATTAATTACTTCCTATTTATAATAATAATTATTATGTTATTGTGTATTTATTTTATTATAAATTTAATACTAATAAATTGTATTACTGACAATTTCAGATTCATATCTTATTTTTTAAGTTTAATTTTTGTTGCTGTGTTGCTATTTTAAACTAATTTTTATCACGAATATTCTATTATTACTTGCTACTCTATCCCTCAGACTCACAGACAAGGCATTAAAAAAAATAAAAATAAAAACACACATATCGTCTAGGTTGTTTTAAGTGGGGGGAAAAAAAGTTTGTAAAAGATATGTCCAAATTAAGGTATGACCAAATCCAGGCTTAACTCAGGCCTAAATTGCTGCTATCACTACTATTACGAATACTTTTGCTACTACTGCTGCTGCTGCTGTTGTTGTTGTTGTTGTTGTTTACAGTTTCTCACTCACCTCAGGGCAGTAGCGGTTGGCTCTCCTTCTTCCATCAAACCCGCGAATACGAATCCGTGCGTTGCTGGACACTCATCGCAAATCGCTTTGTTTACTCATGATAGCAGCCGCAACGCATAATCGCTCGTTTGCAGCGTTGAATCGGACGTCTTTCTTCTGTTCTGCATAATCATTGTGTAGTGTGCGGTGGAGAGGAGATTGTCGGTAACACTACACTTTTCGTTGCATTTACTTCCATTCAGAAAAGCAAACACGTGCGAAATGGTTGGCGTTCCGCTGAGCTCCGAAGGTCAAGGTTGGTGAACTCTGACCCGCGAACGTACATTACGTGAAAGGTGTCACCAACAGCAGATCGATAAGTCACATCGTGACCTCGTAGTTAGTGATGGGAGAAGCAAACCTTCTGAAGCTTCTTTGAAATTCTTTTGTATTTGCGGAAATTGAATTGTATTAAATGTTTTGCCACTGTTCAATAAGAAAATGTGTTATTAGTATAATACACGAAATGCAATAAAAATAATAAAATATGTTAAATATGAAGTATACCCTATATGCAGGGCTGGTTTCAGTAAAACTCAGTTTGGTTTTTACTAGTTTTGTTAAAAATTTGGTTAATTTTAGTTTCGTTTTTAGGCTATTTTGTGAACAGATTTCTAGCCTATTTGGTTTTTATAATTTAGTTTGGTTTTTACAGCTTATTGCTGTTATTGGGTGGGGTGGCTGGCGTTTTAGTAATTAAAGTTTAGCAGAATTAACAGAACACTTCAAAATCACAGACCAAAGACATTTTAATTTAAGATGACGAAACCTCTAGCGACACAAAATTAAGGCACGCTGAGACTGATTAGATGAAAAAGGTATAGCTACAAATTTTATAGGGCAAAATAAAGCAGTAAGCTTTTTTACTCCATAAATAAACAAGTTGCCCTTGAGGGTCCCAATATTTTGTTTCATTATTTTATTAAGTTAATTTAGAAAAACATTTGGAGCATTTTTATTTGTTAAAGGTAAGGATTTTTTAAAGTAACGATTAAGCGGCCAATTGATCAATTTAGCCTTCTCAAATCATCACGACTTGCCTAAAATAAAATCTATAGGCATAAATATAAAACAGCTTAAGCATATCACAATGTTAGTTTAAATGGTTAACCTATATAAATGTGCGCTGTTAGACGCATATCCAATCGTTTGTGCGGAGAGTGGAAGCTGAAGCGCGCTTTACAGGACATGGAGGCGCCAGTGCGATCACTTGCATTGGAAACATTTTTACGCCATCATTTTTGCTCATAAAGGTAAAATAACAGCATTCAGAACTGTAAAGGGTCTATTTTTATTTGTGTGATTGGTAGCCTATAAAATCAGCACTCGCGTCATATTGCTCTTGCCCGTGTGCTGTCCTGTGATATGAGATAGCCTATATATAAATATGAGAGGGGAAAACACATAGAGGGGCATTTTTTGCACCAATATTTTGCATTTATAGAGCTGTTGCCCTGCATTTCAACAGTCAGGTCTAGGTCTGTGACGTAATGTCCTATGGTGTGACACACATAAAAGAACCACAAATTTGTTTTTTATCTCAAAATATATATATATATTTTAAAAAATCAGTTGAGTACTGCAATGGGGAGATATAAATATCACTCATCTTAACTTTCAGCAGTTATGAATGGATGATAGCAAAGTTTGTCTGGAAATTGTGTGTTGTTGTTTTTTTTTGTTGTAAATAAAATCAATCAAATAAAACCAATAAAAAGTTCTTAATCTATTCATGATGATGATACTTTTCATGTCACATAATATGCAGTCAGCAGCAATTTGAAAATCAACAGGACTTTGCAACCTCATCTAATGTCTCATAGAAATGTGTTCATTATTGCTAAATTTTAATTAGCCTACTTGTTTTATCATATCCTGTGGAAATTAGGAAAATAATGTGTTGTCTCAATCAATTTACTACTTTCTCACAGAGACCATCAAAATATAATTCATGATTCATTACTCATCAAAGCGTAAACTTTACATATGTGACCCTGGACCACAAGATTCATAAGGGTCAATTTGATGAAACTGAGATTTATACATAATCTGAAAACTGAATAAATAAACTTTCCACATACATCATGATGTATGGTTTGTTAGGAGGACATATTTGAAAATCTGGAATATCGGAGTGCAAAACAAGAACAAACAAACAAAAAAAAATATTTTTATATATTATTATTTATATATATTTTATCTAATATCCTAATGATTTTTGTCATAAAATAAAAATCTATAATAGTGACCCATACAATGTGTTGTTGGCTATTGCTATAAAATATACCAGTGCTACTTATTACTGGTTTTGTGGTCCAGGCTGACATATAAGTAAATAAATGGTTAAATGTAGCCTAAAGCCAAGTCCCACAGATTTTAATAAAAACACAAGTCAATCCAGTCCAAAATGTTTATTCATAAAATCACCAGGTTAAGACCAATTAGTGTACATACAGAAAACAGAAAAGCAGAGGCTTGGCTGTAACCAGAATGCAAAGAGCTACATTGCATCAACTTTGATTTAAGCCTTTCAGCTGCTTAAAATGTACAGTTTTGCATATAAGCTATGTGATGGAAATATAATGTTCTCTTAAAACACGACTTAAAAGCACATTATGGAGCATGCAGATGATGTCAGCGCTGCATTTAGCTGCTGTCTCCATCCAGGGTGTGCTTGTCAAACAGGTACTCCGCCATCCTGTTGTTGCCAGCATCCATCTTGGTAAGGTTGGTGATGTGGTCACCAATCTTCTTGATGGCCTCAACCTGCTCATTCAGGTAGTGGGTCTCCAGGAAGTCACACAGCTGTTGAACAAGACATCAGAAAGTTAAGGAAAAACAAACAAACATTCAGCTACCAAAAATGGATGACACTACTTTACAGAGCCTTGTACACAAAGGTCTAGAATAAAATACAGCTTCAACACCAGATACCCCAAGTTACTTATTACAAGTACAACTTACACTTTTATTATTGTTTTTTTCACAGAGGTGTCTTTTGCATGTCTGAAGGTATATCTACAGAACTTACATGGGGGTCTCCTTTTTTAGAGGCGACCTTATGCAGGTCCAGCAGAGCCTGGTTGACGTTCTTCTCCAGCTGAAGAGCGCACTGCATAGCAGTCAGTCCATTGTCCCACACATCACGCTCAGGCTTCTGAAGAGAGACACAATCAGAGCAGTGAGCAAATCACACATAAACACAACGTCATGCCATAATAAAAGACTTTGTTCAAAACACTGTCAACACACCTTGACGTCCTGAAGGACGATGCGTCCTCCTCTCTTGTTCTGGAACTCCATGAACTTCTCAGCATGTTCACGCTCCTCCTCACTGTTCTTCTTGAAGAACTTGGCAAATCCAGCAAGAGCAACATCATCCCGTTTAAAGTAGTGAGCCTGTTGGCAACAAAATGTTTAGAAAAGGTCAAAGTTAATTAAAAAGTTTAGAAAAGAGTTAGCACAAATAAGTATGCAATATTTATACGTAATATATAAGTCCAGATATGCAGCACTGAGAAATTACTGCAAATAAGGACTAGCATATTCCCTGCCTATAAAGTGTATCAACTCTAATCCAGAGAGAGACAGTTTGATTATTAATGAAAATATAAAAGAGAGATGAGCAAAAGAAAGAAACACTTGCCATGGAGGTGTAGGTGTATTCAGCGTAAAGCTCCAAATTGATCATCTTGTTGATCATAGCCTCGCAGTCGCGGTCGTAGTTCTGGCGAATCTGAGAAGTCTCCATTTCGGCGGGTTTTATGGTTTTATTATCAAAAACGTATAAAATATGAAATTTCGACGTGATCGAAGTTCCGTTCAATCACTGTTGAAGCAAGAACTTCTTCAGATCTTCCCGAAGCTGTGAGTAAACGAAGGTGCGTGTTCATCTTATATACGATCATAACATGATGCTGAGTCTGTGGAACTGAAACCAGCCAATCAATGAACCTGCTGAATAATTAAGTAACGAGACACACTGCTGTGTCATTCTGTAAGGTAACAAGGACAAGATCACTGTTCATGAATGATTTTTTTTTTCTTGTTCAGTTATTGTCAAATTGAAAATGGCCTTACCGGTACAGCTACGCATTTTCTGAAGTGAACTGGTGCATAGTAAATGGCAAAGGGTATTCGAAGGTGCAAACCCTAAATAAAAGCATGATTTTTATCTAAATCTAAAATTTTAAGCAATGTATTACCTAATCTAACAATTAACCAATGTCAAAGTGACATGGGAGTGGAATGAATGAATGAATGAATGAATGAATGAATAAATGAATAAAGATGATGATTATTATCATGACAAAATAGATAAAAGAAGAGTTTAATATTTTTTAAAAAATATATATATCAGTTTAGAGAAAACAAATCAATAAAACCTAACTGTGCATTTAATTTTATAGATTCAAACATTTTACAATTAAGCATTTTTTTAAATGATAAAATATCAGGATTTCAAGGATGCCTGTGACCATGCCTACTACAGCATCAGTCTGTGTGATGTGGCAAATATCACGAGACAGTTCTGCAATATCATGTAACAGTGTTATCACTGTACTCCACCTGGTAACTGAATTTGAATTAAAAGAATCATTAGGGTGACAATGACAAAGCATGTTGTACCAGTATGAACTCTCAGTCTGTCAGCAGCAAATGTAAACAGAAAAACACATGACACTGTGCTATCTTGCTGTGACTCAGCAATTCCTTATTTATGTCTCAACCTTTAATTTTACACCTGCCAATCCTGTTTCGGATAAGGAATCACCAAAATTCCATCCAATTCCATTTTATTGTTCATATTTAAACAAAATATCCACTGTATGATATAATTATGTGGTTTCACTCACGTCATCTGATCCGGCAGCCAGTGCTCTGCTGGGCTCTGAGATGTTAGATGAGGAAGCTGAATCATCTCATTCCTCCTGCCCTGCTTATGATAAGATTTTGGAGGTTATGGAATGTACCACAGCGGTTCTGCCGTCGGACGGACTAGAAAGTTGGCGCCACGGGGTCATCTCAATGAGCGTTATCTTTATGATCATAAACCTCCATCTCAAGTGAGCCTTCTGTTCCTTCCTGATCTTCATAAGGAGGTCATAAAGGCATGGAATAAGCCATTCTCCTCGCGTTTACTAGTTATGCTAATATTGAGGAGAATGGCTATGAGAGGATGGCTATGGAAGAGGCGCTGGCTAGATATCCATGGGTGAGACCCTCCCTCTCTGCCATCCGAGCCCCTTCAGTGATCATCCTGCTTAAATGGCCAGGCATACAAAGCAGCAGGTCAGGCTGTGGCCTCATTGCACACAATGGTGGTGCTCCAGGCTTATCAGGCTGACCTGCTGAAAGACCTGGATAAAGGCCAGGCGCTTTGCCCTGATGAAGTAGCAGAACTCTGCTGTATCACAAATTTGGCTTTCCATGTCACCAAGCTGGCCGCCACTGCTATGGGCAGATCCATGGCGGCCATAGTTACGGATGGATTGAGGAGACGGCACAAAACCGAGGGGAGGTCATCAAGATCTGAGGGATGTGATCCAGATGAAACGTTGCCAATGCTCTCAAACGTTGCCAAAGTAAAAACCAACACCTACTCACCTCCCTCTGGGGTTTTTACATCTCCCCTCACCTTCCCTCTTTTATTCCTCAGTGATTACCATCCCCCACCTGACTGAGGTTAGGCGGGGACCAGTGATGTGCACTGCAGTCTCTCTAGCTGGATCTATGTTGTTTTTGGCTATGTCCTATTTCACATAGAACAGCCTAAATGATGGTCCAGACTCCGTCTTCGAACTATTCCTGCTGGTGCATCTATAAAAAAGACCATGCTGAGGAGCCATGGTTGGTGAATACGTATTTCAGGATTGTTCTTTTTGGTGGTGCAGTATATACGGCTGGGGTTGTGTGTTCTTCCTGTGTTTCAGGTTTAGGACCTACCTGTTGGATGGGATCCCTGGTTGCAGCCAGAAGTTTCCATCCTTGGTCTGATTTGAAGGACTAGCTAATTCCTGCAATCCATCACTAAGTACTGCGGGTTTTAGTTTCCTTGGATCGCTGGGTCCCTGTCACATCACTGCAACTTCTATTCGATTAACCTTCAGTTGACTCCCTACCCTATGGCATTGCTTTGAGGAGCTGCCTGTCTTCTATGTGGTTGCTACGAGTCGTGCCAGTACTGTTTTAGTTTTTGTATGTGATCTTCAGACATGGGTTATTCTCCCATAGCGCCCTCTAGAGGACGCAGTGTCTCATTCTCTTCTCAGGAAACCATGGTTACATACGTAACCTGAGACGTTTTCCCATTTTAATGAAATATTTAGAAACTTATGACTTCTGTTTAAAGAAAGCACTTTAATATGATTTTATTTTAGTGCCCAGAAATTACAGGTGTTTGACTTCCCATAGAGATATACAATTCTAAGCCAAGTTTTGTGCACTCAAGTTTAGCCAACACTACAGCTGAGATGAGCTACTGAGGGCCAAGGATTTAAATAGTATCCAGTGTTGGGAGTAACGCATTACAAGTAACGCAGGTTATGTAATCAGATTATTTTTTTCAAGTAACTAGTAAAGTAATGCATTACTTTTTCATTTACAAGAAAATATCTGAGTTGCTTTTTTTTTTTTAAATACCACCAGTTACTTTTTGTTTCTTTTATGTATTTAATCACATTTTATTAACCAATGTCTTTGCTGCTGACCTTTGATGATCCAGTTCAACCATACTAATAAGGAAAGGAAAGGACGTGACGTGTGGCCAAGTATGGTGACCCATACTCAGAATTTGTGCTCTGCATTTAACCCATCCAAGTGCACACACACACACCGTGAACACACCCGGAGCAGTGGGCAGCAGTTGGGGGTTCGGTGCCTTGCTCAAGGGTCTCACCTCAGTCGTGGTATTGAGGGTGGTGAGAGCGCTGATTAATCACTCCCCCCACCAACAATCCCTGCCGGACCTGGGACTCAAACCTGCAACCTTTCAGTTACAAGTCCGACTCCTTAACCATTAGGCCACGGCTGCCCCTAATAAGCAAATAAGCAAAACTTACTATAGATTACCTAACATTTGTGCTTCATTTTAGTCATTGAAGAAGAGTGTTAAACTTCCTTTTCCTACAGTTCTACTGTATAGACGTCAATTTACTTTTCCTTCATTTCACTTTTTGGTGTGAAAGGGCTTTTACATTTGCTAAAAACAAACTTTTTATATTAAAAACAAAAAAGCAAGCCCTGCCCAGATTTCAAAAGTAACGCAAAAGTAATGTGAAACATTTTCCATAAAAAGTAACTAAGTAGCTTAATTAGTTACTTTTTTAAGGAGTACTTTTTCAATATTGTAATGCATTACTTTTAAAAGTATCTTTCCCCAACACTGATGGTATCCATACCGTATTATTTTAAATGTTTAAAAAATTATACCAGAAGTGTATTTGTACTTTATGAAAGCTTAACAACAACATCTATCAGCTGCCTACTGACTGATGCTAACCCAGATAGCAAAAATCATCTGGTCCAGATCTGGCCCATACTTCTGCAAATCCGCAAAACGGACTTGGGCCGGTGTCTTTTGGCACAACGGGTCAATATCGGCACACATCTGGTTTTCCCTCATCTGGACCAGCACTGGGCCAGCTCCGTATCAGACTCAGCCCAGACACGTCTGCGACAGTAGTCCTGAAACCAGGCCTGGGCGGCATCCGTCTAAACGGTGATACAGCACTGAAACGGATGTGACTGTAATGCGGATTTGCCGGTTTGAAAACGAATCCGGCACAGAGTCAGCTGCTGTCTGGGAAGCTGGGTTGGGTAGGTGTATGTGAGGCCAGCAGGGAGACCTCATCCAGCTCTCAGCGCAGATCCTAATACCTCAGTGTATTGCTGATAACATTAAAGGCAATGTCCTTGTTAAGATGTTCTGAGTACAGTGTAAACTTCAGATTAACATAATGTATTTAATAATAACCCTCTCTAGGTTTAACTGAACATTTTATTTGGAAACTATACAGGTGTAAACATAAAAGATCAGGTCGGTGCAATGTTATTTACCATTCACTGCTTTCAGTCTACTAGGAAAGCTGTGTTGTGTTATGGATCACTTCACACTTGGTAATCTTGGTAATATATGTGTGGGTCTATATTAATCATATTAACCAGATATCATCTGATGCTTAAAGATAAATTTTGTTCAAACTTCACTTTTATAAACACTGGTTCAAACATTATTTTTATGATTTACTATAACCTCTAATACACCTGATTGCTGAAAACAAAGAGACCAGTCAATCCAGCCAAAATGTTTATTCATCAAATTCATTGGTTAGTTAAAACCAATTAGTGTACATCAAACACAAAAACAACAGCTTTGTGGCTAAAAATCACAAGATGACAATTTAAAAGAGCCAGTATCTTATAGATGTAGCCTCTGGTCCTCGAGGTCCACTTTCCTGCAGAGTTTAGCTCTATCCCCAACCAAACACACCTAAGCAACATAATCAAGACTGCTAGAAGCTGAGTTTGACAAAGTTTGAAGTTAAATTCTGCAGAAAAGTGGATCTCAAGGGCTAGAGTTGAGAACTCATGCTCTAAATGTTAACCTTTCAGCATGTCTAAAAATGTATGTATACAATTTAGAATTTTTGCATAAAGTATAGCTGGAGGTTTTGCAACATGCATATAATCAGAGGGGTTCGTTTAACTGCTGTCTCCATCCAGGGTGTGCTTGTCAAACAGGTACTCCGCCATCCTGTTGTTGCCAGCATCCATCTTGGAAAGGTTTGTGATGTGGTCACCAATCTTCTTGATGGCCTCAACCTGCTCATTCAGGTAGTGAGTCTCCAGAAAGTCACACAGCTGTTGGACAAGACAAAAGAAAAGAATTAATGAAGCTAAAATCACAGCGCTGAATGAAATTTTTAAAGAAATATGCATATGGATGCCAATTTTGAGTCTCAAACGAGGGGCACTCACATGAGGGTCTCCCTTCTCAGAGGCAAACTTATGCAGGTCCAGCAGAGCCTGGTTGACATTCTTCTCCAGCTGAAGAGCACACTGCATAGCAATCAGTCCATTGCCCCACACATCACGCTCTGGTTTCTAAAGAGACATATAAAATGTGAGCACTGAGCATGGCGTAAGGTTAGCTTTGCTTATGTTACAATGTTCAAAGTCAAAAAGCTTAATTCAAAGCATTATCTAAGCACCTTGATGTCCTGAAGGATCATGCGTCCACCCCTTTTGTTCTGGAAGTCCATGAATTTTTCAGCATGTTCACGCTCCTCCTCACTGTTCTTCTTGAAGAACTTAGCAAATCCTGGAAGGGCGACGTCATCCCGCTTGAAGTAGAAAGCCTGAACAAAATCAAAGATTGATATAGTAATGCATGTTATGTATTTCTTAAGGACCAAAGTTTCAAATTCTAACTCAAGGACTAAAGTTTCAAATTCTTCTCTAATTCTAGCAGTCAGCCTGACAACTGTAAACAGCCATAACATGCACATAGTAACTACTGCATTTGCACTATTTATATGGGTTTTATATATTCAGGCCACACAATTTTCTTGTATTTTTTAGATTTCTAGAACATTGTTTTTGTTGAATGCATGATAAAAGCGAATAGGTTTTGTCAAGAATAGACAATAGACATATAATCAATACAAAAACAACCTAAAAAAAAAAAAACAATAAGAAACACTTGCCATGGAGGTGTAGGTGTATCCAGCGTAAAGCTCCAAATTGATCATCTTGTTGATCATAGCCTCGCAGTCGCGGTCGTAGTTCTGGCGAATCTGAGAAGTCTCCATTTCGGCGGGTTTTATTATCAAAATGTTGATACAAAATAAATAAGAAATTTAATTAGATCAAGTAACTAACTGCGAGATCGAAGTTCCGTTCAATCACTGTTGAAGCAAGAACCTCTTCAGATCTTCCTGAAGTTGTGAGTGAAATGAAGGTGCGCGTTCATCTTATATACTATCGGCAAATGATGCGTCATTGAAACTAAAACCAGCCAATCAAAGAACGAGCTGAGTAACGACGTGAGCAGACTATTTGCTGTTTTAGGTTGAATAACAAAGACAAGATCAAGTTCAATGAATAGCATAGTTATTTATTCTTTTTCCTTTTTCATAATTAATAGCATAGTAACTCCAACAAGTTCACAGTTCACACAATTAGCATGTAACTCTTAACACATAAAGTATGTTTGTGTGCGTGTGTGTGTGTGTGTGTGTGTGTGTATATATATATATATATATATATATATATATATGTTTGCATCTATGTTGTGTGGGAATCTGGTAACAGTATATTAATAGCAGCCTGTGTATAATATGGCAAATATCATGGGACAATCCTGCAATAACATACGTCATTTTCCTCTTGGTAAATGTCTTTACATACCTGACGCCTGACTGATTAGAAAAGTGCAGTGAAAACAGGTTAATTACAAAGCGGTTTTCTACTAGAAATTGCCAATGAAAGCTCATTCTGTGTCAGCAACAACTGCAAACTCCCAAGAGACATAGAGCTGCGTCTCTGTGACTCAGCATTTTGTCTCTCATGGAAGATGCATGTATTTGTAACCTGATCAGGTTTCTAGGTTACAGGTGTGAAACCATCAGATTTTCACAGTAAACCATATTATAATATATTTAATGTGAGTCCTTTGTTCTGTATTTTTTTTCTTGTCTGTTTGGCTGTATTGCTACAAGTATTTCCAATGTAATAAATTATCAGTAGCCTTTACAATATGTGCTTAATTAATCTAAATTAAGCTTTTTTAAGGAGGTTTAGGGAGGTTGTTTGAAAAGCCAGTGAGCTTTAGGTTCATAGTTTAAAAGTGGTAACTTTTTCACAACCCTGTGCTATTATTGTTTATATTTTTGAGGTTTAAGACTGAAAAAAGATGTGCAAGGCTGTATAAACTGCACACTCGGCGAAACTGAGCAGAGCTGAACCTGATCAGTACCTGGATGGTTGACAACCTTAGAGAAACTGAGGCTTACCTAAATTACTTCAGTATTATTTAAATAGTAATGAGAGAAAACATCAAAATATTTTGAGTAATGACAACTTGGTCGACAAAAAAAGTTGGTCTAATTAATTGAGTTGCAGACCTGGAACCAGTTAATCTATATATTTTGGTTGATGCTAAATATAACTTAACGTAAATTTAATGAACAAGTGAGACATTACTGCCATTTGCACAGTCATTGCTCATAGAGCCAATGTGTTTACCTGTAGTCACTCACAATTACACCACAAGCACTACTCTACAGAACTACGGTGAGCACAAAAACATAAGAGCAACTCTTTTGAATGTCAAACATAACAGGTTTTTCCTTTATTATCATTACTAGAATGTGTATACTGGTAAAGTTTGTGATGTTGGTTAATGTAAGTTTACTATGAGCCAGTTTACAAAAAATAAATCATTAAAACAAACTGTGCATTTAATATTTAATATGTGCAATATGTTTGATATCAGTACATTACTAATTTTTCACGTCACATAAAATGCAGACTTTGCAACTTTTGCTTTGTTTTATCCTGTGGAGATGCGGGTAGTAAGGTGTTGGCTCAATCAATCAATCTTTTTAGTTTTGACAACTTATAATTAAATTATGTTCAACCAACAAATTACACTGAGTTAGAAGAGGAACTTAATTTGTCCCTACTCCAAAAGTATTACCCCTGGAACTAGTTAATTTAAGTTGAAATCAACATTTAGTGCTAAATATAACTTATTTATCATGTATATTTATTTAACAAACCAGATATTTCTTGTTACTGGCATTAGCGCAGTCATTGCTCATAGTTTAACCATGAGCACTACTTTTCAACACCATGGTAATTATAATAGAAACTCTTTCAAAAAAAAGGTTTAAAACGACACTAAACAAAACCAAACAAGCAAGCAAACAAACAAAAAACTGCTGTTTTGGACAGAGGTGTGCAACAATTCTGCTATGGCAAGTTTTGTGCACTCAAGTTTAGCCAACACCACAACTGAGATGAGCAACTGAGGACCAAGGATCTAAACGGTATCCATACCATACTGATTATTTCAAATGTTTAAAAAATTATACCAGAAGTGTATTTGTACTTTATGAAAGCTTTAGCAACAACATCTATCAGCTGCCTACTGATTAAAGTTAAGTTGCCAGTAACTGTATAATTGAAATCCTTGCTGTTGGAAGAGGTGTTATTGAGGCCAGCAGGGGGAGCTCATTTTACTGTCAGCGCAGATCCTAATGCTTCAGTGTACTGATGATAACAGGCCATGTCCTTGTTAAGAATTTCTGAGTACAGTGTAAACTTCAGGTTTACATAATGTGTTTAATAATAACCCTCTTTAAGTAAATTGAACAGTTTTAGTTGGAAACTATACAGGTGTAAACATAAAAGATCAGGTAGGTGCAATGTTATTTACCATTCACTGCTCTACTAGGAAAGTTGTGTTGTGTTATAGATCACTGCACACTTGGTAATCAATCCTAATATGTATGGGTCTATATTAATCATATTAACCAGATATCATCTGATGGGTAAAGATAAATGCTGGTTCAAACATTACTTTTATAATCACTGGTTCAAACATTATTTCTATTATTTACTATAACCTCTAATACACCTGATTGTTGAAAACAAAGAGACCAGTCAATCCAGCCAAAATGTTTATTCATCAAATTCACTTAGTTAAAACCAATTAGTGTATATCAAACACAAAAGCAACAGATTTGTGGCTAAAAATCACAAGATGACCATTTAAAAGAGGCAGTATCTTATAGATGTAGCCTCTGGCCCTCGAGGTCCACTTTCCTGCAGAGCTCTATTCCCAACCAAACACACCTAAGCAAGGTAATCAATGTCCTCAAGACTGCTAGAAGCTGAGTTTGATAAAGTTTCAAACTAAATTCTGCAGGGAAGTGGATCTCGAGGGCCAGAGTTGAGAACCCATGCTCTAAATGTTAACCTTTCAGCCTCTCCATGTCTAAAAATGTATGCATACAACTTAAAATGTATGCAAAGATTTATGCATTCAGTATAGCTGGAGGCTTTGCAACATGCATATAATCAGAGGGCTGCATTTAGCTGCTGTCTCCATCCAAGGTGTGCTTGTCAAACAGGTACTCCGCCATCCTGTTGTTACCAGCATCCATCTTGGAAAGGTTGGTGATGTGGTCAGCAATCTTCTTGATAGTCTCAACCTGCTCATTCAGGTAGTGAGTCTCCAGGAAGTCACACAGCTGTTGGACAACACAATAGAAAAGAATTAAGAATGCAAAAATCACAGCGCTGAATGAAGTTGCTTTAAAGAGACACGGATATGGACGTCAATTTAGAGTCTCAACTTTAACACATGAGGGTCACTCACATGAGGGTCTTCCTTCTCAGACGCAAACTTATGCAGATCCAGCAGAGCCTGGTTGACGTTCTTCTCCAGCTGAAGAGCACACTGCATAGCAATCAGTCCATTGCCCCACACATCACGCTCTGGTTTCTGAACAGTGAGTAGTGTGCATGGCATAAGATCATTTCATATCAATACAATGTAGATTTAGCCTTGTTTATGTCACAATGTTCAGAGTCAAACGAGTCAAAATAATATCAAAGCACCTTGATGTCCTGAAGGATGATGCGTCCTCCTCTCTTGTTCTGGAACTCCATGAATTTTTCAGCATGTTCACGCTCCTCCTCACTGTTCTTCTTGAAGAACTTGGCAAATCCTGGAAGGGCGACATCATCCCGCTTGAAGTAGAAACCCTGAACAAAACCAAAGATGAAAATAGGAATGTATGTAATGTATTTTTGTAATGAAAAAAGTTTAAAAATCAATTAAAAACAAGAATTCTGAATACCAGTCACCCTAACAACTGTAAACAGCCATGGATGGTCCCATAAATGCACAGTGTAGCTACAGCATTTTTACTATTTATACAGGTTTTATATATGTAGGTGATGCAATTTCTTCTTTTCTTTTCAATTTTTACATTTCTAGAACATTGTTTTTCTGAACGTTTGATAGAAGCTAATATGTTTTGTCAAGAATGGACAAATAATAAACACAGAAACAACATGTTAAAACTAATAAGAAACACTTGCCATGGAAGTGTAGGTGTATCCAGCATAAAGCTCCAAATTGATCATCTTGTTGATCATAGCCTCGCAGTCGCGGTCGTAGTTCTGGCGAATCTGAGAAGTCTCCATTTCGGCGGGTTTTATGGTTTTATTATCAAAATGTTGATACAAAATGAATAAAAAATTTAAAAGCCTAGGTTTAAAAGTTCCGGCGAGATCGAAGTTCCGTTCAATCACTGTTGAAACAAGAACCTCTTCAGATCTTCCTGAAGCTGTGAGTGAAATGAAGGTGCGCGTTTGTCTTATATAGGCCTACCATCAGCAAAAGATGCGTTGAAACTAAAAACCAGCTAATATAGGAACGAGGTGAGCAGACGATCCGCTGTGTTAGGTTAAATAACAAAGACAAGATCAAGTTTAATGAATAGGCTTGTTTTTTTTAGTCTTTTTCCTTTTTCATAATTAATAGCATAGTAACTTAAACAGGTTTACTATAGTCACAATTACAAGTAGCCTATGTTTTACACTGTAAATGTAACTACTCTTTTCTAGAACAAATAGGCCAATTCATTTTCCAGGAGTAAGTTTTTCATTTTCCATTCATGGAAACTACTTCAACCAAAGTTCCAGGTTGCATCTATGGTGTGTGGGAAGCTGGTAACACTATATTAATATAGGAGCCTGTATATAATAAGGCAGATATCATGAGACAATCCTATAACATACTATACTATAACATACTATTCCACTATGGAGTTTACACAGTTTTCCTCTTGGTAATGGTCTTTAGATACCTGACACCTGACTGATTAGAAAAGTAAAGACAGGTTACAATTACAATGCAGTTTTGTACCAGAAATTGTCAATGAAAGCTCATTCTGTGTGAGCAACAACTGCAAACTCCAGAGCTGACATGGAGCTGCGTGACTCAGCATTTTGTCTCTCATGGAAGATGCATGTATTTGAAACCTGATCACCGTGCTAGGTTGTATGTGAAACCACCAGATTTTCATATTATACTATATTTAAAGTTTTTTCTTGTTTGTTTGTTTGTGTCTATTGTTACAAATATTTCTAATGTAATAAATTATCAGTAGCCTTTACAATATGGGATAGGCTTCGTGAACTCCTAGAAACCTGTTTTTCTGCTCACTGAAGAACACCATTGTTAGTTTTACTGAATCCTCTTCTGCTTGTAATCAATTGACCTGAATTTTACATTGTTCTTTCAATTAATTTTCAGTGTAACTTTGGGGGGTGCTGTGCAAATTGATAAACAGTGTTGGATGTCCCTTTGTGCACACCATGACTGAGGTGAACAACATTTAAGTACTGGTGATTATAAAACTTTTTACACAACCCAATGTTACTGTTTTTTATATTTTTGAGGTTTAAGACTGAAAAATGATGTGCCAGCCTCTATCAACTACACACTGACCAAAGCTGAGCCGAGTTGAGTCTGGTCAGTATCTGGATAGCTGATGTCCAGTTAAACTGAGGTTGCTGTTGGAAGAGGTATTAAAGAGGCCAGCACAGGAGTTCATCTTGTGATCTTTTTGTGTGACAGACTGCTGATGTGTAGATTACATCAAGAAGATGTAGTTTATTAGTTTCATTCATAGGTTTCATTCACTTTCCATTTGTCATGTCCACAGGTGGGTTTAGGGATATGGAATGTGGTGGAAATATATTGTATCGCTATTCTAAACCTTATTCTCTATGAAAGACATAGTAAAAACTTAAATTAGGCCGTTCGCTTAAGTTATGACTTAATTTTTTAAATGTGGTTGGCATTTTTTGTAAAACTATTGTGTCAGTAAGTTTGTAGCATTCTACTGACAGTTGAAGTGGCTGTAATTTCTTCTTAATTGTAATTTGATGTAAGAGAATGTTTAACTTTATAACAGTTTTAAAACGTTTTTTTTTGTGTGTGTATTTATGGTTACTGCATTCATAGAATAAAAATGGCATGTTCAAATTTGAACCTTACTTCAGTTTTACAGTAAGAAAAATATTTTTACATTTTTTCAATTTTAAACAGATTAGTCAAAAATTAATTGAGCTGTAGCCCTAGAACCAGTTAATCTTACATATTTCAGCTGAAATAAACATTTGATATTACAGATGCTAAATGCTAAGGGATATATGTTACTGCCATTAGCTCAGTCATTGCTCATAGAGTCAATGTGTTCATATATAGGTAGTCACCCACAATTTAACCACGAGCACTGCTTTCAGAATTATGATGACCACACAAACATGATAAAAAATTTTAAATGTCAAACAAAACTAGAATGTCTTTGGAAACGTTACAGGTAAAGTATATTTTGTTAGCTAATATAAGAACCAGTTTAGAGAAAACAAATCAGTAAAATTCAACTGTGCATTTAATACTTATTGAGGTGAAATATCTTTGTGCAATATGTTTGATATCAGTACTCCATGTATCTGTTCATGATGATAATACTCACTATGAGTAGTGTGTTCATTTTAGCTGAAATTTAGTGGCCTGTTTCTTAATCAAGAATTAGGTTTTGATATTTACAGTAGGAAATGTACCAAATATCCTAATGGAACATGATCTTTACTTTATATCCTAATGATTTTTGGCATAAAAGAATATTATAACTTTGACCCATACAATGTATTGTTGGCTATTGCTACAAATATACCTGTGTTACTTATGACTGGTTTTGTGTCCCAAGGTCAAATAAGTAAATAAATGGTTAAATATAGCCTAAAACCAAGTCCCACAGTTTTTAATAAAAATACAATCAACAAGTCAATCCAGTCCAAAATGTTTATTCATCAAATTCATCAGGTTAAGACCAATTAGTGTACATTTAACAGGAAAGCAATGACTTGGCTACAACAAGAATAAAAAGAGCTAAATTGCATCATTTTTCCTTAATTTAAACCTTTTTAGCTGTTCAAAATGTACAGTTCTACATATAAGCTGTGTGAGGAAATCATAATGTGCTCTTAAATCCTGATTTAAAAACACATTACAGAGGGACATTTTGGAGCATGCAAATGATATCAGGGCTGCGTTTAACTGCTGTCTCCATCCAGGGTGTGCTTGTCAAACAGGTACTCCGCCATCCTGTTGTTGCCAGCATCCATCTTGGAAAGGTTGGTGATGTGGTCACCAATCTTCTTGATGGCCTCAACCTGCTCATTCAGGTAGTGAGTCTCCAGGAAATCACACAGCTGTTGGACAAGAGATTAGAAATGAATTTAGGAAAATAAAATTCAACCACTTAAAATGAATGAGACTACATAGCCATGTATAAATTACAGCTTCAACACTAACTACCCCAAGTTACATATTATAACTACGACTTCCACTTCTCTAATTGTTTTTTTCACAGATGTGTCTTTTGCAAGTCTGAAGGTAAATTTAAAACTCACATGGGGGTCTCCTTTTTGAGAGGCGACCTTATGCAGATCCAGCAGAGCCTGGTTGACGTTCTTCTCCAGCTGAAGAGCGCACTGCATAGCAGTCAGTCCATTGTCCCACACATCACGCTCTGGCTTCTGAAGAGAGACACAATCAGAGCAGTGAGCAAATCACACATAAACATAAGGTCATGCCATAACAAAAAACACTGTAAAAACAGTCAACACACCTTGACGTCCTGAAGGACAATGCGTCCTCCTCTCTTGTTCTGGAACTCCATGAACTTCTCAGCATGTTCACGCTCCTCCTCACTGTTCTCCTTGAAGAACTTGGCAAATCCAGCAAGAGCAACATCATCCCGTTTAAAGTAGTGAGCCTGTTGGCAACAAAATCAAGATTAGAAAAGGGTTAAACATAAGTATACAATAATTGTCTTTATGCAGCACTGAGAAATGACCGACAATAAGCACATTCTCTGACTATAAACAATGGTGCCCAATAAAGTCGACTCTATTCCAGAGAGAAACAATTTATTTATCAATTAAAATGTGTGATTTAGAAGAGAGATGAGCAAAAGAAAGAAACACCTACCATGGAGGTGTAGGTGTATCCAGCGTAAAGCTCCAAATTGATCATCTTGTTGATCATAGCCTCGCAGTCGCGGTCGTAGTTCTGGCGAATCTGAGAAGTCTCCATTTCGGCGGGTTTTATGGTTTTATTATCAAAAACGTACAAAAATATGAAATTTCGACGAGATCGAAGTTCCGTTCAATCACTGTTGAAGCAAGAACCTCTTCAGATCTTCCCGAAGCTGTGAGTAAACGAAAGTGCGTGTTCATCTTATATACGATCATAACATGATGCTGAGTCTGTGGAACTGAAACCAGCCAATCAATGAACGAGCTGAATAATTAAGTGACGAGACACTCTGCTGTGTCATTCTGATAAGGACGACAAGATCAAGGTTCACGAGTGACATTTTTTCTTGTTCACAGTTATTGGCAAACTGAACTGACGTGGTATTTGAAATATTGAACTGGTGCATGGTATGGTACTCCAAGGTACTTAAAAGAAAGCATGATTTGTATCTAAATCTAAAAGTTTAAACAACGTATTATATAATCTAAAATTACCCAAATGTGTATTTACATTGTTTCATCAAGGTCACATGGGAGAGAGAGAGAGAAACAAACAAACAACATCCATTTTCCAAATCACTTGTCCTGGGTTATGGGGATGCTAGAGCAATCAAAAATATAGGCAAACAATTAATCTGGTAGGCAGTTAGGCAATTTGATTTTCATTTTTTTCTACTGTCATTACTACAATATCTATGGAAATGTTACATACAGTTAAAGTATGTTATATTACATAATATAAGTTTAATATGAGTCAGTTTATACAAATCAATAAAAGCCAGCTGTGCATTTAATACTTATTATTAAGGGGAAATATCTTTGTGCAATATGTTTGATATCACTACTTAATCTCCTTATGATGATACTTTTCATGTTACATAATATGTAGTTGGCAGCAGTTACAAAACGATAAGACTTTGCAAACTCAGCTTTCATGGTATGGTTGATCTGAACAGGGCTGTATCACAAGTCTGGACTGCTCCCATGATTTCTGTAAAAGTTGTCAACAGTTTTAAAACAGTTTACATTAATTAGAATTGTATATGTTGCAATATACAGCATCAGTCTGTGTGATGTGGCAGTTCTGCAATATCATGTAACAGTGATGTCATCACTGTACTCCACCTGGTAACTGCATTTGAATAAAAAAGGAAATCATTAGGTTGACAATGACAAAGCATGTTTATACCAGTATGAACTCTCAGTCTGTCAGCAGCAAATGTAAACGGACGAACAAATGACACTGAGCTGTGTTCCTGTGACTCAGCATTTTCTCAATTATGTCATGGAACAGTATGTTTTTATGTGTGTTATTTGATCAGCTCTCCAGAGTCCAGGTGGGTAACCTTCACTTTTACACCTGCCATAACCTTCTCGGTTTGGCAACACACCAGGTAACATTTAAACAATAGCCTCCATATCTTTTGTTATATTCTGTTCTTAAAAACCATATCACAAAACTGTATGTATATATAACTAATTTTAACACTGAAATAAAGAATACTGAGATAATTTACAAAACATACTATGACAGAACAAATTTACAATGTGTAATAGGTGCAGTTTTGTCTTAAAGACACAGTTTGCTGAAAAATATATATATTTCTATTATATACTCACAAACAATAAAAACATTTTTGTATGACATGAGGTTAAGTGGATTTTATTTTTGAGTGAGCTATCCAATAATTTGCCAGTAATTTTGTAAGCTGATTTTGTAGCAACATATTTTTATATAGCAACAGATTTCCCCCACTCCCTCTGAACATTACATGACACATAGTAAACTCAGATGTAAAGAACAAAGCCAACAAGTATGTGAATGCTGCAGAAGCACGTCAAATGTAATTGTCATTCTGTAAGAGCGTCATAGAACTGGGACTGAAGCATTTAGGGCATTGAAACTGATACATCAAGTTTCAACACACAAAACCACATGCAGTTTAACAGGAATAAGCAGGCATTGCACACTAACTAGTTCATTCCACCAATCAAAAAAACTGAGCACAACACCACATGCTTACAGTCATGGCCAAAAATACCCTTGCAATTCTGTCAGAAAATGTAACCCTTCTCTCAGAAAATGTTTTGGTACTCATGTTTATTTTTTGTTTTTGCATTGGAGCAACACACACAAACATGATAAAATTATACACAGAACCCAAAAAATGCACTTTGACAAAATTATTGGCACCCTTAACTTATTATTTGGTCCACCCCCTTTGGAAAAAAGAACTGAAATCATGCACTTCCTGTAACCATGAATGAGTTTCTTACAACCCTCTACTGGAATTCTGAACCCCTCTTCTTTTGCAAACTGCTCCAGGTCATTCAGATTTGAAGGATGCCTTTCTCCCAGCTGCTGTTTTGAGATCTCTCCACAGGTGTTCTATGGGATACAGGTCTGGACTCATTACTGGCCATTTCAGAACTCTCCAGCACTTTGTTTGTAACCATTTCTGAGTGTTTTTTTGAAGTGTGTTTTGGGGCATTGTCCTGCTGAAAGACCCATGACCTCTGGTGGAGACAATCAGTCAGCTTTCTGACACTGGCCACTACGTTGTGCCCCAAAGTTCTTTGATAATCATCAGATTTCATGATACCGTTCACACAGTCAAGGAACCCAAAACATCTTTGAACCTCCACCATGTTTGACTGTAGGGACTGTGTTCTTTTCTTTGAAGGCCTCATTTCTTTTTCTGTAAACAGTGCTATGATGTCCTTTACCAAAAATCTAAACTTTTGTCTTATCTGTCCACAGTACGTTTGTGGTTTCGTCGCATACGTTTTTGGCAAACTCCAGTCTTGCTTTTTTATGCTTTTGTGTCAGCAGTGGTGTCCTACCATAGCGTCCCTTTCATTCAGATGGCAACGGACAGTGCGAGCTGACACTGTTGAACCCAGATCAGCATGAATTTGTTTGGAAGTTAATCAGGGTTCTTTATCCACCATACTTTGTTGTAATTTTTCATTAATTTTGCTCTTGCGTCAACGTCCAGGAAGGTTAGCTACAGTGCCATGGGCTGTAAACCTCTTGATGATATTGCGCACAGTGGACACAAGAACATTAAGATCTCTGGAGATGGACTTGTAGCCTTGAGATTGTCCATATTTTTTTTCACAGACAGCTCTGTACACTTCTTTCTTTGCTCCATGCTCAGTGTGACACTGAGTTGAGTGACTCAAAGGTTGAGTCAGCTTTTCTCCATTTTAACTGATTGCAAGTGTAATTACTGTATGAGTTCTGTGAAATTTGATCAAGTTTGACTTTTTTTTTTAGTGCAAACAAAAACAACAAGCACATGAATACCAAAACATTTGCATTTTCTGAGAGAAGTGTTGCATTTTCTGACAGAATTGCAAGGGTGCCAGATTTTTGGCCATGACTGTATAATCTATAAAACATCTAACTACATGGACAGTGTATTTCTAGTTCCCAGTGTGCTTTGCGTGAGATTGGGAGGGTAAATGTTGAAATCGGTCAAATGTTATTTATGTTCTTTGCATGTTTGTATTTGAAGTGTAAAGAAAAAAAAAGTTTTCACATTTTAAGTATTTAACATAGGAGTGCTGTTTAGAATTTTAAAACGTCTTTAACATGATTTTATTTTAGTGTAGGGTGACCAAACATCCTGTTTTTTTTACATCCTGTTCTGGCCACCCTGGTTGCTTTTTATAAAGTGATGAAAATGTCCTGGTTTTCATTGTTTTTCATTGGGCAATTAAATGGACTGGCACCAGGGTCTATCCACTAACAACATTTATGTGGATGAGTGATATATGATCATATATGAGTGAGCCACCAGATTGGAATGATGTGGAGACCTGCATCAAGTACCTAAGAGAGAAAGGGGTGTCAATTCATGATGTCAAGTGTCTTGACCAGGTGCCAATCTGAAGAAATGCATAGAAAGGTGCAACAGTGATAAGGAGTTCATGGGCCTGCAGGTTCACCAGAAGTGGACCAAATACTTTGAGAAGGCCAAAAGCATTGCATGCTACTCAGAACTAATAAAGATTGCACTGTTTGTCACAATGCAAATGCTGAGAGGGTTTTCTCACTTATGCAGAGCCAGTGGACAAAGGAGAGGAACCAGCTCTCTGTTGAAAGGGATTCTGTTTGTGCAATACAACTTCAAAGACACTTCTTGCAAAAAATGCTGGGAAAGATCAGCTCTACAGCAAAATATAAATGTACAAACAAGGAGGATGATGAAGAAAAACAGGATGAAGAGGAAAATGAGGATAAAGAAGAAAACTAAAGAGATAGATATTTTTTGTTCGTTTTTGTAAGTTTGTGTGAGCTATTTTTGTTAAATTTAGATATATGTTAATATAGCAGAGGTATTTTTTTGGTTATTTAGTATTTATTTATTTTAGTTCTATCATTATTTAATTTGTTGTTTTTGAAACTTATAATAAAACATGTTGAGTAACCTCTGAGAAGCCTATTTAAATTTATGTCTTTGGTTATAGATAGTATTTTGTAATATAACAATTTTCTATCCATAGAGGAGGCATACTTTAAATATATTGAAATTATAAGGCATCTTTGAATAAACCTCGAGTATCATTTGAGTATCTCATTGCCAGGCCAAGTGTCTTGGTTTTTGGTAATCAAAATATGGCCACCTTATTTTAGTGCCCTGAAATTTTCAGGTGTTTGACTTCCCATAGACATAGAATTACAATCCATTCAAGAAAAGCTGACACCACAGCTAAAATGAGCAATTAAATGCCAAGGTATCCGTACTGATTATTTTAAATGTTTTAAGAATTTATAGCAACAACAGCTATTAGCTGCCTCCTGACTGAAGCTAAGCAAGGTTAAGTCTGGTCAGTACCTGTGTGACTGAAATCCTGAGAGAAATTGAGGTTGCTGTGTTGTTAGTGAGGCCAGCAGGGGGAGCTCATCCTGTTGTCAGTGCAGATCCTATTGCTCCAGTGTAGTGTTGACACTAAAGACAAAGTCCTTGTGATGTTATGACTTTCTGTACACTTCAGGGTCTCCCTCAGATAGATTTGGTGTGGGGGTGTGTATGTGTATAAAACTAGTGGCCTAATATTGAATCAGCGGCATCACTCCACACTGCATACTCAAGACAGCATAAACAATGACACAGCAACACTCGTTATAAATTTTGATCCACTGTAAAGACTGGAGCCTCAGCCCAGGTTTACATAATGTACTCAATCTTTAAGTAAATTAAACCTATATGGGCCTGTATGAACTATACAGATACGCACGAACAAGATCAGGTAAGTGCAGAGTGGTTTACCATTCGCTGCTTTCAGTCTAAATGGAAAGTTGTATTCAAACAGTTATAGACCAAAACACACTTGGCAATCAATCCTAATGTGCCAGATACCATTTGAGTTTTCTGCATAGGCTCTTGTAGTAGTAAGAGCATTGTTATCGGCACAAAGGTCAACCAATATCTACTGCATATCAGTTAATCCAGGAACGGCTTGCAAATGGTTTAACCATTACCTTTATGTAGGCCAGAAAAAAAAACAAATCATTAACTGCCAAAAGATAAACACTGGTTCAAACATCACTTCTGTATTCACTATAACCTCTAACACACCTGTTTATTTAAAGACAAAGACACCAGTCAATCCAGCCAAAAATGTTTATTCATCAGATTCACTTGGTTAAAACCAATTAGTGTACATTAAACACAAAAGCATTAGCTTGGTGACTAAAAACCACAAGATGACAAATTAAAGAGCCAGTATCTTATAAATGTAGCCTCTAAAATGTTAACCCCTTTGAAGGCTTTTCAAATCTAAACATCTGCATTAGAGCTACAGGATAACATTGCTTGATGATTTAAGCATACAGTATAGCTGTATTCGCAACATGCATATGATCTCAGGGCTGCATTTAGCTGCTGTCTCCATCCAGGGTGTGCTTGTCAAACAGGTACTCCGCCATCCTGTTGTTGCCAGCATCCATCTTAGAAAGGTTGGTGATGTGGTCACCAAGCTTCTTGATGGCCTCAACCTGCTCATTCAGGTAGTGAGTCTCCAGGAAGTCACACAGCTGTTGAACAAGACACCAGGAGAGATGTTAAAAAAGATTTAATTCAACATATTAAGAGGGGATAGAGGCATTAAATGTACATTAAAACATGAACTTCAGAACTTACATGAGGGTCTCCCTTCTCAGAGGCAACCTTATGCAGGTCCAGCAGAGCCTGGTTGACGTTCTTCTCCAGCTGGAGAGCACACTGCATAGCAGTCAGTCCATTGTCCCACTCATCACGCTCAGGTTTCTGAGGAGACGGAGACAAAACACGTCAGTGAGCATGTGATACCCCCTCCCCCTTCAATTCAACAAGCTATTTCAAACATGCATAGATTCAGGGCCAGTATCAAATCGTTCAAAATTGAAATGAGCATTTCTAATGCAATCACCTTAACGTCCTGAAGGACGATGCGTCCTCCTCTCTTGTTCTGGAACTCCATGAACTTCTCGGCATGTTCACGCTCCTCCTCACTGTTCTCCTTGAAGAACTTGGCAAATCCAGCAAGAGCAACATCATCCCGTTTGAAGTAGTGAGCCTGCAGGGAACAAAATCGATTAAAAACACTTACGCGGTGGCGTGAAAGTGATTAGATAACGAACAATAAACAACAGTTTCAACATTGTCGCATCCAAGAGAAACAAAAGCCAAAAGACATGGTTTAGCACATGAATTTTGGGGGGGAAAGAGATACTTACCATGGAAGTGTAGGTGTAGCCAGCATGAAGCTCCAAATTCACCATCTTGTTGATCAAAGCCTCGCAGTCGCGATCGTAGTTCTGGCGAATCTGAGAATCCATTTCGGCGGACTTTTCAGCGTTTTATTATCAAAATGATGGTAAAAAAGAATAAATAGGAAATGTGTCGGTTTCCAAGGGAGAGTCCAGCGAGATCGAAGTTCCGTTCAATCACTGTTGAAGCAAGAACCTCTTCAGATCTTCCCGAAGCTGTGAAATGGAAGGTGCGCGTTCGTCTTTTATACGCTCACAACATGACGCGCTAGTGGAACTGAAACCAGCCAATCAAAGAACGAACTGTATGAGGAAGTGGTATACAGTCAGCTGACAGTCAGTAGACAAAGGAGATAAGATATTTTCCCCTTTTCATAATTAATGGCAAGCTGAATTGAACAGAAAATTATTTGATATGCAAGGTTTTGTGGGAGTAATGTGTAGACGATGCAAAATGTAGACAATATCAAACCTTTCAGAATAGTAAATTCAGTTTTGTTATCAAACAAGCATATGGCATATTTACATTACGGGGTGTAAAACAATAATTTAAATATTGGAAAAAAAAATATTGAACAGTAAAAAATATAATTCAGCACGTTTGCTTTTAATCGACCTGTGCCACTTTGTATTTTCACAGCAAACATTTGAACCTTATACACTATTTACAGAAAGGATGAAATTACCTTTGCCTTTCTTGGCACACTTGACTTCGAGTCAGGACCAAAGTGTGTTCAAATAGTGAAATGAAATCGTTTAATAAGGCCTAAAAAGAAGTATTTTTTTAATCAACATGATGCTAATTTGCTGTGCTGCGTATGGCCATATGGTAAATATCATGGGACAGTCTTTCAATAACAGCTGTATGAAGCACTGTTTTTCACTTAGTAACTGACTTTTGGTGTAAAGGCAATCCATCAGGTGACAGTGACTAAGCATTTTGGCATAATTTGCACACGAAACCTCGCTTTTGTCAGCAATAAAATATGTAGGCTACACTCACAAGACTCGGTATTGTGCTTTGTCACCGTGACTCAGCAGCATTTCGCCATTTCACTTCCTCATGCATTGCGTGAGCACATTTGAAACTTGAATGAACTCTTAGGGTGTGTACTAGTCTCCATTTCACCTTTGTAGTAACGTAATCAGCCTTTAGCGTAGGTAGAATGCCACACGTATTTTCATATCACTATTTGTTATATAAACGACTTTTTCGGGTAGTATAATAGATATCTAGCAATATCTGAATGAGGTGACAATTGGGAAGGTTAGCCTACTTTGGAAATGTAATAAGTTACAGATTACAAGTCACCCTATTTAAAATGTAATAGCCTAGGTAGTGTAACTATTTCAATTACTTTATTAAATTAATGTAACTAATTAAAGCACAGCTACCACAAAATTAGACTTTAGCGCTTCTACTTTAAGATCATTCTGAGGTTAAATATATATTTAAAATCATAACTAGATATAGTTTAATAGCTATGATAGTAATTTACTTACATTTAATTTTTATAACTGATTACAGTTGCATTTATTTTGTAATTAAATTATGCAAATCCATTACATGTAACTAGTTACTCCCCAAGGCTAGACTTGTGTAAATTTATAATCTAAATAATACTTTATGGTACTTTATAAGTCTTTCCAGATAGCACAGGTATGTCTTTAAGTCTAAGACATCTGATAAAAAGCGTCATAAAATACATCTTGGAAATGTAAATGCAGACTTCAAATAGATGTCCTTGTGATGTACGTGTGCTATCAGAGGTGGCTTGCCATTGCTTTTTTTTTTTTTTTAGAACAGTAGAACAGAGTACAACTAATTTTCGGGCCAGTTTTCTGATTGTTTAATATCTTTTTAATCACAGTGTTCATTTAATCACTCTAAACAAACATCACATATATGTCTATATATGACAACAGGGAATGTATGATAATGTTTTACATTTTTTACATTTGTAATATAACCTGACTACTGTTATTGCAATAAACAAGTTAGACTTGTTATAACAGTTCTTTATTTGTCAGAATACAACCGTCTATCATGAGGAACAATAATAAAAGCACTCTTCCTTAATTCACATGACTTGAAAGTAAAACAAACGTTAGAGGTTCATCTAACATGCCCAGTCGCTTTATGTTGTCCAAATGGCTTGTGGAAAACTTTAATAATAAGTGCTTTATGCAGTAGGGATCCAAATACTTTTCCAGACCACCGCCTTCCTCCAAAGCTCTTCTTGAAGAGAGGGATTTGAGCTGGTCCAGTTTTGTCCAGCTTTCTTCTCCTCCTCCTCGTCACAGTGTAGCCACAGATGTTTAAGGGGACTGACACAGGAGTACTGAAGAAACTGACAGCCCTGATGAAAAGAAGTTTCATACATACAATAAGATGAGTGCTGACAAAACATTTTCCTTGCTTAAAGAGGGCTTGTATGCTTATACAGTTATATAGAGCAATCTTTGTAAATGTACCTGCCAAGATCAAATACACAGTGTTTTATTCCGTAAATCTCAATGTCTATTTGTCTGTTCATTTAAAAAAAAAAAATCCCTCACCTCTTTACTTCCCCAATACCAAATGCTTTGAATCACACTGTGGTTGGCAAGTGCCTGGGTCAGCTGATCCCTGCTCCCTGTTATTATACTAACCAGACCTCCGGGGATATTAGAGGCCTGCAGGACCTTTGAGCAAAAAACAGAAGTTGAATACATTACAAACATAAAGAATTGTAATGTGACGATAAGAATACAGCGCAAGTGTGAGGGGTCTACTGCTACCACTTTAAACATACACATACAGTCGAAGTCAAAAGTTTACATACACCTTGCAGAATCTGCAAAATGTTAATTATTTTACCAAAATACAAAACATCATACAAAATGCATGTTATTTTTTATTTAGTACTGACCTGAGTAAGATATTTCACAGAAAATACAATTAGTAAACGAGAAAATAACACGATTCTTAATGCTGTGTTGTTACCTGAATGATCCACAGACATTTTTTTCTTTTAGTTTTTCCTTCTGATAGTTTAAACCTTCTGTAATAGTTGAATGAGTCCCTCAGTTGTCCTCAGTGTGAAAAGATGGATCTCAAAATCATAGTTGTTGTTGTAAAGGGTTCAAACACACAAAAATGCTAAAAAAAATAAATAAATAATTTGGCGGGCAGTTTAACTGTTCAGGACAAACAAGGGACTCATGAACAACTATCACTAAACAAAAACACAGCTGTGGATCATTCAAGTAAAAACAGTATTTAAAATCAAGTGTATGTATATAATTGTATATATAAAGTGTATATAAATTCAACTATTGTTATCTCTTGTGGACTATATGTAAATGTATTTTATGTGAAATATCTTATTCACCTCAGTACTAAAAAAAATAACATGCATTTTGTATGCTCCCTCTTATTTCGGTAAAATAATTAACATTTTGCAGATTCTGCAATGTGTATGTAAATTTTTGACTTCAACTGTATACAGAAATGTATTTATTGGAGAAGTAACAAACCTGTATAAATTCAAGAGCTGGAAGAGGGTATTTTTCACTTGGCACCATGACAACAGCATTACCCATGGCAACAGTTGCCCCTAGCAGGGACACCAGAGACAGCAGTGGTTTGGAGTTGGGAAGAATCACTCCCAGCACCCCTAAAGCCTCAGGAGTTGACAGGGCGGAACCAGACTGTGGTGGAAACTTTGAGATGGACATTTAATTAGAAAGCAGGCAAATGACATCTTGGGTTAGTTGGCTCTTCGCAAAGACCCACCCCTCTTAGTTACTTTGGCCATGGCACTCTCACGCCACACATCATGTTCTCACACAGTGAAAAATATATTCCGGAGCAAAGAGAACAAGACAAAGCAGGTTACCTTTGCTATGAAACAAATTGTGTAATTTTATGAGAAATTCAAACAATAAATGCCATTTTGTGGCTCTTTATTGTGTCATGATAGATTGCTGTAAACCTGTCATCTCTTCCTCTTTACTGGTTATAGTACGAAATACACTTGAATGAACATCAGAAGGTATTTTGTTTCAACCATAGAAAGACGTCAATACACCATTCATGTGTCTGGTTTGTTTGTCAGACAAAATGGCAGATTCAGCATTATGACTGATCAGATTGCCTGTCAATCAAACTCCCTGCGAAGGGTCAATTGTGCAAACATTACAATTAATAAATAATAAATTAATTAACCAATTTAAAAATATCATAGGCTCTTACTGGAGTTCCACCCTGCTCTTTATCACAGCGTGCAGCCCAATCAGAGAGCCTTGAGACGCTGAGCTCCACTTCTTTCTCTGCCTCTTCTAATGGGATGCCTGTTTGAGTCTGGATTGATACAGACAAGTCCCGCTTCCTCTTATCTAGATTGTCAGCGAGTGAATAAAGGCACTGAGAGCGTGCAGCGGGGCTTTTCTTCATCCACCTGCAACAACAAATGTAGCATCACAGCAATTCTGTCACTATTTTGTCAAAAAAGGTCGACCTGAATTTGTTTTGGTCCATATGTTTTACTTTTTAATACTCTCCTACCCTGGTTGGACCTTAATGGCAGCCTCTACTGCATTCCGGACATCCTTCCTGCCTCCGTCGGGGCAGTGAGCCAGTACAGCTCCCCCAGGGGCCAACACTGACCTGCTGCAGCCCGAGTCAGCTTTACACAACTGGCCACCCACAAGCTGGGAGTAAAAGCGCGGAACACTAAGAGAGAGACAAAGAGAGAAATGGGTCATAGAAGAAGTCTGAGTTTAGCAGACATCAGTAGTGGACATTTAGCCACATTTTATATACTTAAGGTTATAAATTAAAGTTACAGTAACACTATTAAATAATATAATATAGTGAAGAAAGTGTTATCTTAGTTTTGTTTGCGTGCAAGATATGTTCTCGTAGCATCATAAAATTACGGTTGAACCACTGACTTAACACGGATTATGTCCTTATTACCTTTCTGGACCTTGTACGTGTCAGTTGCTGTCTTTGCAGGGTAATAAAGCTCTCAGATTTCATCAAACATATCATCATTTGTGTTCTGAAGATGAACAAAGGTCTTACGGGTTTAAAACGGCATGAGGGTAATTAATGACAGAATTATCATTTTTGGGAGAACTACCTCTTTAATAAAGGTCGCAAATTCTCAGAGGTATGTAAAAAGGAAAATGGGGGGAAAAGGGGAATTCTTCAATAGCGGACCTATTTCTATAGTACAGAGTAGTGAAATATAG
Source organism: Cirrhinus molitorella (assembly GCA_033026305.1). Lineage (NCBI taxonomy): Eukaryota > Metazoa > Chordata > Actinopteri > Cypriniformes > Cyprinidae > Cirrhinus > Cirrhinus molitorella. The sequence continues at coordinate 32,675,187 of CM065117.1, read as the reverse complement.
TACAGGAAGTGGCTCAGAAAATGTTTCCAGCAACGTCACAATTCATTTTCAAAGAGAAGGGTGAGTGGAAACTCCCACACAATCTGCTGCTAGAAGTGTCGCTACAATACCAAGAAAATCAATTAAATTATATTTTGAGTTTAGTACAGGGTCTCTCTCCAAATTTGGCTCCAAATCTTGGGTAAAATTGTCATTTTGACCCATGACATTAAATATTTCACCAGGAAAAATAAAAGACTACAATCAAAACTCTGGTTAAATTCAAACGCTCACTGATGCCTCTGAAGGAAACACGATGCATTAAGAGCCAGGTGTGAAAACTTTTGAACAGAATGAAGATGTGTACATTTTTCTTACTCATATTTTTTTCTATTTAGCACTGCCCTTCAGAAGCTACTGAAGGTGCTTACATGTTTCCCAGAAGACAAAATTAGTACAATTTCCCCTTATCTTCAAATTCAAAAAGTTTTCTTAATGGATCTTAATGCATTATGCTTCCTTCTGAAGCATCAGTGAGAATTTGCACCTTTTGTAATAGTTGCATATGAGTCCCTCACTTGTCCTCAGTGTGAAAAAATGGATCTCAAAATCATACAGTATTTAACGGAAAGGCTTCAAATACACAAAAATGCAGAAAAACCAAAGAATTTGTGGGATCTAAAGGATTTTTCTAAAAAAAAAAGAAAAAGAAAAAGAGGCGGGCAGTTAAACTGTTCAGGACAAATAAGTGACTCGTGAACAACTATCATGAAACGCACACAAAAAAAGCTGTGGAAAAATGGGGTACCATTGCAGTTTACCATTAAACTATTGAAGGATACCCACCTTGAAGGATCAAATCCTTCAGGTATCATGACTTTGGAGGTTGCAGAGCCAAAATCAGCATAGTTGATAGAGCTGGGGCTGGAGCGAGGGAGGGATTGTGAATGTGATGGTCGAAGGAACTGATACAGACCCTACAGAGGAACAGAAAGCCCAGAGTCAGAAACTTTGAACCACTCACCAACAAAGACCATACAACCAATCAGAAAGAGTACAGAAACCCATAGGAACAGAAACAGTGGCGCAGACAACAGTGAATCCCATTTTTGGCAGTTGAAACTAAACATATGACCATTTTTATAGTATACCTCTCTGCCTCCATCGGTGCAGTTCCCGCTCTCCCTTCGTCCACACAGAGGCAATGCAGGATCCATTACAGAATGACAGTTCACCCAAACTGAACCTACACACAGACTATGGGATAGGGTGTGGGAGAAAAAGAGTTAAAAGAAGAGAAGAGATCAAGATGACAATAGACGGTTATCTAAATACTTGACAAAGCATGGATGTACCTCTTTGCAGACTCCAAAGCCAGAGTCAAATCTTCAGTCCAGATAGAGGCCGCCTGACCATGAGGACTGTGGTTTCCTATACACAACCACAGACCAGAAAATGTTTCACTTAAATTGAAACAGCATTAATATAATATGTAAATGTGTAAAAATATTTAATTAAAAATATAAGTATTTTTACTTCACTCAGACAATACTGCATGCCTATGAAAATAATCAATTATAGCAAGATTTTTAGCTTCATATAAATCAGTTATTTTTCATTACAGCCTCACCGAGAGTAACTCCCTCAGCAGAGCTCCTGAAGGATATGAGGGGCAGCACAGGGCCTGGAGGAGGTGAAATCACAGAGTCGCAGGAAGGAGCCAGTCCACACATTACAGTAGGGGGGTAGAGAGCTACAGTAGATACAGGTGGACATGATTGGATCATCTACAAGAAGAAACACAAAAAGATGAATGCATTCATCCATTAAATACTTAAAAACAAATCCTAAAATATTTGGTGCAATCTAAAATTAAATGTTGACACACCGTCGCACCCTGCTGCTGAGCCTCCTGAACTGCAGCATCTATACGGTTCCTGTCAGTGTCTGTGGCAAGAGCAACGCATTTCATCCCAGTCATTCTCAACTTCAGCCTTGCCACAACACTGTCCAACACTGATTCTTGCACGCAGAGCACCCACTGGAACTGGACAAGACAAAGAGTGAAGCAGGCAAAAAGATAAATATTATATTTGTTCTATATATGATGCTACTGCAGTGCAGTCTGCACCCTCAGCAGACTATGGCGGTACTGTTTTCCTTTTGAAAATAAGCACTAAAATAAATATCAAGTAGTATATATTAAATGTTAGATGCCTAAGTATTAAATACATACATACTATATAATATTTCCTATTTTTCTTGCTGAAAACTTGTAAAATAGTTACTGTATACACTACCAGTCAAAAGTAAAAAAAATAAAAAAAAAAGTCCAAAAACCCCCCCCAAGTCTGCATATATTTAGTACAGCAAAATCAGTACAATTTTGATAGTAAAAATATTTTTACTATTTAAAATAACAGTTTTCTATTACTGTATAACGTTTCATATTTTAAAATGTAATTTATTCCTGTGATCAAAGCTAAATTTCAGTCTTCAGTGTCACATGATCCTTCAGAAATCATTCTAATATGCTGATTTGCTGTTCAGGAAACATTTATTATTATTATTATTATCATCAATATTTAAAACAGTTGACAGAATTGAATTTTTTTTTTTTCAGGATTCTAAATAGATAAATAGAAAGATCCAAAGATCAGCATTTATCTGAAATAAAAAGCTATACCATTCAAAAGCTCAGTCAGTATAACTGTGGGGGGACAGAAATTATAGAAAGAACACTTTTATTTAGCAAAGATGCTTTAAATTGACCAAAAGTGATGATAAAGACATTTATAATGTTGCACAAGGTTTCTATTTCAGATAAATGCTGTTCTTCTGAACTTTCTATTCATCAAAGAAACCTTTTCAACAATAATAATAATAAATGTTTTTTGAGCAGCAAATCAGAAAAGGATCATGTGACAGGAGTAATGAAATCACAGGAATAAATTACATTTTAAAATATATTAAAATTGAAAACAGTTATTCTAAATAGTAAAAATATTTCAAAATTGTACTGCCTTTGCTGTACTTTGGATCAAATAAATGCAGGCTTGGAGAGCAGAAGAGACTTCTTTAAAAACATTAAAAATCTTACGGTTCAAAAACTTTGACTGGTAGTGTATACTGAAATATTCTTGATATGAATGTATTTGATCAAAATACACTAAAACAGCAATATTGTGATATAGCTGTACTTTTTACTTACATCTCTTTTCTTCTTGAAGGCCAGCTCTATCACTCCATCCACAGCACTGTCTAGGTCTGCCGAATCAAAGATGATAAAAGGGCACACAGAACTAAGTGACAGAGAGAAAGACATGGGGACTCCCCAACCAGCCACCGCTTTAGCGAGGGCTTCTCCAGTCTGTTGTCTTCCACTGTAGGTCAGGTAGTTCACTTGTGGATTTTGAGCCACTTTGGCAGCCAGTGATGCTTCATTGCCTGTGACCACATTCAGCACTCCAGCAGGGAGTCCAGCCTCCATAAACAGCTGAGCCAACAGAAGGGCAGGAAGAGTGGTTGTCTTGCCAGGCACCACAATAACAGCGTTGCCTAGAAAATAAATAGACGTGTAAATAAATAATGATTAAATGGGGACGCCGTATGCCCATTTTCCACAAGTTTGTATGATTCTTTAGGGTCTCCATGAAATGTCAGCAACATACTTTGGTTAAAATTCCTCAATGGTCGTGTAAAACAACACCCTTTTTACCTCGTCAAAAACAGCTCCGTTTACAGCGACCCGTTTTGGTGCATGTCTCTTTCAATGATAAAGAGATATTGCTCACTCCACCACCTCTTCTGTTTTTTTGTGTATTTGGTGGCACACTACCATCAAAAACAAAAGGAATCCACTGCGTTCTCAGTGACTCTGATGTCGAGAGAAAATTAAGACTCTTGTGTTCACTTTTACATCCAACTACAAAACACCTTCATTGCTTATGACACATTGTTTTGCAGAGAAAAAGCCAGACAGGGTACAACTGGTTGAGGGCAGAAATATGCTTATATGGGACAGTCTGTCAGCGGTCGTGGGCGGGGCCTGATCAGTATGATGTCATACTGCTCAGGAAATCAAAACGGCTTGATAATTGAGACTGTTTAGGTTTTTGGGGGGATTCAAATATAGGAGTGCATTTTTATCATTGCAGGGTGGTTGTGTCCAAACACTGCTAACACACATTTATATGCAAACACCATGTAAAAGTGAATTTTGCATATATAATTGCTCATATGATTAAATCATTTCATGATTCAAGAGAAAGACTCACCCATAGCTAGAGCAGGTAAAACCTTAAGCATAAGAAAGTAGACAGAGCAGTCATCTGAAACAACCACTGCCACGACACCTAGTGGAGAGACAAAACATAACATGAGTCTTCCAATCATGCCTTCTACTTACAACACATTTTCTCAATGTCTTTAACAAGTTCTGTCTCTCAAAAACAAACTCTCACATACCTTGCGGGATCCACTCAGGCATGAGCGTGTCTCGTAGTTGGGCCCAGCTGGCATAGTATTGGGCCAGTCTAATGAGCCCAGCAGGAGAGGCAGATGACTGAGAGAGCTCACATAGCTCAGACACACATTGACTGTGTCGCTGCAGGACACTCGCCAACCTGGGGCACAGACATGTATTAATAATGATGCAACATGTCTATTACTGTGATAGGTGATTTACTTATGACATGACTTTGAGTAAAGTTATAGTACTTAAGTAACACTTTGGCTCTTTGGTAACAGCTCAGTTCACTCCAGGTTTTGAAGCCTCCAGCTGCAGATGAGGCAGCAGACGCAACATCCTCATCTTTAGCACAAACAGTGCTGCAGACCACCGCTGCTGTAGACAGGAGAAGGAGGAGGGCAGGAGATGTTATCTTATCATTGCATGGAAGATTATATAACAGATATGAACTTCGGGAAGAGATCATATTGCTTACCGTTGGAATCAGTCACATCCTGGGTCTGTCTGTCTGCAGGGCTGGAAAATTTCCCATCAATAAAGAGGCCAAGAATGCGAGAGTGTTTCTCCAGCCATGACTGAGGAGAGAGAATGACACAGGGTTTGTGTTTTAAGGAGAATGAATATCACACACAAAGTGAACAGCAATAATGACATTACACTTGAATATTTGGTTCAAGTTTTGCTGAAAATTAAAATTCCTCTGAAGAGAAATGTGTGATTTAAGTAAACAAACTGTTGTTTGGTTGTTCCACCTCTCTGAGGGAACCAATAGAATTCCTTCGTAAAAAACAGGGTGAAGGTTGCAGTAGATCATTCATAGAACATATGGCTCTCTTACAAAACACATAAAACAGTTAACTATTTTGAACTTTGCTCACAGCACCTAAAGGGGTAGTTTACAAGAAAACTTAATTTACTTACTCTTACTAATATTGTTCCAACCTCTATGACTTTTATGAAGTGTGATGTAAGCTCAGTCACCTTTCACTTTAATTGCATGGCAAAAAGTATCAAACAAAGTGAACGGTGAGTTCGTAACCTGCCTAAGATGTTATTTTGTGTTTCGTGTGAGAAAAAAAAACCCTACATGCTGAGGATACGTAAATAACTGAATTTGTACTCCTTTTAAACATCCATTGTTTTTAATGAGAATTTACAGCAGGAGGACCACTAGCATCTTGTCACATGCTTTTCTCGTGAGCTGTCTGCATCCTAATGTAGCCTACTGTCACATGTAAACAATTTTCACGTTGGGTGAAAAGGTGACAGTATGCTGTTACTTTAAATGATACATGAGTATCACAATTGTGATTCAAAGTATTAAAATGCATGATACAAAAATAATTCAGCCCGAGAAAATAGCGCTTTACCTGTGCAGTTGCAGTGCTCGTGCTGGATGGTCCATACTCCATATTTTGAAAGATGTCGTGCACAGTCTTTGTAGAAATACCTGCCATAACAATTTAACCTGTAGAATAATAATTGTTCCAGAGTTCTGAAAAATATGCTAATTTAATGTCTTATTACAAAAGCACGATCTGGCGAATTCTCGATGGCAATGAAACACGTAAATATTACACACAATTCAAAAGAGCACTCAACTTGAGCTCTCAACTCCACGCTGTTATTTCTTCCTGGGTTGTATTGTGTTGCCAGATCATGCATTATAATCAAGCAATGTGGTATAAAATAGCAAAACGCCAAAAAAGCTAAAACTTTCTGATTTGACAGAAAGCCTGGATGGAACACCATAGAAAAAAATTCTACAAAAAAATAAATAAATTAATTAATAAATTAATTAATTAAATTAAATTAAATTAAAACGTGATTAATCAAGACTATATTACAAGTTGTTGCAAAGTAGGCCTGTTTTCAGAATTTTTTTATTCCAATATACTTTTAAAATAATACAATACTTAAAAATAATTAGAAATTCATTACGGAAAACACACAGTCTACTTACCCTTATGTGTAAGTTTATGAACAAACAACCCCAGAGATGCTTATAGTAAGTGGACATGGCAACACTGGTTACAGTCTACTACGTCAAAGTAAACCCCTCCTGATTATACAATTGACTAAGAAAGCAGAGGAACACATTATTCACAAAAATAGACCGAGCTGTCACTATAATAAGTAGAACTTTAGCGCACAGGACTTTATTGTAAAACCATAGTCGTTGTATGGCATAGATATCAGATAGACGACTCAAAGGAAGGCGTCCATACTTCCCATGTAGGCTGTGTCTCATTTCTAAGGTTGCACCCTTCGGCCAAATACGTAATCGATGTTGTCTCAGTTCAGAAAAGTACCCATTATAACGTTAACTGTTGTTCATAGTAAGGCACAAACTGCTGTAACATATTTCTTATTTTGGAATGCAATGGTTACTTTTCTGAAATGAAGCAGCTGACGTAGGCAGCCGACATAGGCGACCTCCGGAGGGCGCAGCCTTCGAAATGAAACAGGAATTGGAACTCATAGGTACAAAAGTTGGAGTAGCCTACTGAAATAGAGTGGTATTCCCCATAGCTACACCCAGCCGAAAACATCACTGAAACACTAAATAACAACAATAATAATATATAGAGATATATGTTACTGATATGGCTTGCGAAGTCTCGCAGGGTAAGTGACAACTGTTTAGTCTGTGCTCTTAAGCGATGTTAGATGTGTGTTACTGATGTTTCTCTTCGCTCTACAGATGACCAGATTGGAGAAGCACTCTTAATAGGGTACGTTTCACTTTTTTAAAGTTATGATATCGTTGTATGTCGTATTTTAACTTTACTGTAACTTATGTCACCGTAAATGGCTAGTCTGTTTAAATATACTTAGTATTTTTAAATATATTTTTCTAACCCAGCTTTAGAAACTTTGAAACATTTTTATAAAACACACAAATTGAGAGACATTTGTAGGGAAATGAAAACGAGGAAAGTGGATACATATAGACATGTCACACACACACACACACACACACACACACAGAGAGAGAGAGAGAGAGAGAGAGAGAGAGAGAGTAAATTAAATAGTAAAAGGGCAGTAACTGCTATACCACCTTTTAAATATGATTTTTGATTCAGATATCTCACATGTAATTAACAGAGCAAGCAGTAAGCAATAAGAAAAAAATTACAGTGCCAAATCCTCATTCATTAAGTTGAGGGTACATTTCACATCAACTAAATTTTAAGAGATGTTATACAAAACTCCCCCCATCTGTAAAAGAAACAACATTCAAGTTATTAAAAAATAAATAACTTACAATAGTTGACACACTCACCATTTTGACATTTCCAAAGGCAGGCCTTATCTCTCCAACCATGTTATTTTTTCATCAGGTTAATGTCAGTTTTAAATATATATTTGAATGAAATCATAAAAATATTGCAAACCATAAAAAATTACATTAAAAAAGAATACCATAAAAAGACAAAATATTGAAAAATATTATAATATTGGAATTTAGTTGACAGAACTTTAATGATTTAAAAAATGTAATTTAAATTTAATTTAAAAAATGTCTTTTTTCTGAAGTATTTTGATTTTAAAACATTTAATATATGGATAATGTTGATTAACATTTTTATTCATTTTTTAGAACTTGAGACCTACTTACTGGAAAAAAACTGTCATTTAATTGTAAGATTTGTGTGATGTTATAATATACCTACTGAAAAACTGCATTTTTCTAAAAAAAAATTGTTAGAAAATATAAAACTATCGTCAATGGGCATGAATTGTAGAACATCTGCTACACTATATTTGGTAGCAAAAAAATCGTTTTGGAAAATCGAAATGTCATACTGACTAGATTTTAATGTAATGATGGCTGTCAAAATCAGGCTGCTGTTTCATGCCATTGTTAATGTCATTTGAGGAAAGCTATAATGAAATGATTAGTGTTACTAACTGTGAATCTGTGATAGTATCTCTACAAACATTTGACGCAGTTACCAAATGAAATGTTTTTCAGGGTGGTAAGAGAAGAGGTGATGAGTGTATCAGGCAAAGTACATGCAACCCCACCAGCCCTTCCTGAAGCTCGACCAATAATCAACAGTCAGGACCAGAAGCTTGTTGAACAGCTGGCGGAGACCATCAAAGTGATCGGTGATAGGCTCGATCAGGATAAAGCATTCAATGAGTCAGTCTCACATTTTAATCTTTCTTAAACATCAGTGTTGCTGTCTACTCTATACTGGTTTTAAAACACCAGGTTTCACTTTCTGTTCTTCTTACCTCACAGCATGATTGATGGCTTAGTAAAAGTGGCTGATAAAAAAAGTTTCTGGGAGCTAGTGGAAAAGGTTTTCACAGATGGCCAGATCAACTGGGGGAGAATTATAGTGCTGTTCTATTCAGTTGGAAAACTGTCTGCAAAGGTATTGGATTAGCTGCATGTTTCTACTGTCTTTTTAAAATGTTTGTTAATATACAGTTGAGGTCAAAAGTTTTATATACACCATACATCTGCAAAATGTTAATTGTTTTAGCAAAATAGGAGGGATCATATAAAATGCATGTTATTTTTTATTTAGTACTGACCAGAATAAGACATTCCACATAAGACATTTACATAATAGTTCAGGAGAAAATAATTGTTGAATTTATAAAATTGACCCTGTTCCAAAGTTTACATACACTTGATCCATCTTTTCACACTGAGGGACTCATATGCAACTATTACAGAAGGTTCAAACACTCACTGATGCTCCAGAAAAAAAAATGATGCATTAAGAGCCAGGGTTGAAAACTTTTTGAATGTGAAGATCAGTGTAAATGAGCTTATTTTGTCTTTTGGGGAACATGTAAGTGTCTTCTGTAGTTTCTGAGTGGCAATACTAAATGAAAAATACATTATATTTAGGCAAAATAAGAAAAATATACACAACTTCATTCTGTTCAAAAGTTTTCACCCCCAGTGAGTGAGTGAGCATCAGTGAGTGTTTGAACCTTCTGTAATAGTTGCATATGAGCCCCTCAGTTGTCCTCAATGTGAAAAGATGGATCTCAAAATCATACAGTCATTGTTGGAAAGGGTTCAAATACACAAAAACAAACAACCCATGAACAACTATCATTAAAAATAAAACCCGCTGGGGTTCATTCAGGTAATAACACAGTATTAAGAATCAAGTGTATGTAAGCTTTTAAATGGGGGTCATTTTTATAAATTCATTCATTCATTATTTTCTCTTGTGGAGTATGTGTAAACGTCTTTTATGTGAAATATATTTTTCAGGTCAGTACTAAATAAAAAATAATATCCATTTTTGTATGATCCTTCCTACTTGGTTAAATAATTAACATTTTGCAGATTTTGCAAGGTGTATGTAAACTTTTGACCTCAACTGTATGCATCTTTATGTTTACATCTGTACATATATATCTCTTTCCTCTCAATAGATGGTTCTTGCACGCTTACCCACAATTGTTTCAGACATTTTGACCTTAAGTCTGGATTACTTCAGGAGGATTCTGTTGGAATGGATTCGGAAAATGGGAGGATGGGTAAGAAACAATAAAGACACATTTTTACATGATGGTCTCAAATGCTGGAATATGAAGAAGCACTTGACTTTTGTTTTAATCTTGGTCGAATCTTGTTAGATGATGTGTTGAGCAGTATTGGTCACAATATGACATTTCGTTTTTTTTTTGTACCCTTAATACAGATGCACAGTATCCCTGCGCTGGCCTGTTTCTCCATTGAGCAATTTTCTGGTTCTTCACTGAGTAAATATTCTTCCTATTTCGGAGCTGCTTTGGCCTTCACTGGTGGCCTACTGCTAGGTGGCTTCATCGTCTCGAAAATGTCCAAGAAATAGCTAAGAGGAAGAAAATGAAGATGTAACATAGGTGTCCATAATGTTGAACTTGAGAGGAACCATGTATCTTACATCAGCATTTTGTAATATGCCCCCTTTTTTATCGCAATATGGCTTTATATGTATTTATACTGTTTTGTTGAAATGTTAATTGATTTAAAGAAAGGAACATTGTTATTTAGGATCAGGACAGATTGTAAGCATTAAACTGAGCCTAAACATTTTATTTATAATGGTCACATGATATACAGTAAAATAGTATGCAAAAATGGTTTTGTATAATCTGGCTTGTCCTCTCTTGTGTACATTAAATGTTGTGCATTGAATCTGATTAAAATTTCGGTAATTTTAGGTAATTAAAATTTCAGTAATTTGTATATGAAATTATGTTTTTTTAAATACATAATATATATACTTTATATATAGATAGATGTTACGGTGTATGAGCAGTTTTTATGCCTGATGATTATGTAATATTAAAACAGTAATATATAGGCTATTGTACAGGGAGAGTTTTTAATCTGAGCTACATTATAGTTTGAGGATGTCTGCTAAATATAGATTTGTTTTGGGTGGAGAAATACAAGGGAATTAAGCAAACCTTTGTTAGTTTCGCTTTTATTTTACTTAGCCTAGTGCGACGCTAGCAGTTAAGATGCGGAACTGACAACAATGAATTTATTGTATCTGATTTAGACAGCAAGATTTATTAATCCAGTTAAAGGTTTGCAAAGTACCATGACTGACGTAAGGACATAGGCCACACATAGGTACAATTTGACTGTGGTTTGTGAAGTTGCCATCAAATCCTACCGTAGGATCAAGGAAGAAGACCGAAAAAGCGGTAATGGAATTAGGTATGATTTTACGAAACAGCCTTTGTCATTATTTCTTAACGTGATCTCTAGTATAATGTCATGAAATCTAGTAACATTTTACTTCTGTGTCAATCTTTTATAGATTACCAGTTTTCAGAAAATCTCGTACTTCGGTAAGTTTCACATACATATTTAAATCGTGCTTATAACTTAATTAATAAAATACTAATAAATAATATTTAACAAAGAATAGCCTACCAGATAACCAATAGGCTGTTTACCTGGATGCCGTGTTATTCGTGGCATTTTATTGGCATTCACTTTGGGTAGTACTAAGTAAAGTATCAGTACATGTCATTAGTTTCGTTTCTTTATCATTCAAATAACGTTCTCAGATCAGTGAAAGACCAGGTACAGAGAGCGGGAACATGTGCACCTTCACTTCCTGAGCCGAACCCAATGAGTGCTGAGCGGGAGCAGCTCCTGGAAGAGGTGGCTAGCGTCATCAGAGTCATCGGCGACTCTCTAGATCGAGAGCCGAAATTCAATGAGTTAGTATCGATATCGAAATGTCTTTTGGTATGTGAGAGTATTACTGTATGTAATAACTATGCAAGTCACCTTCTTCCTCTGAGAAAAATATTAATGTTAAAGTTAATGCATGATAGGGTAAGAAATAAAGTGGTGAGAAATAAAGGAATAGTTTATCTAAAAATGAAAATTTCTTCGTTTCTTCCACTCTGCCTTCACTAAGTAGTATATATATTTGTCATACTGTTTAAGGAGAGCTGGATAGATTACTTACAAATTGTAACAGATTCTAGATTCCATGACAAAAATTGTAGTCAGTAGTGTAATCAGTTACATTACATATTTTAGGTCATCTAATCAGATTACTTTTAGATTACTTTTAACTTAACTTATCACATTGATTTAAACAGGATTATCTTGTACCATAATGATGTAAAAAATGCAAAGAGTAAGAAAATATATTCCATTTTTTGTCATTTACAACATGAAGTGCATTAAACACTATATTACATCAAGGTTTCCCAAACTAGGGTTCATAAAGGAACTGCAGGGGGTTTGTGAGTTTAATGAAAGCTAACAATTAATTATATCATAAAAAAAATGAAATTAAAATAAATCATTTTAAAACAAAGTCCCTTTCAAAGATAGTCTGCACACTACATTTGCAACGCCTCCGGGCAGCTCATACACGACCAAGTCTTAATAAATGGGTGAATCCTGAAATCTCAAAACCTGCTTGCTGAACTAACAAATAAATTACATGTCAAATCAGCAATAAAACTAATTAATAAAATGAAATTAATAGCCCCATGAATGTAGTTTCTTATGCTCAAATAGCAATTAATAAGCTTATTTTTCAGGGGTCTCAGGGGTAAATAAAAATCAGTGGTAGTTATAATAAATACAGGCGCATCTCAATAAATTAGAATGTCATGGAAAAGTTCATTTATTTTAGTAATTTGTTAAATGTAAGCCAAAATCATCACAAATTGAGTTGAATTACTAAAATAAATTAACTTTTCCACAACATTCTAATGTATTGAGATGCACCTGTTTGGTAAATAAGGTTTAGATGACAAACAGTTTTGGAATGCCTGCGTGACATGTAAATAAGAAATAATGTAAATCTAACATAAATAAAACTAATTTTTAATGAGTTGGGAAGACAAAAGCCTTCCAAAGACATAACAATACATGGTTAAAAACCTGTTAATATGAATGTGTTCACCAGTAATTGGCAGGCTTTTTTAGAAATGAAAATTGAAAAGATAAAAAAGAGAAATTAGGGGGAAATCAATGAATTATGAATAATTTATTGCTATTCTGTAAATAATATGTAATCATGTAATCCATGAAAAAGTAACTGTAGTCTGATTATTATTAGTATTTTAAAATGTAACTTACTCTGATTACCAGTACTTCATTTTTGGAATCTGATTACATAATCCAGATTACATCTGATCAGCTCTGTGTTTAAGTAATTGGCTAACGCCAATAGAGAGTTTGCACTTGTCACTGTTTGGTCAGGTACCTGGATGTGTGGCCATATTGGAGATACTCATATGTAAACAACAACATGGATTGCGCGTTTAAGGTACTGAATACCTTGTTTTGCTAATTTATGCTGTCTAAACCATGGAAAAACGTGTGGAAGCTGCTAAAATATATATAGAAGGATTTAGTAAGCAGGAATGGGCGCAATATTTTTATAAACCAAAGTTAATAGGTGGTAAAGATACATACGAGCGGTATAAATTAAGATATTAGCCTAATATTTTACCTACCTGACCAGAAATGATAAGAACACGAATGTTGTCAAGAGTCTTGCCCTGGAAATCCTGGTTCAGTTTGGAGCCTTTTGTTCCTCAGACCCTTTTTTTGTACTTTTCTCCTTGATTTGTTATAACGTTTGGCAGTCTATAATACTCCAAATGTTTTTTTCGGTCTGACCGATTAGTACAGCCCAAAACATGACAATAATTGACCATTTTCAGCTGTAATAATAAGCAAAATGTGCACATTTCGTTCAGTTCAGTGGCATTGTTTACTTTCTGTGCCACCAATATGGCCGATTGATGACACATTGTGAAAACGCCTGAAAACATTATTTGGTTACCAACATTCTTCAAAATATTCTGTTTTTGTGCAATCAGAACAAATGAGTAAATGATGAAAATGTTCATTTTTGGGTGAACTATACATTCAAGTCACAATTATGAGAACTGAAATTGGCAATTATGAGATAAAGAAATAGCATTGTTATAACACATTGAAATAGCACTGGTATAATAAAAGAGCAAGCCTGCTTTATTAAAGATCTGTTTAATTTCAGCATGGTTGATGGGTTTGCACGTGTGGCGGACAGACAGAGTTTCCAGATGCTGGTAGACAAAGTGTTTGTTGATGACATCACCTGGGGGAAAATTGTTACTCTGATCTGCGTTGTTGGGAAATCCATTGCAAAGGTATTCAGTGCTGTCTTTGTTTTTCTTTCTTCTATATAGGAGTCAAAAATACAGTACAAATTTGTAATGCCTACATTCATTTATAGGGTTTCAGGGCTCAAACTAAGTGCTAATGCTCCAAGGCTGAACTTAAATTCATCTGTGCTTGTTTTTCTGTTTTGCATTGATAGATTCTTGCTGATTTTGTCTCAGGCGTTGTGTCTTGGACACTGGATTACTTCAGGGATAACCTACTAAACTGGATCTGCAATAGGGGAGGATGGGTATGATTTGATAAACATGACAACACTTTTGCTAACACAGCGTATCATTGATAAGACACATTAGTAATAGTCACTCTTTCAAATGCCTGCAGATCAGCAGCATCTCTTCTTTGGCTCGTTACTCTTTTGAGCAAGATTTTGGTTCCTCATCGAGCCTGATCTCCCTCCGCTGTGGAGTTTTCTTCATCAGTGGAGTTCTGCTGGGTGGCCTCATCGTCTGGAGACTAAACAAAGCTGGCTGAGGAGGGTCAGTGGAGGACCGATCGACTGAGAAAAGGAGGAATGCTGGGATTTACACATGTAACAAAAATAAATGTGTTTTGACCGAATAAGAAAAGACTGATTGGCAATATCACGCAGAGCAAGCAAGTGTAAAATTTTATAATGTATAGTATATGATCAGACAGGAATTGCAGACTGTGAATTTTTTTTCTCATGTCCTTGTGAGTGAGGAGGGATAAAATGATCCAAAACAGGAAGTATAGCAATAACTATCAAGACTTGAAATGTCATAGGTGCTGTGCTGAGACAACTGTTCACTGTTATTTCTATGCCCAGTTACTAACCTCTACCTCATCTATCAAATTTATATTTTTATAAATAACCCTGTAATTATAGACTAAATGAATATGCACTATAAATATGATGTACAAAAAATTATATTGTTACATTTGAAATTGTTTCAGCTTTTCCAAAAATGTAGATTATGAAAGACTACTGCAAAAGGCCTACATTAAAAACAGTCCTTCTCTAAAGAAATGTACAGGAAAATCATTTTAAAAAAGTATTTAGATGTTTAAGTAACACGTACAGAAATCACATCTATTATTAAATGCTTTAGAATAAGAAAAACAGAAAAAGAAACATTTTAGGATCCCAGAGCAACATGGAGACATCCATGCTGATTGCCACCCAACAGGACTTTTAATCCTTATTAAATCACTTCCATTTAGTATCTTATGGGGTTGAGAATAAAAGGTGTTTTAATAATAATAATAAAAAAAAAAATAGTTGGGAAAATTTGATTTGTTGGAGGTTTGGTATGTGCCTAATGATGTGGGGTATTTAGAAAATGAATGACATGTAGTTAAATAAAATATTACAGAATCCCAGGAATACATATATGTGTGTGTGTGTGTGTGCTCGTTTGTTTCACTCTTATTATATTTTAGCCTACTCTACCACAACTCTAGCAGTAATTATGAGGAACTGACGAGAATGTTATTACAGTACCTCTTGATTTAGACTACAGAACTTACTAAACCAGTTTGCGCGACACTGGCTTAAAGGCATAGCCGACATAGCTTCATTGGTTTATATGACCATCGTAGGACCAAGAACAGACGGAAGACAAGCAAAAAGAAAAGCTCACATGGAATCAGGTACTCAGACTTTAGGAAACCAGCCTTTGCCATTATTTCTTAACGTAAACTATCATAAAATCTAGTGTAGTGACATTTGCTTTTGTATCTTTTAGTTGAGGAACTTTTTAAGAATCTTATACTTAGGTAAGTTTCATATTATTTGTCTACGTTGTGCTTAAAGCTTGATAAATAGATACTTTTTAAATCATGTTCAAAAAGAAATAATTTATCTTTTTCATGTGTGTTCATAGTTCAAGTGGGGGAGACCGGGTATGGTTACAATGCTTGTTGTTTTAGCATCTGTAACTTGCTGAATTTTTGAGCTAGGGTGCTCATAGTTTTATACAAAGTACCCACATTTGTTTGCTACAAAAGGCACCAATTCAAACCTCTGCATGAATATCACAGCCATTATAAGTTGATGTCAAATACGTGGAGTTCCTTTGTTACAATTTACCCCAATGCTGGGGTAAGTTGCACCAATTAGACAGAATTAACAAAAACAGCAGCCACCCCATGAAATCTGATTCTAAAAACTGGTTTATTGAGACAATCTAAAAGAACAGTACGTAATGTCTCACTTTCTGTGACTGACCACAGCCCAAATCCACTTCCTTTTTGAGAGAGAGAGAGAGAGAGAGAGAGAGAGAGTCCCCACAAGGATAGCAAAACTAGTAAATTAGAATAGTGAATTTCGGATACAGCCTTGGACTAAGTAAAGAACATGTAGATCAAACCAAAAACTATAAATTTGTTTGTGAGATCATGTCTACAAATCAATGTTTTTAACCCTAAAGTGCTGTCATGGTTTAGTGTTAAATGAGAACTCGCAGAAAGATGAAGTCTTTAATATAATCCACATAAGGTAATACAAACAGCATGGCAGCAAACACAAACACAGAACGTCCATAGATTGTGGCAAGTGCAGGCTTAGTGAATCCAGAAACTGGATAGGGCACATTTTACCCAAACTTCCTTTAACTTTGAGCTGCCAAAAAATGTCCATATAGACAACATGAAAATTCTCAGTTCAACAGTGCCTTGCAAAAGTATTCATACCCCCTTTAATTTTTTTCACATTTTATGTCATAATTTTTTATCAATATACTCTTTATACAGGTCCTTCTCAAAAAATTAGCATATCGTGATAAAGTTCATTATTTTCTGTAATGTACTGATAAACATTAGACTTTCATATATTTTAGATTCATTACACACAACTCGAAGTAGTTCAAGCCTTTTATTGTTTTAATATTGATGATTTTGGCATACAGCTCATGAAAACCCAAAATTCCTATCTCAAAAAATTAGCATATTTCATCCGACCAATAAAAGAAAAGTGTTTTTAATACAAAAAAAGTCAACCTTCAAATAATTATGTTCAGTTATGCACTCAATACTTGGTCGGGAATCCTTTTGCAGAAATGACTGCTTCAATGCGGCGTGGCATGGAGGCAATCAGCCTGTGGCACTGCTGAGGTGTTATGGAGGCCCAGGATGCTTCGATAGCGGCCTTAAGCTCATCCAGAGTGTTGGGTCTTGCGTCTCTCAACTTTCTCTTCACAATATCCCACAGATTCTCTATGGGGTTCAGGTCAGGAGAGTTGGCAGGCCAATTGAGCACAGTAATACCATGGTCAGTAAACCATTTACCAGTGGTTTTGGCACTGTGAGCAGGTGCCAGGTCGTGCTGAAAAATGAAATCTTCATCTCCATAAAGCTTTTCAGCAGATGGAAGCATGAAGTGCTCTAAAATCTCCTGATAGCTAGCTGCATTGACCCTGCCCTTGATAAAACACAGTGGACCAACACCAGCAGCTGACATGGCACCCCAGACCATCACTGACTGTGGGTACTTGACACTGGACTTCAGGCATTTTGGCATTTCCTTCTCCCCAGTCTTCCTCCAGACTCTGGCACCTTGATTTCCGAATGACATGCAAAATTTGCTTTCATCCGAAAAAAGTACTTTGGACCACTCAGCAACAGTCCAGTGCTGCTTCTCTGTAGCCCAGGTCGGGCGCTTCTGCTGCTGTTTCTGGTTCAAAAGTGGCTTGACCTGGGGAATGCGGCACCTGTAGCCCATTTCCTGCACACGCCTGTACACGGTGGCTCTGGATGTTTCTACTCCAGACTCAGTCCACTGCTTCCGCAGGTCCCCCAAGGTCTGGAATCGGTCCTTCTCCACAATCTTCCTCAGGGTCCGGTCACCTCTTCTCGTTGTGCAGCGTTTTTTTTGCCACACTTTTTCCTTCCCACAGACCTCTTGCTTGAGGGTGTCAATGATGGCCTTCTGGACAGCAGTCAGGTCGGCAGTCTTACCCATGATTGCGGTTTTGAGTAATGAACCAGGCTGGGAGTTTTTAAAAGCCTCAGGAATCTTTTGCAGGTGTTTAGAGTTAATTAGTTGATTCAGATGATTAGGTTAATAGCTTGTTTAGAGTCAAGTCAAGTCAAGTCAAGTTTATTTGTATAGCGCTTTTCACGAAACAAATCGTTTCAAAGCAGCTTAACAGCAAATTAAAAGTTTGTACAATAATTCAAGTTTGTTAAATTAAAGTTTGTACAATAATTAAAGTTTGTACAATAACGTTTGTTAAATTAGAATTTGTACAATAATTAAAGTTTGTACAATTTGTATAATGTTAACATTAATGATTATATGTTGCAATCAAATCACTGTAGTAAAATTCGGTAGTGATGTATGGTGTTTCAGGGCTGATATCATCTAAAGTCCTCCAAGGGGTTGGCATCATCATCTCTTCTTCGGTGCTCCTGATCCAGACTGTAGCTTGTGTTATTCCTAGTTACCACGGGATGTCAATCCCGTGGCAGAAACAGAGAACAATAGTAACATAATTAGCGTAGCTGCTGTTCAAACCAAGCAAAAGGATTTGTTCAACCAAAGCTAAGGATTCATAATGTGCAATTGATCAGATATAACAGCAGTAAAAGATTATGAGATGCGTTATGTGAATGCTTGGCTAAAAAGATGTGTCTTTAATCTAGATTTAAACAGAGAGAGTGTGTCTGAACCCCGAACATTATCAGGAAGGCTATTCCAGAGTTTGGGAGCCAAATGTGAAAAAGCTCTACCTCCTTTAGTGGACTTTGCTATTCTAGGTACTACCAAGAGTCCTGAGTTTTGCGACCTTAGGGAGCGTGATGGATTGTAGCGAGGTAGAAGACTAGTTAGGTACGCAGGAGCTGAACCATTTAGGGCCTTATAGGTAAGAAGTAGTATTTTATAGTTGATACGGAACCTAATAGGAAGCCAGTGCAGAGACTTTAAAATTGGGGTAATATGGTCATATTTTCTTGACCTGGTAAGGACTCTAGCAGCTGCATTTTGGACTAACTGCAGCTTGTTTATTGAAGATGCAGGACAACCACCTAGCAATGCATTACAATAGTCCAGCCTAGAGGTCATAAATGCATGAACTAACTTTTCTGCATCAGAAACAGGTAACATGTTTCGCAGCTTGGCAATGTTTCTAAGATGGAAGAATGCTGTTTTTGTAACATGGGAAATATGATTTTCAAAAGACAAGTTGCTGTCTAATATAACACCCAGACTTTTGACTGTAGAGGAAGCAGAAGTACATCCATCTAGTTGCAAATTGTAATCCAAGAGATTTTGTGTATTAATTTTTGGTCCGATAAGTAATATCTCTGTCTTATCTGAATTTAATAGGAGAAAATTATTGGTCATCCAGTCTTTTACATTTTTAACACACTCTGTTAACTTTGATAATTTAGAAGTTTCATCTGGTCTTGTTGAGATATATAGTTGAGTATCATCAGCATAACAATGGAAACTAATTCCATAATTCCTAATAATATTGCCAAGGGGCAACATGTATATTGAGAAAAGCAGAGAGGTCCTCTGACAGATCCTTGTGGCACTCCATACTTTACTGGTGATAATTGAGAAGACTCCCCGTTTAAGTAAACAAAGTGGTAGCGATCAGACAGGTAGGATCTAAACCATCTTAAAGCCTGCCCTTGAATACCTGCATAGTTTTGTAGTCGATCTATTAGTATGTCATGGTCTATAGTGTCAAACGCAGCACTAAGGTCAAGTAAAACTAGCAATGAGATGCAGCCTTGGTCTGATGCAAGAAGCAAGTCATTAGTGATTTTTACAAGTGCAGTTTCTGTGCTATGATGGGGCCTGAAACCTGATTGAAATTCTTCATAGATATCATTTTTTTGCAAAAAGCAGCATAATTGAGCAGATACAACTTTTTCTAAAATTTTAGACATAAACGGAAGATTAGAAATGGGTCTGTAATTTCCTAGTTCATTAGGGTCTAGTTGTGGTTTCTTAATAAGAGGCTTAATAACCGCTAACTTGAATGATTTTGGGACATGACCTAAAGATAACGATGAGTTAATAATATTGAGGAGCGGTTCTTCTGCTACAGGTAACAACTCTTTCAGTAATTTAGTGGGTACAGGATCTAATAGGCATGTTGTTGGTTTAGACGTACTGATAAATTTATTTAGCTCTTCCTGTCCTATAGTGGTAAAGCACTGCAGGTTTTCTTTGGGTGTGACAAAGGAAATTGACGTATTAGACGCTG
Source organism: Cirrhinus molitorella (assembly GCA_033026305.1). Lineage (NCBI taxonomy): Eukaryota > Metazoa > Chordata > Actinopteri > Cypriniformes > Cyprinidae > Cirrhinus > Cirrhinus molitorella. The sequence continues at coordinate 32,654,876 of CM065117.1, read as the reverse complement.
TAGAATCTACGCTGGTTATTGTATTTCTGATGTTATCTATTTTATCAGTGAAAAAATTCATAAAGTCATTACTATTAAACTGTAAAGGAATATTTCGGTCGGGCGGCATCTGATTATTTGTTAATCTGGCCACTGTGCTAAATAAAAACCTTGGATTGTTTTGGTTATTTTCTATGAGTTTGCGTATGTGCTCGACCCTGGCAGCTTTTAGAGCCTGTCTATAGCTGGACATGCTGTTTTTCCACGCAATTCTAAAAACTTCCAAATTAGTTTTTCTCCATTTGCGCTCAAGATTACGAGTTTCTTTCTTGAGAGAATGGGTAGTACTGTTGTACCATGGCGCAGTACATTTTTCTCTAACTTTTTTCAATTTGATGGGGGCAACAGCTTCTAACGTATTAGAGAAGATAGTGTCCATGTTGCTAGTTAATTTGTCTAGATCCTGTGTATTACTGGGTGCACAGAGCAGTTGAGATAAATCGGGCAGGTTACTTGTAAAAAATGTTTGGTGGCTGGAACAATGGTTCTGCCCAAACGATAGCGCGGAGCGATATAGTTAATATCAGTCATACGCAGCGTGCATGATACAAGGAAATGGTCAGTAACATCATCGCTTTGAGGTACGATATCTATGTCAGTAAGATCGATTTCATGCGATATAATTAAATCTAGCGTATGATTGAAACGATGAGTGGGCCCGGTGACATTTTGCTTGACTCCAAAAGAATTTAATAGGTCAGTAAACGCAAGCCCTAAGGCATCATTTGTATTATCGACGTGAATGTTAAAGTCTCCGACAATTAGTGCTTTATCAAAATTAACCAGCAGGTCGGAAAGGAAATCTGAAAATTCTTTTAGAAAGTCTGTATACGGCCCTGGTGGTCTATACACAGTAGCTAAAATAAGAGATAAGACAGATTTCTTTTGCAAATCTGACAGAGTAACTTTAAGCAAAAGTATTTCAAAGGAATTAAACTTGTATCCTTTTTTCTGAGTTACATTGAGAATATCACTATATATTGTTGCGACACCACCGCCACGACCAATCTGACGGGGCTCATGCTTATAACAGTAGCTTGGTGGAGTAGACTCATTTAGACCAATATAATCATTTGGTTTTAGCCAGGTTTCAGTCAAGCAGAGTACATCAAAACTATTATCTGTGATCATTTCATTTACAATAACTGCTTTGGGTGCGAGTGATCTAATGTTTAGAAGCCCAAACTTTAAAAATGGTTTTTGTTCGTTTATTTTGCATTTTTCCGGGTTAATCACGATCAGATTTTTTCTAGATCCTGCATTAACTGTATGTTTTGACCTCACTATTCGAGGAACAGACACAGTATTTATAGATTGGACAGCACTAGTGCTATCATTTAAGTGTTCAGAGCAAAAACCATCATAGCAGTTATTTGGGAATCGGCTTACTAGTCAAATGGAGCGCAGCGTCCTGGAGATGTTGTCCGACAGCAGTTCTGCGCCGACTCTGCTGGGGTGCAGGCCATCAGCACGGAAAAGCCTAGGACGCTCCCAGAAAAGATTCCAATTATTAACAAAAAGCAGTTTCTGTTCTTTACACCATGTCAATAACCATTCATTTAGAGCAAAAAGTCTACTGAACCTTCCGTGCCCACGTCGATACGTGGGAAGCGGTCCTGACACGATGATCCTCGTCTCGGGCGCCGTGCTGCGAACCGTCTCGATCAGGCTGCCGAAGTCCCGCTTCAAGACCTCCGTCTGCCGCAGCCTGATGTCGTTCACCCCCGCGTGCAGGACGATCGCGCCGACGCTCTCGTCCTTCAGGATTGCGGGTATCTGCGCAGAAACATCGAGAACACGAGCACCAGGGAAACAATGAGTTTGCACATTACCTTTAGCTAAAGTAGCACGAACATACCTGACGATGGAATCTCCGACGATCACAGCGTCGCGTTCCGTCTCGCGGAGGGGAGCGAAGCGGTTCCGGGTGGAGATCTCGAAGACCGGGGGTGGCGGAGGGGGAGAGGTCATCGTCCGTGGCCTGGCTCGCGTCTTCCGCTGCTGCTGCACCCAGGGTCCGTGGTGTCCCGGCGCCGGAGTGAAGGACATCTGGGAAGAGCGCGTCCTGGGTGCAGAGGGCCTGCACAGAGAAGCACAAGGAGTGGAAGTGGTAGGAGTGTTAGTATCGCGCTGTATACTTACCCGAGAGGATTCCAGAGCTGCCCTCAGCTCGGCCTGCCTCTCCAGAAGCTGGCGGATCTGCTTCTCCACGGCCTCCAGCTCCACCTGCACCGAGTGCAGCTCGAACGTGTCATCACCTGTATTCAAAGGTAGACACAAATTTGCCATTAAAGCAAGTAACAGTTAGTAAACAATGGTAGTGTGTGTGTGTATAAACAACGCAAGCAAGATGCTAATGGGCTATAAGCTAGCGGGATCGGGAATTCAAAACAAAACTAGTGTTAACAAGGTACTCTGGTTGTTTTAGTTTTAAAACACTACAAGGGATATATTCACACGTTATAAGAAACGTAAATGATGGTGTAAAAATTAGATTTTCGTTTGTAAATTAGACAATATTAAATTGACTTGACGGAGCCCAAACTCAAGGCATACGGCAACAACGAGCAGGAAGTGACGTCACACTGTGTGTTTAGAGAACCTTTTCATGATATGCTAATTTTTTGAGATAGGAATTTTGGGTTTTCATGAGCTGTATGCCAAAATCATCAATATTAAAACAATAAAAGGCTTGAACTACTTCGAGTTGTGTGTAATGAATCTAAAATATATGAAAGTCTAATGTTTATCAGTACATTACAGAAAATAATGAACTTTATCACAATATGCTAATTTTTTGAGAAGGACCTGTACACCATAATGACAAAACAGGTTTGTAACACCTTTGCAATTTGTTTAGAAGAAAAAAAAAAAAAAAAAAAAAAAAAAAAACCTGAATATTTCAATTGCATAAGTATTCATTAATTTCTGGGGCACTTGAAATTAAGCTAAGGAGCTTTCATATTGCTTGTAGATGTTGCTACACTTTGAGTAGAGTTAACCTGTGGCAAATTCATTTAAATAAGTATGATTTGTAAAGGCACACACCTGTCAATAAAAGGTGTAACAGTTGAATCTGCATATCAGAGCAAAAACCCAGCCCTGAAGTCAAAAGCCTGTAGAGCTAATACAGAGACAGGATTGCATGTCACACATCTGGGGAAGAGTTTTAAAAAATTCTGCTGTATTGAGGGTTCACAGAAGCATGTAGCCTCCATTATCTCTAATGAAAGATGTTTGGAACACCTAGGACTCTTCCTAGAGCTGGCCTCCTGGTCAAACTGAGCAATTGATAGAGAGAGGGTCTTGATTAGACTGGTGACCACGAAGCTGATGGTCACTCTAGTTGAGATCCATGGTTATAAATGCAGATGGGAGAAACTTACAGAAGTTACAGAAGGACAAACATCACTGCAACACTCCACTGATCTGAGCTTTATGGGTTGTGGCCAAACTCAATCCTCTCCTCAGTGAAGACACATGTAAACACACTTGGATTTTGCAAAAAACACCTAAAGGACCTCTGAGAAACAAGATTCTCTGGTCTGATGAACTTCACTTCCAATCATGTTTGAAGGAAAGCCAGGCAGTGCTCATCAACTGCAGAGTACCATTTCAACAGTAAAGTGTTTTGGTAGTAGCCTCATGTTGTGGAGCAGTTTTTCAGTGGCACGGATTGAGGGACTTGTCAGAGTAGAAAGAAAGCTTAACACAGCAAAATATAGAGATAGCCTTAATGAAAACAGAGTCCAGAGCATTCAGAACCTCAGACTGGGTAGAAGGTTCACCTTCAACAGAACAATGACCCAAAGCACAAAGCAAGTGTGGCTTATAGACAACTCTGTGAATGTCCTTGAGTGGCCCAGCCACAGCCTGGGCTTGAACCCAGTTAAACACTTCTGGAGAAAAGTGAAAATGTCTGCCAGCCCCCATCCAAACTGACAGAGCTTGAGAGGTGAAGAGGTGAGGTGAAGAATAAATAAAAGTGAAGGTCGTGATGTATTGTCAAGTATGGTGACTCGAAATTGGTGCTCTGTATTTAACCCATCCAAGTGCACACACACACACACACACACACACACACACACACACACACAGCAGTGAGAAGTGAACAAACACACACACTGTGAACACACACCGGGAGCAGTGGGCAGCCCAGGGAGCAATTGGGGCTTTGGTGCCTTGCTCAAGGGCACCTCAGTCATGGTATGGAATTAATAATAATTGCCAAATGTTTATGAGCAAAGCTTGTCACATCATACCCAAAAGACTTGAAGCTGTAAAGGTGCTTCAACTAAGTACCACATTAAGGGTATGAATACTTATGCAATGTACTTATTTCAGTTTTATTAAATCTGCAAAGTTGTCACAAATCTGTTTTGTCTTTGTGGTGCATGGAGTGTAGATTAATGTGGGGAAAAGTTATTTAAAGCAGTTTAACATAAGGCAGTACCATAACAAAATGTGAAAAGATTGAAGATTTAGCTATATTAACAAAATGGTTTGAAACGAGCAGTTTAAAAATGCATCACATTTTGCCTGAGAATCTTAAATTTATTCTAATGTAAGTTATATGATTTTATTTGCAACAGTTTAAGTACTAAACTGTTAGTAGTTTTTCTTCAAAAAATCTGCATGTATCTATTTATAGCCTTGACAACCCAGACATCCCAAGTCTCCCGGAAGTTCCGGGAGTCTCCCGTATATTGATAGTGGCTCCCTGATGCCCCCTGATCTCCCTGAAATGAGTTTGTGTAGGTTGGGATGTCTGACAACCATTCATATAAGATCTGGAAAGAAGTGGTTAAATAATAAAAATGAACATAGGATTCCTAGCTTACCCCTCTCCCCATGTTACAATCATACCTGGTCTCCCCTAGTGTTAGCTGAATAAGTTTTAGGTTGCCATTACTTTTGTTTTTTTTTAACATTAATGCTTTCATAATGTTCTCAGATCAGTGAAGGACCAGCTACAGAGTGAGGGAATATGTCTGCCGTCCCTTCCTGAACCGCAGCCAATGAGTGCTGAGCAGGAGCAGCTTCTGGAACAGATGGCTGACGTCATCAAAATTATAAACGACTCTCTCGATCAAGATCCGCAATTTAACGAGTTAGTGAGTTGCGAGAACTAAAGTGAATTTAATAATATAAAGTCAAAATTGAACGTCGCAATTATGATTAAATAAAATAGAAATTGTGACAAAGTTGTAATTTTGCAAATACTTTTATGGAAGGGATAACAAGAGGGATAACAAGTTTTTGATTTCAGAATGACTAATTTGTTTGCACATCTGGCGGATAGACAGAATTTCCAAATAATTCTAGACAATTTGCTTGGTGATGACATCAGCTGGGGGCGTATTTTTTCTCTGATCTGCGTAGTTGGGAGAATTGCAAAGGTATGCAGTGCTTTAGTTATATATTACGAAATTATGAAGGTCCTGCCCAAGCCAATGTGTTAATGCTCTGAGGTTGCACTTTGATGTATCTGTGCTTGTTTTTTGTTGTTCATGGATAGATTCATCCTAATTCATTCCCAAGCATTATGTCTTGGACACAGGATTACTTCAGAGATAACGTACTGAGCTGGATCTGCTGTAGAGGAGGATGGGTATGATTTGATAAACATGACAGCATTTGCATTAACAGCTTAACAGTGAAAAGACACACAATTATGGTCACTGATTAACCCCTTTTAAATACCTACAGCTTAACAGTATCACTTTCTTGGTTCATTACATCATTACTCGAAATGCTGGTTCCTCATCCAGCCTGATCTCCCTTCCCTGTGGAGTCTTCTTCATCAGTGGAGTACTGCTGGGTGGCCTCATCTGCTGGAGACTAAACAGAGGTGGCTGAGGAGGGTCAGTGGAGGACTGATGAAGTGACAAAACGAGGAATGTTGAAATTTACAAATGCTACAGACCAAAGCAAAGTTTGGTGACCAAATATAGGAGAGGAGAAGGCTGCTTGGGGATTTTATGCACAGTGACAAAGGGTTTAAAATATTAAATATAGTGTATGTTCAGACAAGGATTATGGACTATGGGCTGGTATTTTTCTATACATTTTTATAGTGCAAAATGCCTGCATTGAATAAAGTCCTTCCCTCAAACCCATGAAGGTCAGGTACATGTACAAGAAAATCATTATTAAAAATCATTTAGATATTTAAGTAGTATGTAAAGGAATGACATTTATTCTAAAATGCTAGAATTTAAAAAAAATTATTATGAAATGTATGAGGTTCTTCAAGTCTTACAGTAAAAACAGAAGTATTAATTAATTTTGGAATCATTATTGCTCCAACACATCATCCATAATAGCTTTTGATACAACTTTGATTGGATTCGTCTAAAAGAAGTAAGTCATATACACCTAGATGACAGGAGAGTGAGTAAATAATAGTTCATTTTTGGGTGAACTAACCCTTTAACCAGTCAGCTTTGAGATGTAATTTAAAACTGAGTACCACATGTAAAACAAGTTCTAGTCCTACAAACTAGGGCTGGGCGGTATATCGAGTTTGTACGATATATCGATATTTATATTATATATAAATCCGTATAAATACGCCATTTTTGCTCACAGAGGTAAGAGTAATAGATCATTCGGAAATATAAAGGGTCTACTTGTGAGCCTGGTGAGGAAGCAACGGTGTAGAGAGGGCCGGAGCACTGCAGAGTTTAGATACAACCATATTAAACACACCTGAACCAACTAATCAAGTCCTTCAGACTTAATTAAAAACTGCATAGCATGTGTGTTGGAGCAGGGTTGGAACAAAACTCTGCAGGGCTGCGGCCCTCCAGGAATTGAGTTTGACACCCCTGGTGTAGACTGATGGGACAGCCGTATCTGTTAATAACAGATATTTCACAAACCCCATTTCGCATTGTTTAAACTTCTTGAAGCATTCTCTTGTGAAGTGCATCGAACACAACCGCGACTTCTCTGTTATTCCACCTTTCTCGAAATACAAAAATTGAGCCATTGTGACCGCAACCAAGGTGTTTTGGGAATTGAAAACAGGGTTTCGGGAGAACCAGATCACGCACCTCCTCACCATTTCTGTTAGTTACGCAGTTTTTCCTCCACGCGCTGTCAAAGCTCACGGGGTGGCACTTACAATTGGAGGGGCGTGCTTGGGCTCTTACCTTTGGTCAGGCTGACGTCATCAGAGAAGTCTCGCCGTTTCAGACTGGAGGAGCATTCTCAGATTTGGATTAAAGATTACGAAGGCAACTAATTTTTTTTGCGGATTGACTTGCACGGATGAATTCTTCACCTCAAAAAGAGCAACGTGAGCTAGCGAAATTAATATAGTCAATTTTGATTTCATGAGGACTTTAAGGCTAAAATTTGAACACCGGTTTGAGCTTGAACTGCCCCTTCACAGAACACGTCTGTTGCGCTGTTTCATTTTTGTTTATTAGTCGTCAGTCAAAACCTACCGTAGGACCAAGGATGGAGACAGAAAAAAGAGAAACGCTCAAAGCGTCAGGTATTTAGACTTTAATTATTCAAAAATTATATATATATATTTAAGTTAAGCTATTCATACAATCCAGTATAGTGAATTGTTTTTGTTTGTTTGTTTTTAAGATGACCAGTTCTCAGAAAATCTTGTACTTAGGTAAGTTTCACATTTTTGCCTACGTCGTGCTTACATTTGTTAAATAAAAAACTTTTTATAATGTTTAAAAAAATTTTTTTGTTTCATAGCTTTTTACCTGTATTTTATCATGTTATTCGTTATGCTATTTCATGTGCATTAATTTTAAGTAGCATTTAAATAGCTGAATGCACGTTTGGGATGCCATTAGTTTCGTTTCTTTAGAAATAAAATCAAGGATGCTTTCACTATCATTTTCTCAGATCATTGAAGGACCAGGTAGAGAAGGCGGGAATATGTGCATCGTCTCTTCCTGACCCGCAGCCAATGAGTGAAGAGCAGGACCAGATCGTGGAACAGGTAGCTTACATGGTCAAAGTCATCGGCGAAGCTGTCGACCGGGATGCACATTGCAATAAGTTAGTATGGAAATGCCTGTTTGGTATGCCAGAGTATTTCTGTAGCTTATGTAACAATTATTTAAATGCCTTTCTACCCCTAACCAAACAGGCCTATGAATGTGTGAGGTAGTTTAAAAATAAAGGATTTCTCAATTGCTGGCACCGTTTTGGGCTTTGTTATGCTATTGTTTTCATAGTTTTAATGTAAATCAGTCATTCTTGAGAAGTGGGACAAAACATGTCCACCAGTTATAACTACTATTAGTTTTAAGAATAAAAATATTTTCAAATTATAAATGTTATGGGGATTAATAATAGAATGTATTTAACACAATCCCCTTCAGTTTAATTTTAACATTATTATGTGAAATCTATGACACTTCTTGTCTTCTCACTACATCTAAAACAGTGTGTCCACAGAGAAGGGTTCATTCATTCATATGCTATATAATGGATAAAAATATTTTTTAATGATGAAAGAGAGCTTGTTTTATCAAAAACAACACTTAAAATTATATCATATCAAAGCAAGGTTGTTTTTCAATGACACATGTATGTTTAATAAGGTTTCGAAATTGTGTCCTCACTTTTTGTCAACACCGTCAGATATTAATTAAAATGTAATAAAATCAGGAAATATGATGGGCAGCTGTCACTCTAAAGTACCCCCTTGCCACAGTGCTCCTCTGCAGAGTACATCAGTGTCAGACAGACTGTGCTAAGTTTTATAGTTTTAGAATATTTAAAATTCTAATGTTAATATTTCCTGTGTCACAACCGTAATATGTCAACACCATCTTCCAATTTCTGAGGAAATTATTTGAAATATTTAGATCATTTCATTTTCCAGAAGCAGGTTCCATTAGCCTCTAGCATCAACAGAAAAAAACAAAATGGCTACTACATGAACTCCATTTGTTTTGTGAAAGAAATGCAAATTTGTCAACACCATCAGATATCACCACCATAAGATTTTGTGTTTCAATGATATATCAAAATACTTAAATGTGACTCCTGAATAGAAGCTTCAAAAACAATAACATACTCGCTGTTTGTTGTGTTTGTTTTAATACAGTTATTGATTGATTCAATGCATTTGACAGTTAAAATGACAACAAATTAAGGTTTTGGTCACCACCGTCAGATGTGTCAACTCCATCAGATTTGTCACCTTCGTCAGATGAATATTTTGACAATATTTCATAATGATATTTAGGGCCCGAGCCCTAATGGGCGAAGGCCCTCTTGTTTTCCTAAGGATTTTTCATACCTTTTTTTTTTTTTTTTTTTTCAACCTTCCGGGGGTTTTTGGGGGGCTTAACATGCTCAAAAACTCTTGAAATTTTGCACACACATTGGAATCCGCGGCCATCAGGACACCGCAGAGACTGGGACCCGGGTGTGGCACAGGGGCTCTACGGCGCCCCCTGGAACACAGTCAGAAATCTTGATGTATAGCGCACACATACTTTCACGTATTCATATGAAACTCTGTACACATATAGAACTCATTGAACCAAACAACTTTTATACTCTATGTCATAAGCTACGCCCAACAGGAAGTGAGCTATTCAGGGCTGTTTAAAAAACGCATGCTGTGGAATTTGAAATACTCCTCCCAGGATTTCCATAGGATTGTCACCAAACTCAGTCAACATGATCTAGAGACATTGGGGATGCAAAATTGCCAGGGGATTTTTGATATTTCGAACGGTTTGGCCGTGGCGAGCCGACAAATTTATGGCGAGAAATAAGAAACAGGAAGTGTCTAATAACTAACAGCATACATTGTCTGATTCTGATGAAACTTCATCAGTTTGTTCGTTGTATGATGCCGGTCGCATAGATGTAACTATTAGGAGTCAAAGTTATAGCACCACCAACTGGCTGCAGGAAATGTGTCATTTTCAAAATGCTTTAAATTCAAGATCTTAATTTTGCTCTATTTGCTTCAAACTTCATCAGTATAATGTCAACACATGGCCGATAAGAATCTGTAAACAGGTTGTCGATACATTAAAAGCTGTTTCCATGGCAACGCGTCAAAGTTGAACATTTGTTTCCTGTGTTTTTGAAGCAGTTAACATGCTTAGAATTCCGTGAAACGCAACACACATATCAGTATTAATGATAGTTAGACACTGGCAAAAGCTCATAAATGGGTGTGGAGGAGGCACTCTGTAGCGCCACCTTTTGACAATATTTGGGGGTTCGTTTTTCCTACAGTCATTTACATCCATTAGCCACAACCAACAGGAAGTCAGCAATTTTGGTTTGAATGTGGATTTTTGGAAAAATCAGGCTGTGGAATTTTAAATACTCCTATCAGGAAAAATAAGAAATTCACACCAAACTTTTTCTGCATGATGCCAAGACACTGAAGATGCTAAATCACAAGTGGATTTTGGATATCTTGAACGGTGTTGACGTGGTGATTTATTAAAGTAACAATAAAAACAACAACCATCATTTTATTATATCTTTAAAATGTAGCATTCAAACTCTTTCAAACTTTTTTCATACATAGAACTAGTCATTCTGAAGAAGTATGCAAGAATTCAACAAAATCCAAAATTCTATGAATTAAAGAAAATTACAAAACAAATAGACATGTCATCTTACTCTGCCCCTATGTGTGTATGGTGGTGGTGGTGGGTGTGTGACTGTCAGAGTGTCAGAGTGAGTGTGGGGAGGGGGGATGGGTAAAAAGAGAAACAGAGTCAGAGAGAGAGAGGGGGGATATTTAAACTCTTTGTAACAGAGAGATGAAGACTGTAATACCCAGGATGAACACCGGATGGAGTCATATGCTAAGATATCTTTTAACCCATCAGAAAAAAATACATTTACAGAGTCAGTTGATATGTAGTTTACTTTTATATAATTACATAAACAAATACATAAAATAAGTTAATATGTCCCTTACTGGTAATATAGTTTATATAATTCACATTTCGCAAATGCTTATAGATCACAATTTTTTTTTTAATGGTTATAGATCATAAAATATGTAATTAACAATTTACAATGAGGTCTCTTTTTTGGTTAACATTAATTAATACATCAACTAATCAACTAATATGAACTAACAATGAACAATATATTTTTACAGCATTTATTAATCTTTTTTATAGTTAGTAATATTAAAATACAACTGTGCATTTTAATTACATAATACATGTTGAACTTAATAATAATTAACATTAATAAATGCTATCTAATTATTTTTCTTGTTAACTAATATAATTAACCTAATCACACATGGAGGTCACTACAGTGGACAGATATTTGGAAATATCACACTGGTGGACTCACCATAGGGTGATTCAGCCTTTTGTATCAATTAATGACCTTGCTATTCCATGCTAACTTGTCATTAGCGGTTATCAAGAGACATTTCCATAATTTTCTATAAAGATAGATATGCACAGTTTCCCTAAAGTTGTATTGTTCATTTTTTGTATGTGTGTGTGTTTAACTCTGTTGATGTCGTAGTGTAACCCTTTCATTGCTGTAACCCTTAAAACCAGACAGCCAGAGCGATACTGTAAATCCATGTGTCCGCTGTGCACAGTTTTCCTGATTACACCAGGGTGGCGATTGTGCTGAGGGCGAGGGCCCGCCCATCGCTGCTCGCAGCTAAATTTTATATTTGTTGTTGAATTGTTGGTCACATGTGAAAGTGTAATCTGTCTGCTAACTTGAGAATGTGTTTTGAAATGTTAAATACATCTAGAATGCTGTTAAAGATAAAGATAAAATTATATTACACAGTACAAGTTAAAAAGCACATTTTGTTAAAAAAACAGAAAGGTTGGGAGGTTGTATCAAAGCATAGTTCAGTATCTTAGTGCATATAAGATACATAAATGTGGTTTAATTTGTCTGAGTACATGGTTTTATTTTTTCAATTTTGCACCCTGTTTTGTCCCACTTCTCAAGAATGACTGAAATACACATATAAGTAATGTGTGAGGACCGTAGAGAGGTGTGTTCTGCTTCAAGCTGCGTAGACTTATCGGTGAATGACATCAAAGTACTGCGAGAACTATAGAGAGCAGACAGACGGCGTGGCTCATTTGAGATGCACCTCTCGCCTGAAATAAAAGGCTTGTTTGAGATGTGCCTCGCCTTGCCTGAAATGTAGGCGAGAGTAGGCGGCTGCAGTGAGGGGAGGAGTGAAATAAGTGCAGTCAAGATGGACAGTTCTGATATAATGATATAATTTCAGCACTGTTGTTTTTATATTAAAATAAATATGATGAATAAGACACTCAAAGTGCTTGCTATTTATTTACATACGAAAGGCATAGTTATCCTCCATTTTTTTTTTAGCTTTTTTTCTAAAATGCTAAAACACAATTCAAGATAAGGGGGCAGAAAATGTATATATTTATATAATTTCATATAATTAATCAATAACACACGAAGAGTGCCGTTTTTTCCTTAAAAATCAGCATAGTTACAAATGTGATATTGATTTTATATAGCAGTTTACAGTTTTTCT